>VXBJ01006503.1:131896-227975 GCA_013400055.1 Nycticryphes semicollaris | reverse complement strand
ATCCACCTCACCACCCCATTGTCCAGGCCACACTTCCTCAGTTTGGCTGCAAGGATGCTGTGGGAGACAGTGTCGAATGCTTTACTGAAGTCAAGATAGACCACATCCAATGCCCTACCATCATCTATCCACCTGGTTATGTCTTCATAAAAGGCTATCAGGTTGGTTAAGCATGACTTCCCCTTGGTGAAGCCATGTTGACTGCCTCTTATGACCCTCTTATCCTTGATACGCCTAGAGACAGTGCCAAGGATAAGTTGTTCCATCACCTTTCCAGGGATGGAGGTGAGGCTGACCGGTGTATAGTTACCTTGGCTCCTCCTTCTTGCCTTTTTTGAAGACTGGGGTGACATTTGTTTCCCTCCAGTCCTCAGGCACCTCTCCCATTCCCCATGACTTGCCAAAGATGATAGAGCAATTAACCCCGTCCCTCCCAGAACCAGGACAGTGTGCTTGCTATCTCCCAGTTCTTATCCCATGCTTCATTGCTTTCTTCCTTCACATTCTTCTCATCTTCTGTAGTCACCATGCAAGCTCACAGTGCCAATGCTTGGACACACATCCATTGTCTTCTGGCTGCTGCTTGATCCTACTTGGAAACCTCTGTGACGTAGCAGCTTTGCTGTCAGGACCCTTGGCTGCATCCAAGGTGTATGAAGAGGTCCTGTTGTTTAAAACAAAGCAAGAAGAGTGGTTGTTCTTCCTCTTGAGACTTAAGAGGCCTTAGGTGTGCATAGGCATCCTGCCCTTCCTCCCCCAGTTACTCTGCCATCTCACCTATCTTCACTTGCCCTTTCTTGTTGATCTGTAAGGTTCATGCCTCCACTGCTGGCTTTTCACCACCAGCATCTCTCTAGACTGTGATGGGGCGGCAGGTAGATGCAGCAGATGGCTTTGCTATTCAAAACAGAAGTGCCTCCACAGCGCATTCTAGTAGGCTGACTTGAAATCAGGCTCGGAGGTGTACCTGGAGAGACTGATCCATGGTCCACAGAGGAGGCAGCAAAAGGATAAGATGGATGCTATCCACCACCTCTTCCAATTTCAGAGACATGGGGCCAGAAGGTCAATGTTAACAGTCAGTTTGCTGCTCCTTGCATTTTGTTCCTCATCCCAGATTCCCCAAACATCCATGTACTAGTTAATCTCAGTTTTGTGCTGTCCTTTTACCCACAGGAATGTCTGTTCATGTCCCTTCTGTACCATCACAGGGGCACAGGCTCAGTGACACATTAGAGACAGTTCTGCAGGGCCCATCATTCTTGAGCTGATGTGTAGGGAAAGATGGTTTAGTGGTTGGGAAATCAGCACAATATTCAGCAGCCTGAAAGTGTTTCTTCTCCACATGAAAATATTTCCTACAACCTTGAACAAAGAGATTCAAGTAGGACGCATTGAAAGAATCTTCTCTTTCCCACAGACCATAAAGGGGTGTGAGCAAAGAGTCTGACTGAGTTGCTGAGTTGCTAAATGGGTAAAATGAGGTAAAAGGAACATAACCCCTGACATTACTGTGTCTCAGATTCCCATTCCATGGAAACAAGTTTTATAGCTCTGCTATAGTAGAGCAGTGGAAGTTCAGCTGCGAGGTGTCCTGCTCCTGGCCACAGCAGGCCAGACCAAGATAGACAATCCACACTGAAATACATAACCATTAATTTAAGAAAGAATACCACATATTAATTATTTTCCTATCATGTTTCTCTTTCAATACACATTCATAAATACAAATGACAGAAGAACTAATGTGCCTTTAGTTACTGTGTTTGCCTGCTTTCCAATCATAATTCACGCCTTGCTTCAACAAACAGGAGAACAAATATATTTGCTTTGGATAAATTAAAAAGGTTTGCTGCGTTTTTTTATTACGTTCCCTCCTTTCTTATTTTTTTTCCTCTTCTGTAGTGTTTTCCTTCCAGTGATTCTCTTTGCTTGCACTGCTCCAATGGCCACATACTCAGGCTAATCCTGGTGTCTGTTACACCCCAGCAGTGTCAGAGTAACTCTCCTGCAGCAGACTCAGACTGAGATCGTAATCTGGTGGTTTAGCAGCTGAAAACAAGCAAGATTTTATAAATGCAAGCACAACCAGCAGGAGGAATGAGAGTGTGTAATGAACCAGGGGGAGTCAGGAAGAAATATTTCCACCTGCAATGGCCCAACAGGCCGGACCTACCAGGGACTCGAGGACATCAAACATCCAGCAGCTGAACCATCCATCAGACAGCTCAGTGCAAAAGCAGCTGTCAAAGGATCTGAGCAAGAATCCCATGTCACGCAGAGCAGACTGGGACAGAGGCGTGTGGCATGGGCAGGGTCCAAGTCTCGTCTAAGTGACGCACGTTGTAAGTGAGGAGATGCACTCAGCATCAGAGGCTTTGTGTGTGAGAGGCAGAAGAGTCTGGAGTGATCAAGGTTCCATGTGCAAAGAGCATTTATTGGACATTTTATGCTAGATAGAGACAGAGAAAATTATCTGCATCATGAGTGCTCAGGAGGGGATTAATTTCTCCTAATATAAACTGTCTGTCAGGAAGACACCTGCAGGTAAACTAGTCTATTCACTGCCCTGAGATCCAATGAGGGCAACAGGCATTTTCAGGATGTGAGATGACTGTTTCAGATGTCTCCTTTAGGTTGAGCTCCAAAGCTCTGACCATGTCTCCACTGGCCTGAGTGACTTCCTGGGAGACATCTGCACTTAGTGGGGTGAATCCCACACTTGGGTCCCCATGCAAAGGCAGCTGACAGGAACTGTGAGGTCTTCTAATCAAGTAGGTGAGCCAACATGATTTCCCTCCTGCTACAGAGAAACACAAGGTGAAGTCTGGATTGAGAGTCTGTTGGAGCCCCACCATAATTGCTCCACCAAATCCAGAGCAGTGGTGTATACAAAAACCACCAGCTCCAGAAGTGTAAGAAAGCTGGATACCCTTCTCTGCCACAGATTTCTGTGTTAGACTGTTCTTTTTGCATCAGGGAGTTATTATGTATTAAATGGGTGTAATTCCTGAACCATTTCTTCAGTAGGAGTAATCTTGCAGAGCAAGATGAAAATGGTCTTCTCCTGTAGCTGGCATTTGCATAGGCTGCAACTGATGACTGGTGATGAGAATAAAGTGAATCGTTTACAGGAGAGTAAGGAAGTACAGGAAGAACATGTTAGAAAACTATGTGGTTAAGAGTGATTACTTTCTACCTGATACAGACAGAGTTCTGAGCCTTTCTTGTCACAGCCCAGGTCTTCAGCAATCAAGCCTGATGCTGAGAAGAGTTGTATTGCAGGGGTAGTAATGAAAGATGCTCCCCAGAACTACAAAACTAAGGTGCAGCAACCCCTGGCCTAGTGGCTAGACCCAAGCATGTGGCTGGGTGCAGGCAGGCTGAACTTGTGAAGTATTGTATTGATAGCCCTTAGAAATTAAAAGCTGTTGACCAAATGCCTAAAGGAAAGGTATCCAGACATCCCAAGAAGTGTCTGGGGTCCAGAGTCTGTACTTATTTTCCTCATGTTTGTGAACTCTTAAGAAGCGACACCAAGGTCACTTTCCAAAATGGTCAAAAGCCCAGATACAATACAGAAAACCCTATTTGAGGCAATATCCCAAGAATTATAGAGGTGTGAGGAGCAGTGGCAAGTACACACGGTATCTCAGCAGAAAGCCAGAGAGTAACATTAAAACAGGCTGCAGTGTTTGCTCCCAGAGTCCTGGAAAGCTCAGGAGGCTGTGCTCTGCTGGGCGAGGAAACCTACATCCCTTCGTTGGAGCAGAGAAATTTCAGGAGCTGAAATGCTTTTGGGACCACCATTGACCATGAAGCTGTAGGAAGCACCGTGGAGGGAGGAAATTGCCAAGTGCATCCCAGTGACAGCAGCACATATTCCTGCAGCTCAGGTACCACACTGCAAGGCTGAGATGGCAGTGGAGTTACCACACAGAGAGGGGTTCCGAACAGAAGTGCTGGCTGAAGACGTATGAATGCTGCAGTGAATGTACATATGGAAGGATGCAAAGAGTACGCTGACAGGCCGCATGTGGAGATTTTGCAGACCATAAACTGTCAGCCTGCCCTGTGGGTAGCACCTGAGCAGACTTGTCGACTCCCAGGAGCAGGACTTGGGTAGGTCAGCCCATAGCCCTGGATCCTGAAGCTGGTACCTGAAGAACACTCAGTGGTGACAATGGCATCCTGGGGTGTATTAGAAGAGGGGTGATTAGCAGGTCGGGAGAGGTTCTCCTCCCCCTCTACTCTGCCCTGCTGAGACCCCATCTGGAATAGTGTGTCCAGTTCTGGGCCCCTCAGTTCCAGAAGGACAGGGAACTGCTGGAGAGAGTCCAGGGCAGAGCCACAAAGATGATGAAGGGAGTGGAGCA
The DNA here is from genome assembly GCA_013400055.1 of Nycticryphes semicollaris. Lineage (NCBI taxonomy): Eukaryota > Metazoa > Chordata > Aves > Charadriiformes > Rostratulidae > Nycticryphes > Nycticryphes semicollaris. The sequence continues at coordinate 223,599 of VXBJ01006503.1, read as the reverse complement.
TCTCCCAGAGGAGGAAAGGCTGAGGGTCTCTTTAGCTTGGAGAAGAGGAGACTGAGGGATGACCACATTAATAAATACATAAAGGGTGAGTGTCAGGAGGATGGACCCAGGCTCTTCTCAGTGACAGGCAATGATAGGACAAGGGGCAATGGGTGCAAGCTGGAACATAAGAGGTTCCACTTAAATATGAGAAAAAACATCCCAGTGAGGGTGAGGGAACACTGTAAGGGGCTGCCCAGAGAGGTTGTGGAGTCTCCTTCTCTGGAGATACTCAAAACCCACCTGGACGCGTTCCTGTGTGACCTGATCTGGGTGTTCCTGCTCTGTCAGGGGTATTGGATCAGATGATCTTTCAAGGTCCCTTCCAATCCCTGATATTCTGTGATTCTATGGTTCTGTGATACTGGTCATCAACTTAGGCAGGATGGAAAAAAAAGTCCATTTTTTTTTTTAATCAAAAAGAGAAAAATAAATCACAATGGCAACAAACACACTTCCATCTCTAACATATTATTACATTTCAAATGTAATTACAAATGTTTCCAGAGTGTGCAGATGTATTTAGTCTCACAAAGCAGAGCTAATTTATTCATAAGCAGATCTGCAAGGCTGCCCAGGCAGAATCCACTCCATATGCAAGAGGATTATTAAATTGGTGGGTATGAAGGGTTTCTTTGCAAGAGTCTCCAGTGCATAGGTACAGCAGGCAGCCAAATGAGACAACGACAGGCACGACAGGCAAGACAGGAAGGCAAGAGAGCCTATTTGCATGACGAAAAAATTGTCACAGTGACAGCCCCACACTGGCAGCATTTGAGGAGGGAGAATGGCTGCACAATGCTGTAAGACAAACGTCTCTAGACGCATGGAAGCACCCCTGCAGGGACTGATACCTTGGCAGTGTATATCCATGCTCTCAGATGGGCTGTGGGTTCTAATTTGTGGGATGTCTGGCAGGTGTTCCTGCTGGAGCCCCTCCGGTACCTTTGGAAGCCATCCAAGAACAGAAAAATGGTGAAGAGTCAGCATCTCCTGGCAAGCTGGTGCTGTCTCCCCTGTGCTGCTTGAACTACCTGCAGGAAAGAGAGCTGAGAGATGATAAGGAGCTTTTTAAACTGCATCTCAGCAGTTCCTGACCCTGCACATATTCCTAATCTGCTCCAGTCATCAGTGAGTTCAGGTGACTTGGCTGATTTTTTATTGGGGCAGAACAAAGGAAATATCTGAAGGTGCAGGGGAAATAAATGTAGAGCGGTCAGCTGTGCCCTGCTGACTCTGATCACTAGGTCAGGGTCAACTGCAAGGTGATGAGAAGATGCTCCTTTCTGTCTTCCAGCTCATGGTTGCTGCTTCCCTGCCAAGCCCCAGTGGCAGATCTGCACTGATCTGGGCACCACGGCAGCCAGCAATAACAGAGGATATGGGACCTGGCCAAGGCAAAACATACCCTCCGCAGTCCCAGATGGCCTCTTAAGAGGGGCTTCTGTCCCACCAAATTCAAACGTTGAGCTGTGCTGGAACAGGAGTCATATATTTTCTTGTTTATATAAATAAACAGAAGAAAAATCAGTATTTTTTTCTTTGCCATTTCCTTTAATTTTTCCATTTTTTCCACTTGCAGCTTCTTGAAACTTTCTCAACTTTGTAAAAGTGACAGAGCTTTTTGAAAAAGAAAAGTGAATTTGTCACAGTGTCACTTTCATGAATTGGAAACATTTGTAATGTTACAAAGTAGAAAAGGGTGGAAAAGGGCAAAAATCACACTTCATATTCTTCATGAAAAGGAGGCAGAAAAAACCCAAAATCAATGTGGCATGTGTTGAAAATATATCTTGTCAAAACAAGTGGCAGAGTGGAAAAACGGATCTAGCCCAAATTCTTCAAGGGAGAAACAACATCTCTGTTGCCTGTGTTCTCATTAAACTGTTTCTCCATTTCCCAGACTCTTTGGTCATTCAGAGTGACAGTCCCTTCATGTGCTGCTCATGCCCCTGGCATAGGAAGGAGGAAGCAAAATCAGGATCTGCTCATGACTGCGGAGCTGTGGTGAAACCGAGCAGATCTGCCTCTCAGAAACATGACTTTCTGACAGCCCAGGTGGATAGAGGAGGGACCACATTAGCAGGTACTATAAGAGGCATTCTGGGAGTGTCAACTTTTGATGAAATACTGCTAAAAGTTCATGCCAAAGGTGCGTAACACTTGGAGCCATAAGAGGCCAAAGAGCTGTGTTTGATGTGTATGAGATGAAGAACCCATAAGGCAACAAGTCTGGGCAAAGGGCCACCAAGCAAGGAAGAAAGGAAAGAGAAGCCATGCTAAGTGTTTTTTGCTCTTGCATTAAACACAAGGCAACAGTTTTTTACTCCCCAAGGGCCTCTGCAAATGTGGAGAGCTGTCACAAGCCGTGCTGGACAGGCAGCAGCACTGAAGTTACAACAGTGCTGCAGCTGCCAATGCTGGGAGTGTTAGGGTTTCCATGAGCAGCAGTCTGTCCCCAGCCCAGTGGTGCCCAATGACAGGTACTGAGTCAGGCTATTCCTTTAGAAGTGACAAGTTCTTGGAAAGTTCTTGGAAATAGAACATCTTTTAAAGAGCAGAAACCAAGGGCCAAATTCCCCAGAACCCCATATAGAGTAGTAGAGCACAATAAGGTAGCAGGTCACCTTGGAAAACGTACACAGGTATGGGAACAAGACTGGAAGATGGGTGCAAGTACAGCACAGCATTACCCATGGCTGGTTCATCAGGCATGCTGGTATTTCAGTGTTTCTTCATCTCTACAAAATTAAGCTCCCTTGTTTTAAATCCCCTTTACACCCTTGCTGGAGAGAGGTTGAGTTAAATGGTCTTGACCACATGGCTTTGCAATTTGTGGGGGACCCCAAAAGACAGTGCTTTTTCATGTCGAGGTATGAGCCTCCCTGAATGCCTCTCATGGTGCTGGCATGCTCAGACAGGAGGCCATCCCACTTCCCCTCAGCTCTCCCAGCATCTCCTGGGGATGTCCTTGCTCAGCTCATCTGTCACGGAGCCCTGAATTAGCCACACGTTTACTTTGCCAACGGAGCATAAGTTCCCGGGGAAAACTCTGCTATCTCTGAAGTAATTAAGCTAATTAGAACAGTGATTATTTGCATGGTCTCCACTTTGGCTGAACACTGGAACTAACTTTATGTCTTAATTTGCCGTCCCTGAGTAACACAGGAAGGCAGCCTGGAAAAACGAAGCCCCTTTCTGACTGGCCTAGCAGCTCCATGGTAAAAGACACACACACATTGAGGTGAAACCTCCCCTTAGACTGGGAGTGCTGGAAGCATGAAGGCTTTATGTTCCAGTGCAGCATCAGACACATCTTCCTGGCAGGTCTTGGTGGGTTTTCATTACTTGCAGCAGAGAATGTGCTGTCATTACAGTTTGGCCATAGTCTCTGCCTACCCACTCTGATTTTACCTGGAATTACAGTAGGGAAACTGTGCAGCCCCATGTCCTGCATATGGCACTTGTAGCCTGTAAATGAGTCACTCAGCTGATTTCACACTCATGTAAAAACCATCTCTTTGGTTATTGAAATATTACCTTTTGTGCTACTGTCTCATGATGCAGGGAAGCACAACAGCCATGTCTGAGCAGTGTTCACTTACTGCATCCACTGTGCTACTACTGGCATCAGAGAAGCATCCAAAATGCTGCAGTTGTGTCTCCTTTAATTTTGTAAGATGTGTGCTCTGTGAGCCAATCCCAACTGCAAAAATATCTGGATCTTTTCAGCAAATTGAGGAGAAAAATTAATGAGTTGACTTGCAGCTCTCAGCCTTGAAGCAATTGTCTATGACATGCAGACACCACCTTGCACAGGCTTGACTCCCAGGAAGGAGAAGGCAATAATATTACTTTTCAATTTGATCTTGACTGCCATTAATTGATTTCAGAGCTCTGGCTCCTCACTCTGCTTGAGCTGCTAACTAACACAATCAAGCTCTGGTTTCTGGTTACAGATGACTTGGTGAGGATCAAGCTGCAACAGGGTAGGTTTAGGCTGAACATTAGGAAACAATTTTTCACAGAAAGAATGGTCAGACACTGGAATAGGCTTCCCAGGGAGGGTGTTGAGTTGCCATCCCTGAGTGTATTTAAGAGTCGTTTGTTGGGGGAACTGGTGTAGGGGAGAACTTTGTAAAGTGGGGCAGATGGTTGGACTCAATGATCCCAAGGGCCTCTTCCAACCTGAATAATTCTATGATTCAACGATAATTACACGAATGTGATCGTCAGACTCTTAAAGGATGTAGCGCAACTTCAGAAATGTTTGAAAAACTTATGAGTGCCAGACATTGGAGCCCAAACTCAAAGCAAGTCCATGAGCTGCAACCACTTGTCTTGAAGTTTAGCAAAATCTGTTTTAAGCTGTTGGATCGGAGTCTAAGCTGTCCCAAGGTGACAAGCAAGGGAAGGCCAGAGAGAAATAACTAGCATCCTCAGGTCTGCTCTCGTCTTCATGTTTGGGGATTCTCAGAAGTCTGGATGTCAGGTTTTCTTCATTTCATACGTCTGGTCCATCATCCAAAGGGAAACCAGCTGTGAGAAGGAGCAGGAAAACACAACCAAGATTGCCACAGCTATAACTTCAGGGCATCATGTAGCAGACATGCAAGGAGCATGCAGTTCCCAACACCTCATAACACCAGAAGAGAAACTCAAAGACCACAAAGGTGTTGTGTCCAGTAGGAAAAGAAAGGGTAGGCCAAAGGTATTTCTATCATCTTAATCCCAGATGCAGAAAGCCAAACAAATGGGCAAACAAAAAATAACAAGATTCCCCATCAGTCACAGAGGAAAATTATTTCCTGACTCGAATTTTGATCAACAAAACCTTGAGCATGTGAGCCAGAAACATCACAGCCACCTGCAAGATTCCTCAGTTTCCTACAAGCACAAGTACACAATTACCTTGTTTCCAGCCTTTGTTTTTGCACACTTCCAATGCTTCAGCTCTAAAATTGGATATTTCCTATTTGTTAGGATAATGGGAGGTCTTAACCACTCCTTCATATTTCTCTCTGTACAGTAGAAGCAGAGTGCAGCATCCTCAGCTGGGTTTTACAAATGGAGAAAGTAAGAGGTCAGATCGATGTGACCTGTCCCAGAGAAGTGGAAGACTCATGAATAGAGCCCACATTTCTCGTATTCTAAAGGTTCAGCTCAAAGTTCAAAAGCTTATCCTTTGTTAGTAAAAGACAAATCCATTAGCCCAGAAATTTGTGAGTTCCTGCTCTCAAGGGGGAGTTTCTCTTTTACACAGCATCTATCATCCCCAAAATGGACATAACCACACTGCACTTGTGTTCACACTAGTTTTAACAGGGACCTCTAGTTGTTTCCACCACCCTTGCACATATTTACATGTAATGCCTACACTACACACCCCATGCACAGTGTAAAACCACTGAGCTGACACAGGGACCAGAAGCTGGTAGGTTTCTCAGAAGAGTGAATTCACTTCTGCAGAGCTCCCTGATGTAGCTAAACACCTAATGGTATTTCTTGTTTCATTAAGGCTTTTATCAATAAGGCTTGTGAAAGATTAGGAAAAGAAAGCAATTAAGCTCGTGAGAAACCTAGCTACTAGTTTTCTTAACTTCCATGATATACACATAAAAATACTTGACAGGAGCAAAAAGGGTAGGACCTGGATACAAGAGAGAAATGTTTTATCTCTATGAAAGGGCACACATTTCTGTTAATAAAATAAAAATAATTGACCTTATAGTGATTTATTTGATTTTTTTGGAATTGAAACACAGTGAATAATAAAAAAGTTTCGGCATCAAGCATATCTATAACAATAGTGAACTTGCCAGTGGCTTGTTTGGTATGAGGTGGGGGGGTGGCAGCCTCAGCACTCCAAGTGCTCTGTCGCACACACAAGTTGTGGACATAGCTTACAAATATATATACAGGATGCCTGAGGCATAGAAGTAATATGATTGAGGGACAGAAAAGATGCTGTTTCTGGACAATGAAACTGCTGTTCGCTAAGCTTTAAAAATGGAAACTGTTAGGTTTTTTGTTATCTTTCAGAAGACAATCACCAAAAAACTCCTTATATTTAACGACTTATATTTAACATTTCCCATAATAACCTTTAAAAAAAACAAGATATTTGAATCTCTGCCTACCTGATGGTGTAAAACCTAGTCTGCTTTTAGTCCCCAACTGAGCTCATTTATAGCTAACACATATTTCCACTTCAAGTGGCAAATGCCCACCAGCCCAGCTGAGCTTGACACAATGAAGACCACTTTGATCAGTGTGCTGCACATGGGATACTCGCGGCTATCTCAGTCATGGCCATGTTCCATCAGCAGCAAGAGCTGACCTTGGTCATTTTCCTGAGAGCAGAAAACGTTGCATCACTACAGCCTTACACCCGTTGCAGACTCCCAATAGCAGTTGTATCCCTGTAATTACACTGCAGATGGCCTGTGCACTGAATCTGCTGTCCAGTTTCCACTGATGTGGGGAATTGCCAGAGAAACAAGACATCTGTTCAGAGCAGACATTAGGGGATCATTGTCCTCTCTAGAAAAAAAAGTGGACTCAGTTTTCCCTGGCCAGCTGGAAGCACTTCAGATTCCAGTGGGATCAACAAGAAAGTGCTCTGGGAAAACACAAAATGACTAGACACAGTGGCACATAAAGCCTCCACCAAGAGTTCAAAGACTGGTCAACAACAGGGGCAAGCCAACCTCCATTGGCCTTTCAAAGCCAATCCTCAAGGTAAGTCACTCATCCTTCACAGAGACCTACAACTGCATCCTGGACAGCCACAAACCATAGTGGCACAGGCTCTCAGGAACCCCTGGGCAAATACATGCAGAAGAATTACAAACAGCTCCACCATATGCACCCAGTGTTGATGTTTCATCCCTGCACTTTCCCAGCCAAAGGAGCAGATGACAAAGGGAGAGACTGAGATTTATCCAAGAGAGACTAGTGGGAACAGCAGCATCCCTGCAGAGTTGAGTGTGTATCCAGGCAGGGAAGACAAACTCAGGATACAGTCTCTTAAATCATTTATGCCTCCAAGAGCCTGCCAAGAGCTGTCAAACACCACAGATTTTCTCTGAGATAAAGCTTTTGGGCAGCCACCTTTCCGGATTCTTGGGTTCCTACCTGGGAAAGCAGTTCCATCTAAAAAGCCCCACCAACTGCCTGAGAGGTTAAATGGGCTGTTTCCTGCAATAGGGTCTAGGTTCCAGGGAGGAAAGCTATGATGGGTTTCGATCTGGAAGAGATCCTCAGCAGCTTCACAGGAGATGACCGAATTTCTTTCAGACACAAATCTACTTGGGGGTCCCTATGGCAGCATCCTGGAAAGCCCCTCAGAAACACAGCTAACTTTATGCCAACGAAAAACACCACAGACAGCTGGCTCATAAGCAGCCTAGTCAGCTACCTGCAATCAGAGCTCCTGCAAGCATAGCCTGCCAGCAGAGAAAACTAAACAAACAAACAAAAAGGCAGTGACTCTTCATTGTAGTTTACATCTCTACACTGAGAAACCAGGCTGTGAACCAGAAGTCCTCTGGAGCCACAGAAGGCAAGCGCCTCATCCCTGAGGATGTAAAACAACTTAAGGAACAACCTCCCAGAAGTTCCTGGTATACAAGTGGGACGTTATCTCCAGCTCTGATGAAGTGAAGAGATTTATGCAGCTGCCCTGGAGCAGTCCCAGACCCTCAGCTGGCATGGAGAATTCCTGCCACCAGAGACAAAGCACTTTCTGCCTGGGGGAACTCCCAGGTGGCTAAATGCAATTGGAGCTTTCTCTTAAAGGAGGCTTGGTATCTGGGTTCTCTGAGAACTCCTAGCTGCTGCCTCAGATGGATGCTGCTTTCAGCAGAGATTCACGAAACACAGCAGGTAACTGGGGGAGCCCCAGGTAGATCCTGGAGGAGAGAACTCCTGCCCTGAAGAGGCAAAACAGCCTGGGCAAGTACCTGGTAGGTGTTTCAGGCAACTCCAAGCAGCAGCAAATTCACTCAGAATCCCCCGTGGCATGAGGTTGAGCCAACTGAGGTTGAGCCCAGAAGGTCTTTCGTTCCTCAGCACCTCCCACTGCAGCCACCCTTGATGACACCGGGTGCCAAGCTGCTGGTGCAACAGGAGACCATGCTCCTTGAGACGACACTGGCTGGGAAGCACCAGGGTTTTCCTACCTACTTGCTGGCCCCGGAGAAACTGGGAGGGGAGACCCACGAGAAGCCAAGCAGGTGCTCCACTCGGCACTGACCAGAACAAAGGGGAGCAGGCAGAAACCTCCCCTCAGGCCCTGCCCACCTCCTCCAGAGAGCTGTGCTGGGATTGGACAGCACATACCCAGCTCTGATTGGTGATGCTTCCCGCGGTGGCAGCTGATTTGCCATTGCTGTGCATGCCGGGTAAGGGTCGGGACAGTTGAGGAGGTGTCATGGTGGCAGGTACAGGTTGTGTTGCCTGGTTGTTGGGGACTGGCCTGGGGCCTCCTAGCAATGAGCCCTCCCAAGAACCCTCTATGGATGCTTGTGCTCCCTGTCCTGTCTGGGGGTGAATCCTCCTCCACTGACCCAGTGGGCTGCGCCTGTGTAGGTCAGATACCATCTCTGTCCCTGAGGTGAGCAGGTAGGTCCCACCAAAGGCCTCTTTGGTCTCAGCATAAGAAACATTGAGCATTTCACAGAGTGGAGAAAGCACATTTTATCATAGCAGCATGCTAATTAGAAGCTTTAATGTAAAATTAGAGGTAAGTGGTTACAAGGTTACACAGGCAAACATAAACGATGGAAACCTGAACAAAGGTCAGAAATGGAGTAAGCAGAAGATGGTCAGTCAACGTGATCAATGTCTTAGGTGCTTTATATTAGTTCAGAAGGTACAAAGAATAAATAGAAGGAACTTGAGAGCCTGAAAGTCATGCACAAAAATATGATTTAATATTGGAATGTCACTTTTTTGAAAGTCACACAGATGGGGAAAAAGCTTTAGCGCTGTCACAAGACTGTATAGGACGCTCAGAAGATAGAAAAGTGCAGGAAAACTTAAAGCCTCTAGTGATGATAAATGCAAAAGTGAGTGTGAGGCCTTCATGAAACCTTGCATTACACCTATGTACTCTCCTATCAGAAAGATCAGGAGTACAAAGTTCTTTGTCAGTCCACATCTCAGGCACCATATGGAAACCCCCAAAGCACTGAAGCTGATGATTTCAGCAGTCTTAAAATGCCCTGGGAAAAGTATGCACCAGAGGTTCTTGTAATGTGAAGGAAATAACTGCATAGAGATGTAGAAAAGCCACTGGAAGGACACTGTGAGAGTGTTTGATCCTCACTAATAAGGGAAGTGGGAGACAACTTTGCTAAAACTGTGATCAAGAAATGACAGTAGTTAATGATCCTTAGAAGAGCAAGGAAGGAAGAAAGCAAACTAAATACTCTGAGTTTTAAGGAAACAGACTTCAAGAACTTCAGAGAGCTGATTAGTGTTCTTAATAAAAGCAGCTGAACAGAATGGAAAGTTCAGGAGGACTAATAGCTCCTTAACTCAACTCATAGCAAGGGTGTAAGTTCAGTTTATCACTAGGAAGAAATGCCAGAGAAGAACCAGGAATGACCATCTTGGCTAAATCAGTAGCAGTAAAAACAAGGGAAAAATGGTTAAAGGAAGTAATATTGCCAAGGAGGGTATCATCAAACAGAACAGATTACCAAAGTGCTCAAGCCCCAAATGATCTAGTAAGGGATGTAAGGAGTCAGAAGTCATACTGCAAGCACTTCAGAAATGAGAGCCAAACCTTGGAAAGCTCTAGTTTGCTTATCAATGGGGAGAGAAAGCTCCTTTTAGCAAAACATTTAATTGTGATCACTTACAGTGACGTTACTTATCTTACAAAGGCATTAGATTGTTCATGAACGCTTTCAAATCACCCTGCCAGTTCTCAGAGGGCTGTAATCTCAACACAGTTTTGTGGTTTTCTTTGAAGGTAAGACCAGGTAATTTTCAGAAGGATGAGACACAAGAGACGCAGTATCTGTTTTTAAACAAGGAAGAGAGATGAATCAGAGAATTACATACTTATGCCATCCTAGAAAAATGCAGATCCAAATAGAAAAGCTTACAATTTTTGAAGCCCCAGAAGACGACAGGGAGATAAAAACAGCCAACAGATTTGTAAGTAACAAATTATGCCAAACTAATGCAATTTCCACCTATGAGAGAGTAACAGGTGCTGCAGAGAAGGGAGAAGTGGTAAAGATATCTTCGTTTTGGGAAGACTTCTGTCACAGGCACATGCTACATTCTAATCAGAAAGTCAAGCAAACACAGGCTAGATGAAAGCTCTGCTAAAAAGTTTAAAAGCTGCACTTGGAGAAGTTATGAACAGTTCAGTATTAGTCTAGAACAATGACTCAGATGGGATTTTGTGGGCACCTGCCCTGGATATGGTAATAGTAAATATTTTTAGTGCTAGCTTACATAATGGAATGAAAGGTGTGATTGTTATGTTTGCATATAAAATGAAAGGGGCTGGTAGCATTTTGGTAGAAAGGATTAAAATTGAAAATGCTCTTGACAAAGTGGAGATGCCAGGAAAAACAGTATGAATTTCAGGAAGGACATGCACAATTAAAAAGTCAATTGAAAAAGAAAAGAATAGCTGAAAAAAAACCAAACATAAAACTGGGAATGAGCAGCTGGAGATAAATACAGCAGCAAAAGAACTGGAATGCAGGGCCTAATCTTGTAACCTCATGACCAAGACAAGTACCCTATGGCCTGCCTGAGCTCTGCAAATAGAGTGTGTAAGACACATACAATACATGCCATTTCTATGATTTAGTGAAAGTCTACAAGAGCTGGGGTCCTTTTAGTGTTAGAATCATAGAATTATAGAATCATAGAATGGTTAGAGTTGGAAGAGACCTTAAAGACCATCTCATTCCACCCTCCTGCCCTGGGCAGGGACACCTCCCACCACACCAGGTTACTCAGAGTCCCATCCAACCTGGCCTTGAACCCCTCCAGGGATGAGGCAGCCACAGCTTCTCTGGGCAACCTGGGCCAGGCTCTCACCAGCCTCACAGCAAACAAGTTCTTCCTAACATGTAATCTAAATGTCCCCTCTTGCAGTTTAAAATCATCCCCCCTTGTCCTATTCCTACATGCTCTTGTGAAAAGTTCCTCCCCAGCTTGCCTGGAGGCTCTTTAGGGACTAGAAGGGGCTCAGAGATCTCACTGGAGTCCTCTCCAGGCTGACCCCCCCCCAACTCTCTTAGTCTGTCCTCACAGTGGAGGGGTTTCAGCCCTCCCAGCATCTCTGTGGCCTCCTCTGGTCCTGCTCCAACAGGTCCATGTCCTTCTGATGTTGGTAGCCCTCAAGCTGGAGGCAGCACTGGGGGTGTCTCCCCAGAATGGAGCAGAGGGTCGGAATGCCCTTCACCTCCCCCACCTTGCCCTGCTGTCTACGCCACTGGGGATGCAGCCCAGGGTACAGGGCATTTCTGGGCTCCAGCACATGTTACTGGGGCATGTTCTGCAGAGCAGATACCTGAGACCAGATATGACAGTTGCCTTCAGATGTGCAAAAGACAGTTAAAGAGAAGGAATATTTTTGTCCTTGTTCAGTGTGGGCTTAGTGCAGAACAGAATGGTTGAACATTGAAGAGAGCTCTCTAGCAGGGAAGCTAGTAAAGAAAGGAAGGAGATCTTCCCAGGGAACATGTGTGTCCTTTATCTCTGTGGAATTTTAAGAGCAGGATGAGTAACGACAATGGGAGTCACACAGATTGCTCTTGCCCTTGTCAGAGAAATGGGTTGGATAACCACCCAAATCCTTTCTGTTCTGATTTTCAGTGGGTTTTGTGTTGTAAAGGAACAGAGAGTTTGTGAAAACTGTGATTTCTTGGAGTCAAGGAGGCTCCAGATTTGGTCATAAAAGCTCTGCCTTCCACTAAAACTGCTGATTTCCAGGTGATCCCTGTTTTCTTCAGGGTTAGTTGTACTTCATTACCTTCAAGCTTCATTGGCTTGTTTATTAAAAAATTCCAGTTGTGAATCAATTTCACTGCTCGATATCTCATACTGTTTCAATGTCTTGAGAAGGAAGCAGCAGATACCTTCATAAATGCTCAGTCTGTCAGACAGATTCAGGTAGGGGTCAGGTCTGAGGCACGACCTCACGCACATACTCTGAAAGGCTGTTAAAGCTCACATGCCCATGGCAAAACGCTGGCAGAGGTCTGTGGCCATGAGAAGAGGCAGATATTGTCCCACATCCCTTAAACCAGCGCAGTTGTGACTAACAGTGGTCACAACCATTACAAACTAGGTCATAGTTTTATGCTATGCCTGCCTGGCCCTTTGTGTGTCATCCATATCACAGGGTACTGAATTACTTTATGATCAGTTAATAACTCTCTGTTGATTTTTTCAGACTTGTTTGTGCCTTCCTCTGATCCTCACTAGCATCTTGTCTGTACATTTGTCTGTAGGAGATAACTTCTAAGAGACCTCTTTGACTAATGTTTTAGCAAAACTTCAATACAGGTAAATAATCTCACAAATGCTCTGAAAAGACTTCTAGCTTTTTTTTCCAGTTTTTGCATTTCCTGCTATAAATCTGTAGCTCCATGTTGTTGGATGAGCTCCAGTCTTTTCAAGGTCTACTCCTGATTCTTCTGTCATTATTTCTAGAAACCTACAGAGCTTCACCTGCTCATCAGTGATTCACTCTCACTCCTGTGGTTTGTTATCACTTAACATCCTGTAGCAGCCTTAGCATAACATTAGCTCTTTTAGAAGAGAAGTACAAGAATATATAGAATGTAACACTCCTACAAAAGCCATAGAAGAAAGGGAGGTAGTCAACTAAGACTCAATGAATAGACCCAAAAGTCAGAGAGAAAATTTGGGGGCTTCATCTGAGTAGTGCATGCTTCAGTGGGGACATCTAAATCTGAGCAGAAAAAAATACATCAGTGAAGCTTGGGAACCAGTTGCTTCATTCCGCTATCAGCACCTGTAAGACTCGATGAGTTGTTCCATGTAGATACTGATCCCTCTCTGCTCACTTTAAAGGGGGTCCAGGGTGAACTATTCATAATCAGTCATCCTCACTGAATTCATCAGTGCTTGGTTAGCTTCACAATGCCAAGAGTCCACAACAAGATGTATAATATTATGGTGGCTTTCCTGTGCTTCTGTCTTAGGACCTAATATATAAAATGTTTCTTAGGAGAGCTCAGAGACGAGAATAGCATAACCAGTGTCCTTTAGATTCTTCTAGTAGGAAGGAATATATATTTTTATTTTTTTCCGAAACTTATTTACAAAATACCTCAGCTGCTTACTATGGGGTTTGCCAAAATAACTACTAATAACCAGGGCCAGACACTTAGTCTTGCGCCAAAGACCTGGGAACCAGAACCCCAGATGATACGATCCCCTGGTGATCTGAGCTGAAAAAATTCTTTCTTCTGCACTGGTCTTTTTCCTCCCAAGAGTCTCTGCTAGATAGGAACAGGCCTCTCAGATGGTCCACATGGCACCCACAGTGGTTTGATGAACGCTCTTTTTCCTGTTTTCACGTTGAAAACACCTTCTCCGGGGTTGCTGAAGAGGAAAGTCATTTGTTTTAAGAGGCTGTGAGAAAAAAAAATAATATTATTTTTCTCTAGGATATTTTGAAGATCACAAGGCAAGGAAAGGAGCTGGCCTCCTGCTACTGCCTCTTGAAATCACTCAGCTGTACTACTGGCGAGACAAGGCTGGAGTCACTGCTCCACTTTCCTCTTTGTGATCAGAATATCTTTTAAGACTTATGACACATGATGTTGCCAGGAAATATTCTTCTGTTCAGCCACTGGATGCTGCTGTTCCATACAGGAGAACAGAGCTCCCTGTTATTGGTCTAGGGGAATAGCTGATTTTTCAGTTTGACAGCAAAATTGAAAAATCAAGTGGAAAAAAGGCTTTGCTTGGATCATACTGGAATATTATTTTTCTTGCTAAATCAAAAAAATGTTGTTCCATTCAGCATGAAATATTACATACAATCCCAAATGAAATGTTTTATTTTGTGCACTTGTCAGAAAGCAAAGAAAGTAAAAGGAGAGATTTACAAACATTGTGTCAAGCCCAAGGACTGCAGCCCTTACTGCTGGGAGATCCTGTTCTGGCTCCCCGGAGAACAAAGCTATCACCCGTAATTGTACTTAAGATCTGGTAATGTTTGTTAACCTGTTCTGAATGTAAATGATGAACATCTGTGTATTAAGAAAATGGCCCTATTGCTCATTGTTTGCCATTTCCTTTATTTAACTGATTTCTTCCATAATAAGCAGAGAGGTATCATCTTGCTGAGTGAACTTCTGAACCCTTGTAAATGCAAAATGCCTTAAAGTATTCAGAAAGAAGGTAATATCATGTATTCCAGTATGAACTTTACTCCTAGCTCTGATTCCAAGGGCAAGAAGGAGGAGAGGGAAATGTCTTTTTTTAATCGTAACTAGCAAAGCAGTAAGTTCATATTCAAGCCAGTTGAACAAACCCGAGGGCAAAGCTTTTAAAGATAGTTAAAAGTGTGCTAATATTGCCTCACTTGACTGAAAAGAAATAATCAATAAAGGACAGTAACAACTAGGAGTATGAGGGGAAAGATATTGGAATACAGGCAAAAGAGAATTGAAGCCGTTAGAAGTACCCCAACAAATATCAGCACATATCACTGTGCTTTCAAGAGGGGAAAGCCTGAACTGTTTCTCTGTGCCGGAAGCTGGGAGACGTTATTCCGTATACCACAGGACAGGAGTAATTATGGATGTAACTACAATTTGAGTTCCTAATTCACAATTTGAGAGTAATAGTGATGTCCTTAAAAAAAAAAAAAAAAAAAAAAAAAAAAAAAAAAGCCCCAAAACTACCACAAAGTAGCAGCAGCACACTCTCAGTGGGAAGAGACAAAACAGTATAGAGAAGTCCTGGAATGTTAAACAAGAAAAACTTGTCTTTCTGCCAGCAGATGGAAAGCTCACTTGTGACCACTGGTACACTGCCTGCATCAGGCAACAGCAGAGCATCCATCAGGCATCATCCTTGAGGATTTTGTGTGTTTGCCTGACCCAGCATCACAAACAGCAGATCCAAACCCTCCTCTGATGTGATGGCCTTCCACATTGGATGCCCACCATCATACAGCAGTGCCAAGAATACAGCTCCAAGTCAGGAAGGGACAAGGTGGCCTCTGCAAGTCCTGGTCATGGACTTAGAGACTAATACAATCTGGAACGGTTCTCTGGAGAACTCTGGCCCAATCTCCACTGTAGACAGAATGGACTGTGATAAAGGTTGCCATGGACTTGTGTAATGACTCTTGACTAGAAGATGTCCTGCCTGCAGGCTCCTGGCAGCTCCTGGTCTCTCTTCAGAAGAGCTAACAAGTTGAAGGAGCTGCTGTGAACAGTCATCCAAGAGAAAATCTCAACAGAGCGTGTACAGGTGGACAGCGGGGAATGATTCTTAGCAGAAAAAAGGACTGCCCTCGAAGAAGATTGTAGGACTCTTCCTTTCCCACCACAACCCAGAGAAGCAGTTATTCAAGAAGAGCTTGCTGCTGAAGCCTAGGAATGACATCTCCCATGTAAGCAACACATAAACTCTATTTAGGATGGGCAAGGAGTTCATTTGCAAAGTGGTTTTTTGACAGAGTGCAGAAATGACAGGGCAGTGCAAATAACACACTGTAAAAAGGAATTTGTTATTGAACAGCTCACAGAATTGAATTTCCCATGGGCCTGGATGGAGACATAAATACAAACCAGTTCAGTAATTCAGTAGGGACCCATCAGAGATGTGAGCTGCTATATCAGCCATATTCCTTGTCTGCTGGCACATCTGTCCTTTGCACTAGGCCCAGGTCAGAGGACAGATATGAATAGGTCCATTGATACCATGTAATCAGGATATCAAGGACCTTCTGCACCTGCTGGTGAAAATAATTCTCCATACTTAGCTGGTCTTTAGGGACAGTGTTTGGGCCCAGAAGCAGAGAGAAAGCTTTTGTTTCACTGGGATGCAGCAAAAAAAAAAAAAAAGATGAGTTAGTCACAGTATTGAATTGATGGAAGATGCTTCTCTTGGAAAACTGCCCTGTGAGTGAGAATACGCTGCAAGGGGAGGGAAAAACCCCTCATCAGTAAGGCAAAGACCTTTTTCTCTATCAGCCATGATGAAGCCTCAGGAACCAGTGAACAGCACAGGCTGCCTCACAATTTCAGACTAATACACAAACCGTAAGGATAAGCCAACATATGGACTTTACATGCTGCCATGGTTTAGCAGAGCTTAATTGGATCATCCATTTTTGCAATATTAACGTATCAGGGCTGTTGCTAATCCCTCTGGAAATCCTGTATGTTGCAGATTAAAGCACTTTTCACAATCTGCATGATATGGTTGGCTAAACAATATTAAGAAACTAAGTCTCCAAACTGCTAATTTAATGCAATTTCACAAACACTGATGCTTTCTGTGGGTGCTGTTGAGATGCATGAACCTATAAGTAAATTCATCAGAATAATCTGCCCAAAAGAATCTAAATGTACCAGGGGATGCCTTACTTTAGTTTAAAATACTGCTTCTTTACTGCAGCTAGAAGTGCATTATTGAGATTTATTCTAACGAAATAAAAAAAAAAATCTTTGAAGTATTGGTCCCTTTCTCGAAGAGCACATACACTGTTCACAACAGGCTGCATTTCTGCGCTTGCTTCTGGATTCTAACCAATGACTACATTATTCAGTTTCTTGGATCTACGTGCTCAGCACAAGCAATCCTTTATTTAAAACCTGATGTCTGGATCCAGATTCTCCCAAATTCAGATGTGTGGTTGTGAATCCTGTGGATATTATCTGTTCATTGTCAGACAACAACAAAAGGTCAGAAGAGGCTCCAGTGTATGACAGACTGGACAAGTCATCAGGCACTGTTAATAGTGCAGGTTTGATGAAAGTGTAGGGAGGAAAGAGGTTGAAATGTTCTATGTGAAATTAAAAAAAAAACCAAAACCTTACAAAAGAAAGTTAACAATAGAAAGGATTTAAAATTATACAGGAAGGAAGGAGATCAATGAGATGGCCACTGAGGGGAATTCAATACTCTTAGAATTTAATTCTAATTACTATAGATTTGTGGCACTAAAAAGTCATCTCTCCTCCATCTCAAAATATATCTTCACTACAGATAATTACACTATGATAGTTGTAAAGATTCCTCATGTTATTAATTCATGTAGGACTCTACAGGGAGAACAGGTGGATAGTAGGCTAATATCATGGGCATACTGCATTAAATATGTGGAGAAATAAGCCAGAAGATAATGCAGTTTAGTATCACAGACATCCAACAGCCTTGTTTTTGATTGCCCTTAGTATTTTAGACATATATCTTATAAATCACCATATGAATATTTCTGAAGTCAACGTGGCACTAATAAATGAATGGATACAATACTCTTGCCTAATCACTGCATTGCCCTGAGCAGAGCAGAAGAGCAAGATTCCCAGGGTAGGACTTCTTCCTGGTGACAGTCATTGAAGAATGCTTCAGGAGAAGAATCCATTGAGAAATGGATTAAAGGCAGGGATTTTCCCCTATTGATAACAAAAAAAAAAAAAAAAAACCCACACAAAAAGCCCCAAAAACAAAACAAAAAACACCAAATGGAAATCCTGCTATAAAATAGTCAGAAATGAATGGAGAACAGTATGGAGAACAGCCTCATTCTACTTCATAAATCCATGGTGTGTTCACTTCTTGAATATTGTCTGCAATCCTGATTTCACCATCTCAGAAAGACACTTGTAAAACTGGCAAAAAAACAGAAGAGGGCAACACAGATGATGAAAGGTACCAAATGATATCTATGTAAGAAAGAGGCAAATAGATCACAAATTTCCAGGTTGGATGAGTGGTGACAGTTGTTTGCCATTTCTTCAAAGAAACATCCTGTAACTATCAGATGGCAGGCTCAAAACAAGCAGAAAGAAAGAATATCTCCATACAGTATGTAAATTCTGGGATTCACCACGCATTCTTTTCAGTGTTGGAAAATAACATGTTCAAAGGGGTATGGACAATTTAATGGAAGAAAGAGCACCCAGTCCATCCAGGCGATAGGAGTCCTGAGAACAATCAGCAGGCACACAGTCTTGTGTGTGGTGGATTTCTTGGGACCAAACAATACTACATGGACTTTGTTTGAAATCCAGGCAGCTTAAAAGGTTTCTGGAGAGAGAGCAAGCCCGAAAGAAAGAAAATGGAAGGAAGATTTGTTAAAAATGCTTTCACTCCTGTTCTGTCTGTCTCTGGGGTTCTCTGTTTTAAAAATGCTCACTATTTCCCCTTGAGGGTTTTTTTATTTGCTCTCAAGTTTACAAGCCCTTTGGTGTTTGGGGCATGGCTGCTTGAAGGGGAAGGTTCAGACAGATCTGCCTGAAAGCCCTGGTTCACCTGGGGTCTTATAATACACACACACTACATTTTTACCTTTCTTCCACTAAACATCCACAAGGGATGATCTAACCAATATATCAATCCCATTTCAGAGTGCTATCTTTGGAGCATTTAAAATTAACTTCAGGAGAATCTGGCAGGCCTCCTACTATTCATAGAAGGGTACCGTGTAACCCTTACAAGGGATCCTGAACACAGGAACTGTTTTTATTCTACATACTAAATTGCAGATTGCACCTGAACCTTCCCTCCTTCTTTTCATTCTTCCAGACCCCAGCAGTGATTGAATTAGCTGACACCCACAGAGGATCCAGGAATCACAGGATGAGTTTTGTCGGGCTGAGAAGACATACCAGGAGATGAATGTTGAGAGCATGGTGAAACACTGGGGTTCTTTTTCCATAAGCATTGAAATTTGGTTAGCAAATCACAGTCTGACCCCCACCCTCAGCCAGTGCTGCACTGCAGACTTTCTGTGTGATTATTCAAGAAGAATGGTCATGCAGACAGGTACTTTCTATTAGAAAGGAAGAGTTGAGCTGGACTGTGTTATCAGCTGGAACCTTTATCAGACTGGAAGGACCGCCTTAGAAGCCAGAAAATATGACTGTCTTTAATTTGGAAAGAAATTTGCTGCAGCTTCACCAAAAAGTCCCTCAAAAATGGAGGATGTTGTCATTCTGTCTGAGAGCTGACAGCATCTGTCCCCTTGGAGATCTCATTCCTCCAAGCCTGGTTCAATGTAGGAGTCTTCCTCGCAGCTCTACAGTATCTTCTGCCACCTCAGCCTGGACCTCCTTCCTGGCACCTCTGCCTGGACTCACTCAGCACTTCCACAGACCATGCCCACAGATGGAAACCCCCCAAGGTGGTGGATTCTGCTCACATGGAAGTGGAGGATCTGAGGATGAAACCTCTGGACAAGTTGCTCATGTGCTCAGATGCAGGGCTTGGCCGTATGAAGCTCCCTGTTTGGCAGCAAAACCAGGGCAGGGCAGCGCCGAGGGTCTCAGAAAAGGCTTTCAGACGCAATGTAATTGCCACCACTCAGCTGTGGGAGCCCCACTTTCTTGTTTTTTAACCTCCCTGTCACTTGTATGGTACAAACAGCCTGTTGCAGCCAGGGAAATGCACCAAGCTGAAAAAAGTAAGGTGGACCCTAATGACAAAAGCCCTTCTGTGGCCAAAAGGGAGGGGCAGAGTCAGGCTTTTAGCTGCCATTCGCCCTCACTGCACTGCGCTGTATGTGCAGATCCTGCTGCCCTGGACTGGGGTGGGTCATTGTAGCACAGAGCTGTCTATGCAGAAGGGCAGACAGCTCCTGTGGTACCTCTGGGGTCCCTTCCCTGCAGCAATGATGGATCGTGTTCAGAACAAGTGCCACTTCTCCTGAAAGGCCTTCATCTGTCAGGGGCATCAATCTCCTGCAGCTTTTTGATTTACTTGTTTAATCTAATTTATCTGTTGGAGACAGGACCTCAGTGAGACTGTCTGTGTCCACTCCAGCATTTCCCTTCCAGGCATGTGACTTCCTGGTGGGCTGTGCACTGCTGAGGCAGTATCACTGACATTAAGTAATATGAAGCTGCATTATTAATCTGACCTGCCAGGCAGGGAAACAAAGAGATTCCAATACAGTGAGTTGAAACCTCTTTGAAAATGAACTGTAACTTGTGGTGCTCAAGAAGTCTGCTTTTCATTTTTACAAAGTAACCCCAACTAAGCCCTCATTCACCAGGCCCCCAGGAAACACTGCTAGCAGGAGTCCACAGAACTGGGCACCAGTGAAAGACGCCGTTTATTCACATATCGGTACTAGGCTGCAGTTTAAGTTATTTCAGAAAATGAAGCAAGTGAGCCTAGTTAGTACTAGCAAATGACAGTGGAAGTGTTCACAGTCCTTGTAGGAGGTTACTAGTGTAGTATTCTGTGATTCTGCATAATGCCAGGCAAGATAAGGACATGCCTATTTCTGTAAATAGAGACTGACTGGGCTTATACATTCACTGGAAAGTGCAGCTTCCTCACTGAGCAGGATGCATTTCAAATGTTATCCAAGGAAGATAATCTTCTCCTGTCTTCTAAGCCCTCCTGGATGGATCCTTGGTGGTGCATGTGATTTTATAGCATTTAAATGAAATTCTCATAAAAAGCAGAAGCTGGAGAATGTCAGGGTCTTCGGTTTTCCAGCCCTTTAGCTATACTGCACTCAGAAAACCACAGGAATGCTGCAAAATGCTCTGCTCATCCCAACCTTAGCATACAGTAACTGGAACTGTGTCCCACCCACTGCTCCGAGGATGATGCCTTCTGTTCTTCCCCAGATCTTCCAGGCCTCATACACTTTTATACTCATGTCTGCTTTATTCTTCTCCCATCCAAGGGCTAGTGACTCCCTAGAATGGCTCTTTGATCATTCAGGTACCCTGGATAAATCTTTTCTGTTCTCCTGCTTCTTGAGAGGGCTCGGCTACTGAGCAAACAAAAGAGTGAATTCTCCTGTTTATCAGCCAGTGGGTAAATTCCAGCTGCACCTTGTAAACAGGCAAAGAAGACCAGGTACCCTGGGAGAAATGCAATGTTGTACTTATAAAAGAAGAAGGGAGCATTACAACCTTTCAGTTGAATTCTCTACATAGCACAAGCCAGAAACAGTCTTCCACTATCCAACGAAAGCCCAATATTTTGCACAACCAGATTCTTCACAAAAACCTGTAGTGCTGCCATGTTGAAGGAAGCTGTGTCCCATGCCTGAGGATGAAAACCTCTAACCAGCATATTCCAGGATGCAGAGCTCTGGGTCTGCAGTATTACATATTCCTTCAGGATGCATGCTGACCTTATAATGCCCATAACTCTTCAGTCCTCAAATCATAGGCTTTTTTATTATTAGTTTTTAGCATGTTATGTCTTGGGAAATCTGAATCTGAGCCATATTGCAGGTGACAAGCTAAAGCCCAGGATGACATATTTTGGACCTCATCATGGCCATCCTGGACTCCACAGGCTGAGGTGTTCTACTCTTTACTGTTAAGCACAGCTACCTCTTTGCATCCTTCAAGTAGCCAGTGGTCTGCTCTGGTCTGTAGAGCTCAGCAGGGCAGTGCTACACACCAGGCACTTTCCTTCCCCAGGGGACTCCTGCTCCAGTATGCTGGGCAGTGACAGTGAACAGGAGAGTCCCCCAGCTGTCCTCTTGCAGCCAGCTCAAAATTCTGCCTCCCACAGCAGCATCGGGCGTTAAATCAGCCTTCCGTGATGGAAGGAGCAAAGCATCACACAAAGGAGCTAGAACTGTTTGGGGTGATTAAAGCTATTACTGGACCGCTCAGAAGAGCATAGGGATTTATCAGATGGCAAATGTTGGATTAGGAGGACTCAGAGTTACCGGCTCCATGCCAAGAACCTCTCAGGCCATATGCCGAAAAGACTTGGGAAGAGAAGGATTAATTGAAAGCAGGCTTGTGCAGTAAGTTAAAGTGAAAAATCACTCTCTAAATGAGGGAAGATCCCAGAGACTATACAGAGTGATTATAGAAACTGGTGCTTAGCCTTTAATTCAACAGACTCTGGATTTTCTCTTTATTTCTAAGGGTAAATCTAGCCCTCCCCTCACCCTGTACACAGAGAGTAAATTAAAGCTGCCAGAACCCCTCAAAGCCGGGGTGCGAGCCAGAGGTTAGCTCATGGGGACATCACAGTTGTTCGCAGTATGATGGAAGCAGGAAAACACAATTATTTCTGTGATCAGGTTTGAAGGCGTCTGAGGGCTAGGAAACTGGGCCAGAAATAGGACAAACACTGTCATCAGCATGGGTTGAATTTGAGATTGAAATTGAGATAGAAATTTTTAAGAAAGTGGTAGAGCTAGGAAGTAGGAAGACATACAGTAGGAATTTCTGGGTCCCTGTAGTCTCACTTCCAATCTGTGTGCTGTTCTGTACTCACTAAGAGTTAGTTGTTTTGCTTCAAATTGCTAAATAGGATATAATTACCCAGTCTACACTTTTCCTGGAGACTTCCACACTTTTGGGGGGTTTTGGGAGGACAGGGAGATAGTTCATGGCACAATGCAGTGTCATAATGGCACTGCATTTCCCTGCCTCAAGATCAGTGTGCTACACTGTGTAACGTTGGCGTAGATGCACTGAGTAGCACATGGCTGGCTGGAATTAGTTGCTGTCTTTAAATTGGCATCCACAGGTTCATCACTGCTGGGAATTCAGGTGCCCTCTTGATATCCAGAGTGCTCATGAAAGTCAGGAAAGAAAGCCCAGATCCCTCTGAAATCACTGCAGTCTATTTCAGTGAAGCAGGACTTGGGAGCTGAGTGGTAGGAAAGGAAGTGCTTCAGCAGGGCACCGGAGGAGGAGCACACCCAAACTTTTCAACCAGTGTCTATCCTTTATTGCTGTCTACCAACATCAGGGATAAACAGGGACGCAGATCCCAAAGATCCTGGAGTGTAGAAATCTTACGTGCTGCAAGGCCTGCCTGGGAGGATTTGGATTAGCTTACAGCAGTGAAGGGTCTCTTCATTTCTGGGGAAAATGGCCTTTTTTTCACTCAGGCAAAGAGTACTCAGGTAAGCACACACTCTCTGCTATGCAGAAAATGCAGCAGAGACCCCTGTTTGAGGACATATGGTCCTAGGAGGCCTAATGCCACAAGCTCCTGGCAGGGTCTCC
Source organism: Nycticryphes semicollaris (assembly GCA_013400055.1). Lineage (NCBI taxonomy): Eukaryota > Metazoa > Chordata > Aves > Charadriiformes > Rostratulidae > Nycticryphes > Nycticryphes semicollaris. The sequence continues at coordinate 200,362 of VXBJ01006503.1, read as the reverse complement.
CTCCACTACAACTGGTAGCATCAAATCCATGATGCCAGACATCCTCACTGACTTTATCTCCATCTCCTTCATGTTGTCTCAGCTGCAACTCCAGGCTCATCACAACCTCCCCTTCCCCACAGTGCTTGTCTGTAGCTTCATGGAGGAGCTGGTTGTGCAGATCCTGGGCAGCCAATGGCACTGGGTGGTGGGAACCTGCAATTCTTTACTCCTGCACAGATTCCCAGCAGGGTGTCCACGTTCAGGCAATTGCACAAAGGCGATTGCCTTGCCATCATTTAGACAATTCCAAAAAGGACTGGCTCCCCCAGGGGCAGGTGAGGCAGGCTGGAGAAGGGTGTTATGCTCAAACCCTCCAACTCAATATCCCCTTCCTTCTCATTATGCCCTGCTTCATTCATCCTCTCTGGAAAATGAATGCCTGGTCTCAACCATGTCTCAGCTTTTACCCATTCCCCCATGCACACGAAGGTGACATCAACTGAACAATCATTACGCAGTGCTGAGTGGTGTGTCAGGGGGAAATCTGTGCAAATCGGGTGGGCAGAATTAGGCTGTGGTTCAACCACCCTTCTTTTTGCCGTCTGCCAGACTTAGTATGCGGTGTCCTCTGCTGAGCCCCGGCCCAGGCTGTAAAACCCTTCTGTTCAAGGACTTTAACAAGCACCATGTGGAAGGACTTTGCTTTATTAAACTAGAGATTTAGGTCAAAAAGAGTCAAATAACTAATTCTCAAAGCTCTCTATCCTCTTACTGGACTCTGCTTATAATACCATTTGTCTCTCCCTTTCTATTTCAGCCAACTGATCACAACATTTCTGATTACAAAAAATCTCTGCTAGGAGCCATCTTTTCAAACATCCCTGGGCAGAGTTTCTAAAATATGAAATGGAATAAAGCCAGAAATTTTTCAGTAATGAAAAAACAGAGGTATTTGGAGAACATTTGAAAGGTTCTGTCCCTTCTCTCAGATACAAAACAGAGAAACATCCTTTGGAGGTAGACAATGTTTCTGGGTTCTGACAACTTAACTGGGAGCACAGCTATGGCAGTGCTGGACTTCAGTGTAACTGTTCAGGGAAGATGCTGCCATAAAGATCTGTTCCTAGCCTCTCAAAGCTCTTTATTGCTCCATCATGGGCTTCTTTGGACTTTACCCCTTAGGTATAGCAGCCTGCAATGCTGTGTCCATTTACAGGTCTAAGGTCTTGGTTGGTGAGGCCTTAAACATATTTCACGTTCCTGTGTTACATTTAAACCATATTACAGATGCCATAAAGTCACACAGAGGACTGTAAGGAGAAAGCAGAGACAAATATAGTTGTTCTTCATCCCAGCCCAAACCCTGAAATTCTCTGCAGGTGCCGAGTGGGTTTCATTGCATCAAGAACCTTCCAGTGCCATTTTAGGTGGGAAAGAGGCAGGTCTGAGGAGTGTTTGTCAGGCAAGGAAGTGAAGTGTCTTGGTGAATGGACNCCCCAACAAATAAAGAAACCTGTCTGCATAAAAGTAAACCAAAGTGTAGATATGGCTGTAGGAAATAAGGTGTGAGATCTGCTTTGAGGATGAGACAGAACATTATTGAGTTGGAGGATGCAGGGGCAGAGGGGAGGTTGTGCCCAAGGCCCACCTGTGGCTCTTCCTACCCAGATATTGTTCAGCCCTGATAACTGCTGCAGCCCTGAAGGAGGTTGAAACCTCTTGTGAGGATGAAACCCCTATGTCCAGAGCTGGAACTTCTCAGGGATTATTCACATGCAACATTTGTGGCAGACATTTATTGCCCAAGAAGTTGGATGTTTTTCCAGCACCATCCTCTCTTTGTTCTCTTCATACTCACCACCACCACCAGCAAATTCCAACCAAAATAACACTCCATTAGGAAAAATAAAAAACCCCAATAACATACATCTTCTAATTATGTTTCTTTATAATGGTTTGCAATGCTATAAGTAATGTTACATTAAAATTCTTCTTCACCTGATCTTATTTTTCTCTTTATTATGACATTGTCTGCTCATCTGGTTAATACTGTTTGAAATAAGCCTGATGCTGGGAGCTAATTGGTGTAGTGACATGAAGTTTGTGGCTCACACAGTGAAATGTACGATTTCAGTATTTGTAAGAAAAATGTAAATCCCCGCACACATTTCATTCTAAAGGCTGCAAAATCTGCTTGCAATGTTCTTATCTGGGTGGATTAGTGAGTTATCGGGGAGCGTCACTATCATCTGAATGGAGATAAGGTGCAGCAAATCCTTCCCTTCTGCTCTCTGACACACAATATCGGCACCAAATAGGAAGCCTTGGAGCAGAGATAAATCGGCAGCCCTCTGGGGACCCTAAGCTAAGTATGAATGCATTAAAGCAATATTCAGCTCCCTGCACAAAAGCAGACCAAGCCGTTCCTCTATTGCTCTGTAAGGCAGACATTGTACTGGGTATTAATCTATTAGTTGTCAGGAAGGTGCATGTGTAAAGCAATGTATGAGCATCTTACAGGAGCTGCTGTCAAGAAAAGCTGGAGCAGGGCAGGCCCATCCTGGGCACCACAGGCTTCATCCATCCCATGCTTTGGAGAGTTGCTTTTGGTCTTCAAAACAGAACATACTGTCACAGAAAGGAGACAGCCCAGTTGGCTTTTAACAGCCAGGAGAGGTCCTAAGGGGTGTCAGTCCTGTGTGCAGAGGCCTTTAAAGTATGCAAATTGTATTAATAATGGATGCAGTAGCTGCTGGAGAAAACTAAAAGCTGACCTGCCCTGTGGAAAAAGACTTCCAGGAGTGAAGTCTCTTTCTTGTTGCTAGCACTTCACCAACAAAGCTCAAGGCTCAGTTACTGCCACAGTCATATGAAAGCTGACCCTGATGGGCCACCTCATACATCCAGTCTCTCTCGCTTCACTTGTGTTTCCCAGGACGCAGCCAAGCTGAAGGAGCAGACAGCATCCCTGCCACAGGCAGACGGCTGCCTGCCAGTCCTTCTTTCTACAGGGAAACTAACAGCAGGTGCCTATGAGGTAGAAGTTGCTGTCATAGCTGTGGTCACTGGTTCTGGATGTGGTCAAGCCTCCATTGCTGGATCGCTGCTGCACAACTCTCCATTCTCCCAACGTCGTTTCTTCAGCTTCCACTCTTTCAGTTCCACTCCCTGTTATTAAATCACTTCTCTGAAACTTAAAAAGTGCTCAGTACTTCTAGCTTTTGCCTTCATAATATCCTGGTGTTCCCAGTGTTTCCCTCAGCTGTAGGACTCACTCAGGCTGGCAAGCTCAGTTGCACTGCGTTCAAGACATGGGCTTACAACAACTCACTGCCACAATTTCCTACTTAAATCCAACTGTGTATTTCTTTTACTTCTAGTACTACATGTTCTATTATTATCTTGATTACTGCTGCAGGGTAAAGTTTTTCATAGCCAGTGAAAACACGTGGCCCCTGAACTTTCTACCATATCATATATTTTTACACACTGCCTCAGTTAAAAATCTTAGTCAGACCCTACACTTTTGGGTTACTACTACCATATCTGTATTCACTTCTCTGTCCCCCAGGGATCAGTCTAAGGCTGCCTATGCATTCTTATTTTTACAATAAGTTTATTTTTTGTAGCACTGGGATTTTCTGCAGAGCAGTGGTGTATACACACACAAATGTCCTCACTGTGATCTGGCTTGAATCATGGAGGTTCATCCTTCAAGCCCTGTATCAAACAGCCCAAAAGCAGCGCCTGCCAATGCTCTCTTATTTATGCCTTGGGCATATGGGTCTTGATCTGTCTTTATATCGTGCTTTTCTGATAATATGTGTAATTGCTACAGTTCAGGCACAAGATTGCACACGCTTTATGACTGTTGCAACTCAAGCAGCCAACTCTAATTTCACTCATAAGATTTATACTGCAGGAGTGGAGAAGTACTGGTAGCAAAAGCCTGTCCAAAATTGTCATTGAGTGCTTCTGGGTGGAAAATGCCATCAGTCTCCCACTCCTGCACAAGGAGCATTTGGACAATGGGAATAACAATAGTCTGCTTTTTCCAGTGTCCTGCTCTGGGCTGCAGTGATGAGCAACTCATTTACTGCAGATGGCTCAGCATGTTCCTGCAGATGGTCTTTGCACTTTTCTGTCTGCCTGACAACTGTGTTTCTGGGGCTACATTGCAAGACTACGCTGCTGCCCTGTTGGTCTACCTCATTCCTCCAGTCTCTCTCACTTCACCAGCCACCCATCCGACTTGCTGAATGATGGAGGTCTGCAACACCTTCTCCTCGAGCTGTACCCAGTGTCTCTGTCACTTGTTCTCTTTATGTTCATTCCATGCATGTTTAGGAAGATAAGAACAGCTACAAAAAAGCCTGTCCCCAAACAGCCTCACTTGAGAATACCCACAGAATGCTTTTGGACATGGACAATTAATTCAGTCCATAGACCTTCGGCAGTGCTGGGAGCCTACGAAGTGGGCCAAGCCTCTTCAATAAGTAATATACAAACACCGAGTAAAAGGATGGCTGGTAACCTGAAGAACAAGCAGAAATTGTATACAGAGGAACTGGGAGGAGTGGATTTGTATAAAGCTTTTTGCATAGTGCTTTGTCAGATGTAGACATTCTCAGATTAATTTTTTCTAGGTTATACCAAAATTCATTGTGAAGTGAAGAAGGACAGAAGAATTGGCCACAGGCAAGTTGTTGCAGAAGAATAAACTTTTTACAGTAAGAACTCGCTACTGGACAAATCAATCAGACTGGTTGTGGGTAACCATAGCATAGAGCCACTCAGCTGAAGTTCAGATCTGATCTGCTCCGAGTGAGGGCAGCACATTTGGTATGTGCATTTATCCCTTCTGTAATGATGCAGTTTTGAATTAGTGATTAAGTGATAAGCTTTCAGCTGTTCCTCAGCATCGTTCAGTGGCCAGAGCTTTCTCTCTTCTATGTATCTTAGCTAACCTTTCCACTGCTCTAGCAGGCAGTAGCACCTGGTCTACAGCCAATTTCACTGTTACTGGCCTCAGCGCAGCAGTGCTTCTCTCTTTCTTTTTTTTATTTTTTTTTTTTTAAACAAGTCATCACAGTTACAGCTTATAAAACCAAGCCAGTTTGTTAGTGGTCTCTGAACTTCACTGTAGCTTTCCCCAGTTCCCCTGAATCTGCCACAGCAGTGGCAGCTCCTGTCTAAATACCACTCTCTTTTCTGCGCTGCCTCTTCTCTCGCCTCAGAAGCAGCAAGTACTTAGGCTCAGACTGATGTGCTGTGGAGTGTCTTTCATGCTGACTAGTTATGCAGAGTCCATCAGGACTATTCATGAAACTGCTCGCTGGCCTGTGGACAGGTTGCACAGTCTGTCTTATAATTTAGTCCCACCATAACTCTGCTTGTTTGTGAAAAATACCTGTGAGACCAGGACAGTCAGGAACTCACCTGCCTGAACATTCACCATGCCATGCACTTAGAGCTTCTATTCAAAGCATCCATTTTTATACACTTTTTTTTTCCTTTACACATGTACTTGCTTTGATTTTCTAGTTTTGTTCTCTCCTATTCTACTTTATTCTGCTGTACTCGTTTCTAATCTGGGCTATTCCATTAAACTTCTGATTTCATGCTATTTATGATTCAGTACTAGCTGCTAGGTTTTCAAGAAATCTTGGGAGACTGGGCAGGTGAAATATTGACAGTCTAAAGTAGATTTATGGTCCATCCAGCTTAGTAGTTGACCTCTGATCATCCAGCAGGTAGATATGAAATAAAATATCCCATGTGAAGATCTTAATCCTAATCCTAAGAGTTTAAAATGGATTTAAGCCTTGAAGCAAGCAGTTTTATATCCTTCTAAAATGCTCTTAACACCATCTGTGATAACTGTGGCTATTCTTGTTTTTCATATTTATTCCAGTCTCAATTTTTAATGCAGTTTATCTTTGGCCTTCCGTAACCTCTTGTGGAAATGAGTTCCACAGTTTACTATTCCAAGAAAAAGCTCATCTGACTAGGCAGGTGTGTAATCTGTGCTGGCCTTCCTACTCAGGCATACTATCAGTGTAAATCTAGTCGATACAGCCAGCAGAGCATGAGGTGTGAGTTATCTCTTCCTCAAATGGATATTTGTATTTGGTCAAATGAATTGCACCCTGAAAGTGCCTGCTTCCCCCTGCTGACTTAAAGAGAAGCCTGAAATAGCCAGTTCAGGAGCAGATGTATGTGTTTTAGATGTCTCTGGCTGGCAGAGCTGAATCTCATCTCACTGTGCAAAAGAAAATGTCCTTTCATCAATTCTGGATTTGCTATCTTTCAGTTTAATTGAAGAATATGCCTCTGCCTATGTCATGAGGCAGAGAGGACTTATCTGTGCCTGGCTGTTCTACAGATAGTTAAAACACTATTTGTTATTCATCTCTCACCATATGAGTACTTTCTAATCATTTCCAGCTGCTTTCAGGGAGAGTTTCTGCAGCTCTTGGTCACTTTTGGTGCCCTCTGTGGCCCCAGACCCACAGTCTTTTAAAAATCACGTTACACTGCTACAATGACAGCAACAAAACCAAAGCCCTTTCAAACATCTGCCCCTTATTTAAGTCTCAGGACAGGAGCTGTGTTCTTGCAATTTGACTCTGAACCTCTATGTCTAACTCCTGGTATCCTCATCAGTTGTTGGTGTTTGTGAATTTGGATGTTGCAGCACATCCCCAGGTCCTGGATTTAATTGGAGCACTTTGTATTCCAGGTGCTTTCTCTTCCCCCATAGTTTTGCTGTGTGGTGTTTCTCCTGCATGTAGGCTGCAGGTGACAGGTCTCCCTGGGGACGAGCTCTGGAGGTCCCTAAAGCACAGACCCAATGGATGATGGATGCAAAGGGCTTTGCTTGCCCTCGTTCTCCTTTCCTGCTCCCATGGTTCTCTTGCTCCCAGCTCCCAACACAAACTGGTGCAAGTTGTGACGGAGCAGCACGCTCTTCTTCTGGCTGTCAGCAGGACTGTTTAAACAAACAGGTAGCTTATTTTGCCATGAATATACAAAAATACAGCTTTAATGTACAACAGCTGAAACAGCAACACTGTCAAGACCCTTTTTACAGCCCTCCACCTGACACAGACGAGCTACTGAAGTTTGGAGAGAGTCTTTCTTTTCTTCCAGTTTCTTCTTATTCCATTTGTCAAGCATTGATTTTCTTTTCCTTGCTACCAGCAGAGCTTGAAATTAGTAATTTCTATTTTATTCTGTCACTTGTATGTTATCAGTACTATCAGGGCAGGACAACGGGACAAGCAGAAATGTTCAGAGAGATGGGAATCAGTGATGGGACGCAGAAAGGAGAAGCCTGGGATCAGTGAGATCATGAAGCGGATCATGGAGTATTTCTAGTGAGAGGTTGGACATTCCTCACTTGCTGACTGCCAGGGAGGTGATTTACTGTGATTCCAGCTCCCTTGCAGTGTGGCAGGACCCAATCTCAACATAGCAGGGTGAGACTTCCTCTGTACTGATGATTTTTAAAACTGTAATGCTCCTTTCATGTCCCTAAACTGGACCTTCAAGAAAACATGCCAAAAAATGTGAACAAGCATTTCCACTGTGAGCTCCCGCTCCTCTTTTTTCCTGGCCTGCATGAGCACCAGGGTGTGTGTCAGCTCCTGGGTGGATGTTGGCTCCATTTGCTTCTGAAATTATGCTGGAGAGAATACCAGCCTGGCTGTGGCAGCAGCTCCTCACGGTTTCCATGTAAAAGAATTTTCAATCAGATCTTACAGATGCACCTTCTGTCATCTGTGAACAAGATTCAAAGCTTCGTAACAAAGATAGAAGGCTGATAAGCTGTAAGGAACAACTGAGGCTGAGCTGAACCCGAGCCTGTGAGAGCTGGAGGTTGGAGGGGCATTTCTGACTCTGCCTGTCTTCTGCTCTCCACTGGCTCCACAAACACCAGTACTGCATTTGCATTTTTGTGAGGACAGAGAGATCAGCCTTCGGCCAGTGTGGCTAGTGGAAAAGCAGTGTAGGAGCCACTGCCAAATCACTGGTAACAGGGACAAGAAAGGGAGAGGAGGAGACATTCCTCAAGGGGCAGTTTGAATGGCACAGGGCAGGTCTGGGTGCAGGATGGCTGCTGTGCACATTGCCTTTTAATGCCTGCATCATCTCAACAGGGCTGCTGTCTGCAGCCCGCAGATTTCCCCCAAGTTCCAAAGCCAACTTGCAGTGCCTTTGTTAGACCTACTTTCCAAAAGACATTTATGTGCATGCTTTACCTGGACACCAGTGAGCAGTATGTCCATATGAGCTGTGGGATACATTAGGTCTTCTCCATTTCCACTGGAGTCACGTATGTAAGCAGTGTTGAGAACAAATTTGACTGCTTCCACCTAATTTAGGCCAGCTATGTTAGAGTTCATAGAATCAAATTGCCTGGGTTGGAAGGGATCTTTCAGGTCATTGAGTCCAACCATCAATTTAACACTGACAAAAAAACACCACTAAACCATAACTCTAAGCACCCCATCTGCCTAGCTTTTGAATGCCACAAGGGATGGTGACTCCATCACTTCCCTGGGCAGTTCAGCTCGATCTGGCTGCTCCATCTGGGATCACATGTGCATGAAGGAGACCTGTGGGGAGTAGATGGGTGCTAGAGGTCTAACCTCTGGCTCCAGCAGTGGTGGGATTCTCCCTCTTACACAGCTGCCGGGTAGGTGCATACTAATGCACAAGGCAAAAATGTCCTTGTGGCCCACATCAAGCCTTGAGTTGACCATGAAGCCCCAGGCCAGGAGAAGGAAGGGTCTGGTCTGTGTGTCCTGGCCTTTGTGGGCAGGCTGGCTGCCTCCTCGAGGGCTGGAGAAGGGCTGAAGGCAGGGAGGAGAAGGATGTGGAGCAAGCATAGCAAAAGGCTGGTCTTGGCTGCTCCCAAGCACTTGTCTCCTCTCCTTACCTGTGCTTTTTTATCTCTCACAGCTTCTCAGGGAAGAGGCATTTTGTAGACAGTCCCCTTGGCAGACACAAGGACAAGGACAGCCCTGATTTTCCTGTAACTCAGCCCATGTCTGCATGAATACACTAGGAGCAGTGATGAGCTCTGGCAGGCAGTGCAGGTTGATTCTCTGCTCAAGGGTGGGTATTGCCCCTGCAGCCTGATGCCCAGCAGTGAGTCCAGGCTATGTCCTCAGTACAAGGGAGAAAGTTCCAGCACAGATGGTGGGAGGGAGCCAGGGTCCATTTGAACACCCCAGACAGGCTCAGGGAGGGACTGGGGGTGAGAGGGGGTCTGAGAGGACATTTGCCCCATGGCAGAGGCTTGGTGAGGGAGTGCTTTCTTTGGGGTTTCACTTCCTGATGACAAAACAATACCTAATAAAAGAAAAAAAAACCATAATTTTCTGATCTTTCGATAACATCCAAATACTGCAGTGGAGTGGCCTAAATTTCTCTCACCCTACAGTTATGGGCAGTGTTTTGGTAATAACAACTGATGCTGTCTTTTCCCATTAAATGTTAGAGACAGACCCAACATCTCCTCTCTTCCCAAGTATGTCTTTGCCAGATGGAGATGCTCTCGTTCACCTGTTCACCCACAGGTGTATGAGGTGTGTGTGAGGTGGAGTCAAACACAGCCTGAGAACCAGTTCCAATGTAGAACTGGGGCCAGCACAGGACCAGATCTTGGGACAGGCACATTTCACTCAGAGAGGAGCAGAGCTTTCCACCCTCCTGTATGGGGTGGCTCATAGACTGAGCCCTGTTGTCGGCTTGTCAAGTTCTGCACTCTGCAACTCTGTCATCACTGACTTATTTCTTATTGACTTTTTCATGAGCCAAGACAAGAGTGCCCTTAATTTTACAGAGGCCACAGTTTCATGATTGTTAATAGTGGAGCTGAGCACAGATGTTCACCTGGTAGAGCAGACTTCAGACAGCTCAGCTCAGCAACAAGATCACATTTTGAAGGGACAATGCTGAATTAGCTCAAGCAGATAGGAGTGACTTACTGAACCCTGCATCCCCCAGCAGCCCTGTCAGAGAAACTGTATTTCACTGATGCGTTGGTGGCCCCAGCAGGGGTGACGATAACTTGTTTGCAAAAAGAGGGCCAAGATTTAGGGAAAATAGTGTACAACTCATATACACCCACCGTACCCACCCAGTGCTGAGTACCCCAAAACTGGCTCCCAGAAACACTGGACTGATTGGGTCTCTCTAAGGCTGAGGCTCAGAAGATGCAGATGATTTCTGTAATTGTCTTGAAAATATTTTCTGTCCACATAAGGACCAGTGTAATCACATCAAATGTCTTGTGAATACAGAGACATTACTCCATCTGCTCTTCTCTGTGCCTTAGTCACAGGAGTATCAACATCCTATGACAGCCTTCTGTGCTTAGCTCCACCAACTCCACCTGTGCTTAGCTGTCCTGGCACACCAGTGACCATGGAGTACAGGTAGGATGAGCCAACATTTAATTCAGGAAAAGCATCCCCCCGGGGCCCATTCCTGTCAGATATTAAAGAGCTGCATATGACTGGGCAGAAGAGTAGTAAAGGTGCCAGAACCCTGTGCCCTGCACACAGTAGCTTCTGTCAGAGCACCACAGGTGGCTGTAAACCACTTAACTGGCCATTAGAGTTCAGAGGGCAGATGAAAACTGGTGGTGTAGCTTCTGACCCTTTGACTTCATGCATTTATATTCAGCAGCCAGCAGTACAGGAGCAAACAGGAACCAGAACCTGAGACTCCCTATTCAGAGGGCTCCTTTCATCACAAATATCCCTGATCCTCTGCACTGTCCTGCTTCAGAAGCCAGGAGAGATGCATTTTTGCTATGTGATAACAGGCAGATGCATGGGTACATCTTTTTCTCTGTTGCCATGGGTATGGTAGTCATGGTTAACTGGGCTCCCCAAACCCACAGCTCCACAGTTCTCCTGGCTTAGCACCTTCATCCAAGCACTACTGGGGGCTGAGCTCCGCAAGAACCACAGCTCTATGGCATTCTGCCGTGCAGACATAGTCACAGACAAAGGACAGGTCCTTTGAGCACAGAGGACACTGCTGCTGCTAAAAAGAAGCATCAGTTTCTGCCCCAATAAAGCAAGTGGTGCATTTGTTGTGTACTGCATGAGGGGCATAGCACAAGTGATTTCAGAAACCTCAGTGAGACGGAGGGAATATTAAGAACTACCCTAATCCATTATATATTGCTTTCAAACCATTTCATGGGCTGTGGGTAAACAGAGGAAATCCCAAACCTTCAGGCTGACCATTCTCATCCTGCCTCCTAGCCAGTCTGAGGATGCTCAAATGCTGGACTGCACTCTGTGGGGTAGGACCTGGTCAGCACACCCCATACTGCTCCTAGCACAGCTCCTGGGAGCAAGCCTGTCTGGGGTGGTCACCAGCACAGCTCTTACAGCAGAAGGCACCCTGTGATGTGACTGCCCTAGCACTATGCAGCTGGGAGGAGGGGTAAAGGCAGAATAAAGCAGCAGAGCAAATGAATACACCAGAAGCAGAAGTGCCCTAGTGTTTTATTGCTCTGTGCTGCTGTCAGCACAGGTGAGGGTAGCACAAGTCTACCATGAGCTGTCAGATGCCCAGAGCACAATACATCAGCCTCTGTGTTCCTGTCTCTGCGGGTACTGCCCATGCTGGGGTGGGCACCTTCTGTCCCCAGGCCTTGGATAACAATCCCCACCACTCTGCTCTCTGTAGGCACGGTCAGACACCTAATCAGAAGTATTTGTCCGTCCCTACACCTTGGTCCCGTGCTGGCAGACATAGGTTTGCTGGAGAGTAGCCTAGTACAGTCTTCTCATGCTCAGCCTTCTCAAGGAAAGAGAGGTGAGAAGGAGAAGGGATGAGTGTAATCAAAGCTGTTCCATCACAACCAGAGTTGTCACTGCTAATTTGTCATTGTCACCATGACAGCCAGCATCACCATCATGGCTGCACACCATGTCATCCATCCCTAGATTAATTCTCTTCACCCATCTGTGAAGGTAAAGCAGATACAAGAAGATCTAAGAGCAAAGGATCCAGGTGTGCCCTCTAGCATATCTGGGAAGCATTGCTCAACCACCAGCTGAAGGAACGTCCCCTGATACACCACCCTGCTACTGCTGTACACAGATGGGGGTGTAGGGGAAAGGATCAATGCAGTGACTTCCTTGCACCTGTCAGTTGTCTTTCTTACCCCCTTTTCCCTGGACAACAACCTTCTCTTTCTCTCCAGCCAAACCGACAGTCACATTTTCCTATGAGTTTCTTAAAATGAAAGGAGTATACACAGATAATCACCCACCTTCCCCATCACTCTTACCTGGTTTTGTGGAGAGTATTTAATATATAGGGCCCATTTATATGGAAGATTACATAGATCTTGGAGTTTTGTTTTCCCTTTTTATGACTTCAGTTTATTTTCCAAACCGTTACGGACTTTCTTGTACAAGCCCACATTACCTGGCAGGTGCTCCAATGTGTCTGCATAAGAAAAGGAAGCTGGATTAAAAGGAGACCTTTTAGGACTGAATGTGTGAAAAAGCACTGTTAAAGCTTAAAATGTCTGTGTTTAGTCTCTGAGGCATTCCTTTATGTTAAAATTGCACCATCTGCAAAGGAAGAGGTATATTTCTAGGTGTGCAGATACAGCAATTATTGTTAATGTACAGGATCACTTTATCCTCCAGAAGTTTGGGGTTTTTTTTTTTTTCATATGAAATAAGGCTATCCAAGAAAAACAGCCAGAATTCCCCATGCTGCTTCCTGCAAACAAGGGCAATGTAGTAGACAGGGTGGGTAAAACTGATGGAGCTGGAGGTTGAAGGCATAGATTGGAAAGTCAGACATTGAGGTCAAAGCCACACAAGTCTCCCAAAGGTTTTGTGTCTCATCCAAGTGTGAGACAGAGCAAAAATCAAGGTCTGAACTTTTATCACTTTACACAAGTGAGTCCAGTTTTAACTTCCAGGCTGCCCTTCTGACCTCTTCAGAGCTGTTCATCCTCCACATCCATGGTTTCTCTTCCTCAGGAACAGGCAGCTTCAGCGGGGAAAGTCTCACTTACATGCAGGGGTGCAGCCCGCAAGAGGGGATTCTCTGACTGGGGTACTTGCTGGGCTTACTGCTCCTCCTGCAAGCCCTACTGCAGACAGGTGTCATTATTAATAGAAGCTTAAAGCAAACAGTGCCTGGTAATGGAATTAGCCTCGGCAAATCTCCATCTGCAACACACTGCTACAGTATTTAGGGATTAATATGAAAGTGCAAGCTGAACACAGTGCTCTTCAATGAAAACAAACACATCTTCTAAAGAGGCAGACAAAGACCTGTGTTTCTTAATTAGCCAGTGTAATCCAAGACAAAGTAAGCATTATTCTCAACAAGGTGCCTGGGTCCCTGGAGATGCTGAGCACAAATGTTCCATTAAGAAAACATGCGCTGAAACACAGGACCGCATTCTCAGACCACATGGCCCAGTGAGAGGGTCTGCTCCAGTTCAAACTTCAAAATGCCCCTGCTCAGCACCTTCTCAACTGCTAATTCATTGCCCTAATTGCTGCAACTCTTAGATCTGACCCAGACCATGGTGTACTGCACGACCAGACTTGCAGATGGGAAAGATGGACAAATCCCACCCTGAGGACAGGAGAGAGGGTATAACCTAAATGGGGGGGACCAGAGGCAGAAAAATAAGAATAGTATTAATTGTTGTTGGAAAGAACTTGATAAGGTGTCTGGTCTAAACCCCTGTGAAGAGTGTCACCCCTGTGAAGAGCAAATTAATCAGACTTTGTCCAGCTGGGTTTCAGCTGTCTCCAGAGATGAGATTGTAGAGCCTCGTTTGTTTTCTGTTCTAGCATTTACCCACTCTCACTTCAGGAATTTTTCTTCCTATATTTGGTTTTAATTTCCTGTGGTCCTTCTTGTGCCCCAATGGGTCTTTTCCTGTCCCTGACAAGAGTCTCTAAACCCTCCAATTAGAGACATGAAGGTGGAAATAAAAATCTTATCTTCACCTTCTATTCTCCAGGCTGAGCAAACACGGTCCCCTGCGTGTCCCCTTGTATGTTCCACCCTACAGCCTCTGAACACCTGGATACCTCTGCTGAAGATCTCCACATGTTTCTTTCACTGTGGAACCCCGGACTGGATGTGGCACAGCAGATGGGGTATCACCAGATCCAGAGACAAACAGAGATTACAGTCCTCACATGTATAACATGGAATTCATAGAATCATTCAGGTTGGAAAAGACCCCTGGGATCATTGAGTTCAACCATCATGTACACACACACCTGCTGAATGTGATCCTGGAGGTAGCAGCACCCATAAAAAACATGGTGTCTACCACATTACGAGATCTGTCCCATGGGCACATCTTGGGAGGCATTGTCTTGGCTCACAGCTGTATGTGCCCTGGCACAAATCTATACTTGGACCCTACCGTCAATGAAAATGTCAGGGAGCCTTATAACCAGCATGACATTATCCTTCTAATTAATGGAGAATACTAAGAGTGAAGCAGGGCCTGAATCAGCTGCCCAGAGGAGAGATGGCAGAGAAAATCTCCCTCCATTCCACACTCAGAAAAGTGTCTGAAGAAAAGAGGTGTGTCTTGAGTACCCAACCCTTTCTGGGCAGGGTTGAGCAGAGAGTGAATAGCCAGGACATGAACAGGGAAGAACATTTATGGGAGGCAGGAGAGCATGGGAGTGAGGCAGGAGGGCTGGAGGACTGGGACATGTGCTGTGTGGAGTGGAACAAGACCGGAAAGCACAGGGGTAGGGCTGGAAGTTGTGGGGTGTTAGAGGAGATTGAGGGGTGGAAAGCTGTGAGCCGGGGGACACATGAATTAGAGAAGGTCATTCCCGAAAACAAATTTTCTAAACCCAGAAGACAAATGTGAGTTTCTCTTGGTTATTGTATAAATTTACAAGCACACTGACACAGGGCAGAGAAAACAGCAGCAGTGTCAACCTCTAATGGAGATGAATGACAAACATATTTAATGAATTAAAAGATGATGAAGTATTACTGACAAAGCAAACACCCACACATTGCGCACGCTGTCACTGATCTATGTGACACAACAGCCCTCTGACAAAGATTGCCATAGATCAATCAAAGCACGAGCGGGTGGTTGGGGTCAGCCCTGGGGCTCTGCAGGATGAGGGGCACTGGACTGGGCAGAGGGGTGGGCTCCAGGCTTTGTGGACACTGCTTGGGATGGGAGCTGAGATAACATGGGCTTACTCAATGCGAAAGGCTATTCAGGCTTTCAGGCTTGCTCATCTCAGGCACTGCGCTTTTTATGGTGGCATATTCAAACTTTTGATTGTCTGCATGATGGAGAGTCAAAGCTGAGCCAAGCTGGAAGTCCAGAGAGGGGAGCAACAGATGTTCTGATCCACCCTTGGTTTTGAGTGTTCAGCTGCGAGATCAGCGCTGAGCAGTGCTGCTGTTGAGACACATGAGTAAGCTGAGATACCATCTTGTTTATTACTAGAGGAGCAAAAAGGGCTGGAGCCAGAGCAGCAGTCCAGGAGTTTGGGTGCAGAGTGTGGTACAAAGCTTGTCCTGCAGTCCCTGTGGTGCTGCTCTGCCCAGCCACTCTGCTTTTGCTCTGCGGATGTTTAGATCTGCTGCTGGCATACCAATATAGCCTGCCATGAGTCTGACTTCTTACTGGAACCAGGCAGAGACCTGCCCCAGTGCATAGATGCTGACTGAGGATAAGTGGAGCTACTGGAGCTCTATCCACCCTCTACTTCTGTGTTATTTAAACATACAGTCCTGCTCCCGTTATCACGTCCCTTGATGCCTGTGGAGCCGGCTCTTGAGGGGCTGGGTAACACCAGACCTGGGAGATTTTTGAGATCCTACTCTTGCTGAAGTCAGAGGGAATTGCAAGACGCTGCTGACTCCATGTAGAGGGCACAGATGATGAACCTGTCCTCCAGGTTCCTGCTGATGCTCCTGTTCAGAAAAGATGTCTATGCTGCTTTTCCAGCTCCTGATGTCTGTCTGACCAGAACAGAACAGATTTTATGGAGCAGAAAGCACTGTGGCTGGGGGAGCCTTGCTTGTACACAGCTGACGTGGCACCACTGGGCAGTGCAGGTCTTTGCAGAGGAGCTGGGGGGGAAGGAAAATCCTTGGTTGTGATATCATTGCTGTGGGACAGGCCCTCACACCCATTCTCCCATTCCCCTGTGAAGCTGATGACAGCCACTAGTGCCACCAGACAGTCACTGTGGCATTTGCGAGACACAAGACAGCTCAGCAGATGCTCCTCATCCCTTCGATGTTGGTATGATTCCTCCCACATCCAGCTCTGAGGAGACAGATTGTTTCCCACCACCTGTGATTTATTAACCTGCTTATTAGAGTGTGGTGTTGCACAGATTTCCTGTGGCTGCCTGCACATCTGCTCGGGGAGAGCACGCAATGAAATCTGCCTATAAATACAAAGGCCAGAGGGGAACATGCCCTGACAATGAAAAGAAAAAAAAGGGGGAAGCCTGATGTCCCAGTTTGATGTAAAACAAACTAATTTTGTTTTACAATTTTACTTTTTTAGCTGGGCCTATTCTAACTCAATAAACTCTGAAATTAACAGCAGATTGTTCAGAAAACTGTTCCTTCTCGGGGTGATCTGACCTGATCACACCCAGGGATGGTGAAGAGAGGCCCTGGCTTACATTTATTGCTTGAACACCCAAGGGCAGGGAATGGCGTTATTTGCTCCGTTTTAGGGTGGGAAGCGGAAAAGCCTCAAGGGGTCACCCCTGTGGGGAGGAGTGGACAGGACAGGGGACCCCAAACTGACCAGCTGTGATATTCCATCTCATCTGCATCCTGCTCAGTAGAAAAGCTGAGGGATCAAAGGGTCAACTCTCTTCCTTCAATGGCTGATGTTCGAGGAGGACCCTGTCTGTTTGTCTGCCTTTGATCCCTATCCGAGTGCTCCTGACTCCAGAGCTGGAATCCAGCTCCTGTCAGTCACTGAGTCCAGCCTGGGACTTTCCCTGATGCCTGCTGGTGATGTGACCTGGGAGCTTGATACAGTTTTGTATATATTGTGTATATTTCATTATTTTCTTCTTTCTTTAATTTTAGTCTTAATACTTCATTAAAGTAGTTTAGTTCATTCTAAACTCATAAATCTACTTATCCTCTTCCTCTCCCTTCTTTGTGGGGGGCAGAAAGGGCCATCTGTCAGTCTGATTTTGGTAAATTTGGCTAAAACCATGACACCTACAGGGGTCAGGTTCTCTTCAGTATTGTTAATTAATGGCATAGATGATAGGCTGGAACAGTGCTTAAAAATCTGTGTGTGTACCTTAGCTGGAAGGAGCAGGCACTTTGGACAGAAGGGCTGGGACTCAAAACTAACCTCAGTAAATAACAGAAATGTTATGAAATGAGTAAGAAAAAAATCAGTGAAGATAAATGCAAAGTGATCAGCTCAGGAAAGAGAAGACAAACATGAAAAACGAAAAGGAATACCCGAGGAGACCAAAAGGAACGTGAAAAACCAAAGGAATACCTGAGAAGACCATAACGCAGGGAGGGGGCCGTGACAGGTATGAGACAGCACATGATTGACACTTCAGGCTTTCTGTAGAAAAACATTTGCTCCCTGCAAGACTTAGAGGTCAGAACCCACTGTTTTCACCACAGATTCTTGGAGCAAGAGGACAGTTCTGCCATGGCTGGCCTTCCCTACAAAAATGGCAATTTCTCCAGGATCTCAGGGTGTCAAAGTGGCAAACTGGTGCAAGCACCTAGGTCTTCAATTCCAAACTCATCGTCCCCACAGAACCCAGCTCCCCAAGATCAAGGACCCAAGATCAAGAACCCACTCCCAAGATTAACTTGATAACTTCATTCCCTTCCCCTTAGAAGTGAGTTTGGGGAGGGGCTCGGGCCAGGATGATCCGTCAAGTCTTCAAAGGCATCCTCCACTCCACATTTTCACATCTGTGTGGGCTTGGCAATACAAAGGGGTAAACTAAGCATCCTGACACCTGCATCATTGCATCTGCTGAGCCAGTAGCAGATGCAGGTCAGCATCTGTTGGGGGGTGGAGGAAGGAAACAGCAAGGGCCATGAATACTGTTATTTCCCTACTGCATTTTTCTTGCTGCTCTGAATGAGAGGTGTCACAGTGGTCCTATATCCCCCCAGTGTCACCCTAGAAAATGCGGGATGCCCTTGAGCAGACTCTGTCCACTGTTGCAGCTTCAGGGCTGCTGTGACAGCTACAAACTACTTGATGCTCATTAGCCAGGAGCAACAGATGAAATGGATCTTTACACACTGAATAGTCACAGGATACAGATGTCATGCATGTAACCAATATTTAAATGCACACCCAAAATTAATCAGAGGAGTATTTCTAGCAGAAAAGAAGTAGCCTCTCTCCTCCCATCTGCTTCTCATTGGGCTCTCTGGTCACTCATGTTCATGAAAGGCTAAAATTGCAGCAGGTGTTCCTTGAATGATGAGCAATGAAGAAAGAAGGTGTTATATAGAATCATGGAATGGTTTGGGTTGGAAGGGATCTTAAAGACCACCCAGTACAACCCCATGCTCTGGGCAGGGACCCCTCCCACCACATCAGGTCCCTCAAAGCCCCCTCCAACCTGACCTTGAACCCCTCCAGGGATGGGGAAGCCACAGCTTCTCTGGGCAACCTGGGCCAGGGTCTCACCACCCTCACACCAAAGAAGTTCTTCCCCAGATCTAATGATGAGGAATGTAAAGAGTTTGGGGTGCTTTTTTTTTGTTGTGGGTTGGTTTTTTGTTTTGTTTTAATCTAACCAGGCTAGGAGGGATATTGCTCTCTGCAAATTCAGTGGAGGAAACTCTAAGGAGGAAGAAAGCCATTTAAGCTAAAAGCAATATTATTACAAGAATATGTGACTATAAACTGACCAGACATAAATTTAGGCTGGAAATTGGAAGAAGCCTCCTAACAGCTGGAATAATGAAGCTCTAGTACAGCTTCACAGATGGCAGTGAATAGAAAGAAAGAAAAGAAGAAAAACACATAAAACCCCTAGCCAGTTTGGAGATGGACCTTGCTCATGAGGGAAATATATGTGGAGGGAATTAGATGATTCAGTGCCTGAGATATCCAGGGGCTGGAGGCAATGACACTGAAAATCCTTTCTATATGAATAGAAGAGGATTCCTGGCTTAGAGCAAAAGTCTTTAAATCTGGGCTCCATCCTTCAGTTGTTGTTCATCAGCAAGTGAAGAAGCAAAACATGGAAACAACAGGGTGGCTGCAGAGCACTCCCTCTTGTGTTATATCCTCCCAGTGTCTGGGAACTCACAGCTCAGGATATCCAAAATCTGGCTCTCCCAAACAGTTTAGTTTGTGGCCCTGATGGTTCTTCCCTTATGGAGCTACTAAATCCCTTATGGGAGCTCATTCATACTCCTGGCCTTGAATGTCTTTTTTTGGTACTAAGCTGCTTTCTTTGCTCCATGTGGGACAGATAAATGTTTATTTTGTTTGTTCTAAAATTACCTCCTATTCATTTAATTCAGTGTCCACAGATGTTGTGTTAGGAGGAAAAATTCCTCCAGACATTATGGGTCTGATAACTTTGATAACTTTACAGCCTCTTGTGTGTCCTCCATTATTTATTTTCCAGACTTTGTCCTGCCCTCTGTTTAAATGTGTTCACGTTCATTAAAAGCTACATGCATGTCAGCAGCCCTGGAACTTCCTCCTGAAGCTTTGCACCATCCATGAAGGACCAGGCTTTGAAGAAACAGAGCAGAGCCCACTCAGCATCTAAGTAGGTTTCAGGGTTCCCCAAGAGAAGCAGCTGATATCTAAACCCCAAACACTCTGCCTGACGCAGAACCCCACACCCATAGGCATGTAGTTCCTAGGTGCCATATTCAGTCTTCAGAAACAACTTCAGAAATATTGCCATGAATTACAGGTAACAACTGAGCCACCAAAGAGTGAGACAGTAGCTCAGACTCTTCAAAGGAGAGAACTAGGTGCCACTGAAGAGCAGCTAAGAGGGAAGAGGTCTAGTGTCAGGTATTCATTTCTTCATCACAGGCCAGGAAAATCACTCTCTGGGCTTTCCTCCTAATATATTTGTCTCCAGTGCTAGCCATGCTCTGCAAAGGTGCCAGAGCACAGGAGCAGAGGAACTGAGCAAGGGACAATCCAGTTGTGGTGGAAGGGTTGTATCCAGCTACCTCCTGCAGTGGACAGTTGAGACAGAGAGATGAACAGTCAATGGGTAGTTTGTCCATGCAGGGTGGGCATCAGTCAACATGACAGCAACACTAGTGCATGACATCCATCTGCCTGAGGAGCAGTATCATGTGGCAATTAAACCATCTCCTGTCTCAAACGACAGCTTCAGTTTCCAACAGAGCAATTCAGAGAAGGTCATCAACACATGTGCAGTAGACTTGGCTGCAAGCAGATGTCCTTGCCCAGTCACCTGTCACAGAACACGCCTGGTTGCCCTTATCTCTGTTTTTGCCTGCACTTGATAAATCCTTGATTTCTGCAACTCTCCTTCATTCTATAATCTCATACAAGAGTTCAGATCCCAAAGACCTGACCAGGGGCACAGCAATGCACTTTGCAGGCATCTGCACCCCAAAATTCCCACAGAACCCTTGCAGTGCAAACTAGGAGACCAGTCCCCTCACAAGGGGGGAGGCAAGGTGTTCTGCAGGGTCAGCAAGATGGCTCTGATGCTGAAAACCTCCCTACTCCAGGGAGCAGGATGAGAGAGAAAACTGCTATCCTGAAGCACTGAAGTCCTTTCAGCCTTACAGGAAGGTTGACCAGCAGCTCTTCCTTGTTTCTGAACTTTCTTGACAGAGGGCCGAGGGGCTGGAGCATTCACATGGCCAGTGGAGACTGAGCTGTAACCACAGAAGGAGAAGTACAGCCAGCAGCTCTGCATCATCCTACTGACCCAGGTACATCTGTTGTCGGCATGGCAACAGCTAATTACTTGCTTAACACAGATGTACGAGCATGGCCATATATGCCCCTCCTTTTTTAAACTGCACAGTAATATCAATTACCTACCCATCTCACGGTCAACCCTTCCAAGAGCAACATCTCCATCAAGTTGGGCTTTATAGCACACAACCAGTTTTCATTTTTCTATTTGCTGCTTCTGTCACAGAGGACAGCTAATTTATGAAGTAAACTACCCTTAAGTGGTGTTACTAATGCTCATAAGTGACTTTAATAGACAATGGAAGTACTTGTACAAATACGCTTTGAAACGGCAGGTTTAGTGTCTTTTAAATGGATACAAGATCTGTGCCTGTGTGCTTCTGGCTTCCTCATTTATTTTCCATATACAAAAAGCAAAAGCGGTACCCTACAGTTGGGTTTTTCCTTTGCTGTAAAAAAAAAAAAAAAAAAAAAAAAAAAAGACCAATGAGAAGGAAGACTAAGAGGGCTGAGTATTGAATAAAGAGAATGAGAGCACTGTGGTTTATGTCCTCTGCAAGGGTAGAATCCACTGAAAGAAGAACATGGCTGTAGGCTCAGCAGGCAGACAAAGAGATAGAAATGTAGACATTGGAAAAAGGAAAGCCACTGCAGCGTCAGATGATACCATGATGCAAAAAAGGCT
The DNA here is from genome assembly GCA_013400055.1 of Nycticryphes semicollaris. Lineage (NCBI taxonomy): Eukaryota > Metazoa > Chordata > Aves > Charadriiformes > Rostratulidae > Nycticryphes > Nycticryphes semicollaris. Next base: position 178,730 of record VXBJ01006503.1, on the reverse strand, counting down.
GGTAAAAAATTCTGTATCAAATGTGTTTTGAAGGAAACTTGGGGGTTTGCCTAGGCCAACCTTTTGTGTGCATGAAATGTGCATATGCCCCATGCAACCATTGTGTTCTTGCTGAGCTCCCCACTCTGAAATACTGCTGTAATATTGCCTCTGGTGTTGTAACAGCTTCTTCACATCCCCAGGCTCTGCCATGGTCATGGCTGCTCCCACCACGTTTTGCCTCTGCTGAGCTGGTGTCAATAGAGCTGCTCCTCACCGGGGTGGACTGGTATCTCCATGGCCATGAGGCAGTTTCCAACAGTAGCATTTTGGATCAAGAATACACTGATCAAGAAAAAGTGTTTATATTTTTCATAAAAAAATTTAAAATTTGCTACTGAATTTATCTGGAGATTTTTTTTCTTTTTGTCATGATTTTCTACTGGAAGAAGAGTTGTATTTTTTGGCTGTTCAAATAATAAACTTTATGTCTCCCACACCACATCTTGTCAGTACTGTTTGACCACACATTAATTATTGATTTTTGAGTCTGGCAAAGCCTCGTACACCACAGACTATATACAATTAATTCCCAGGTAGAACTTGGCAGCTCACGGGAATGACAAACATCTAACGTACTTCCAGAGCACATTCAGCTTTAGAGGTCAGCATTTCAGCTTCTCAGATATTTGATAGGCATGCTCAGCTAAACTTGTGAAGTGATAACATGTATTTCAAGACAGTGGAAACAGTCATCACTACTTGCCTCCCCCTCTATTCCTCCTGAAGGATGGCTTCTTAATGTATTTTTCTATAATAAACTTAACATCTTCAGATTTTATTTCCCACTTGACATCTAAATCATCTTTGCCATAAATGTAAAACAACTAAGCCAGTTGTTTGGTAGTGCATGTTTACAATATATCATTACAATAATAATTTAGAGAGCTGGGAAGTTTTTGTTGCTATAAATTTGCTCAGCTCATTACTGATACTCATCTGCAAAATAAGTAGATTCCCAGTGGAAAATGGCAGCAGTGGAAATCCACTTAAGAACCATGGGTCTGTTTTTTATTGTTCTGCTATACTCCAAATAGATAGTTGTTTCAACAGAGGATGGCTGAACCACACTAAATCGGGAGAGATCCTGAGTGAGTCTGAATCAGTCAGGAGAGAGGGTACCTCGTGTGTCACATCCCTCTGAAGCCTTAGTCCCCTTAGACCTTGCCCAGCACCCAACACCCATTGTGTGAGTACCAGGGTGGGAACAGAAAATGAAATGTTCAGGTGGGAGACAGAGGCACACAGGAACTTCTGTCAACACAGATCTATGCTCAGTGTGGCAGGAAAAATAAGGGAGAACAGTGGAAGATGAGGCACACTGAAGAGTAGGAACCAATTATGAACAGGAAAATAAGACATTCTGGAAATAAAGGTGCAATATGGATCTTCTAGGGCAGATTGCAAAGGGGAACTGAAGGCCAACAGCTAAACTTGAGAAAACCAGAATAATTAATGAGATAGAGGATTATTTTAGACATAAGGGGTCTTTAGGTTTTACAAAACCAGGAGGCAGATACTTCACTCACTACATTCACTTCAATATTCATTATTTTAAAGCAGGCAATCCCAAGCCCTCATTGCATGTTAGTGTGTTAATAAACAAAGAGCTGCTGTTACTTTTCATTACTAGTGGAATAAATTTTTGTTCAAAGTATTTTGGATGTTTCTTATTTTAAGAAAGTTAAAATAAGTTTTGAGCTAGAAATGGGCTTTATGAATTGATGAGAGTAAGACACAGCTCAGAAACCAGTTTGGCTCCAGGATGCACAGTAAGGTGGAGTTTGAAGTTGTGCCTTGGCTCTGTGAGCTCAGTCATCTACTGCACTCTCTGTGCAAAAAAGTGTTACAGGGAACTCTACAAAAGGCTGTGGAAGAGCTGATAAAAGTCTGTAACATGGTCACTGTTATCTGTGCCCTTTTTCTTGGAAATTACTAACAACCTTCAGAGAAAAGAGATGCCCAGATCCTCTCTCATACAGCCCTGTGTGCTGCTGTCACCTTTACATTCCAACATGGAATAAAATCTAAATTCACAGAGCAAGAAAAGGATGCTCTGAGGGATTCATTATTGACTTCTGCTCATTTCCAGACCTTGCAGTATTCCTGATCTTCTCCAAGTCCCAGGCTTGTCCATGGTAGTAGACTAATCACCACCTGAGTCCTGGTGCTTTGGTCTGGAGTCCAAGAAGACCCAGACTTTGTGCTCAGGTCCAGCTGGGATGAGGGTGCAGCCCGCCCTAGGATTGTCCTCTACTCACACAAACTCCTCAGGCTTTGCTGGAGCTCACTCAGTCTGTCAGATTTAGGTTCTTGATTAATGGGGGAGTGAGACTCTCAATCAAGGTGAAGTCAAATTGGATGAGATTCAGAGTGGCTGAGATGTAGGAAAAAGAGGAACATGACTGGTCCAAGCCAGGGCTAGTCAACAGGAAAGGGAGACATGTAGTAGAAGATCTGAGTGTAGAGAAGTTGGCAGCAGCTCAGGCAGCATCCCAGTCTTGAAATCACCAAGTGCACCAAGTCTCCTGTAATAAAGGGTGCAGAATCCAGAATGGACTTCATTATCACCTTGACCAAAGTGATTTCATGATCACTTTGATGGCAAAACCAGTTTTAAGAGTCATAGAACTTGTTTTGCTGTTATCTGTCCATGGCTTGGGGATGATAGTGGCATATTGCTGGATGGAGTGCTGCAATTGCTTTGCCTTCACAGCCTTCCTGCTCTCACCATCAGGGCACAAAAGGAACTTTGTGTCCCTGTCACTTCTGGCTGACAAGCAATGACTACTCCTTTGCTGAGAGCAGGAAGAGGATACTCTGTTCACAGTTAATTAGGGTCATCCCAGAGAAGGGAAGCTTTACTGAAAAAGTGTGCAGCTGTACCAGTGCTGGAGAAAGGGTGTAAAATTCATGGATGACAGCTCCACCTCCTTTGATCAGTCACGCCTTAATTAGGTGCTCTTATACCGTGTTGGATAAGGGTATGAGATACTCAAGTATAGCAGCCAGGCAGTCGTGCCTGTAAAAACCTAAGGCTTCAGGATGGAGACAAGAGTACCTGATCTCAGGAGGAAACATCTGAGTTGTTCTCAGCAGGGAGGATGTGCTCCTTTAGCTCTTCTAGGCCATTTGTTGTCTTTCTCTCTCCAGATAATCAGGCCAGATAGCAAGAATGGAGGTGTAGGGGTTACAGTTAAGTCTTGGAGTTGGTTGCTTCTCAGGTCACTTCAGAGAAGGACTACCAGGACCATTTCATGCTATGGAATTCAAACAAAAGCCCTGACAATCCTCACTTCTGCCAAAGAAACTATGATCCCAGAGATGAGGATCACTGCAGTCCCAGGTGAACAAACAAGGTAAAGCTGCCTCTCATGCAGAAGGCTTTTAAGCTACATCAGACCATGGGTCTGCCCTGCTCTGAAGCCAGGTCTTGTGGCCAGCACTTGCTGTGGTTCAGAGGAAGGCTAAAACCGAGTCATAAGAGAAGCTGTGAATCAAGGAGTGAACAAGGCTTCCTTAGACGGTGCAAATGACCAGCAGAAGCTTGAAATCTAGGATTAATGTTACATAAATATAGCACCAGCAAATGCACTTGGCAAGCAATGATCAAATCTCCATCCGCTGAAATAGCAATAAATCACATGCCCAAGGCCTTTAACTTCCAGTCCCAGAATTATTTCCACTCTATCAAACAACTCTGTTCATCAACAGCTCCATCTTCATATATTTTATGTTCCCTCCCTCCTGTCTTCCTCCCCTCATCTCCATACAGACAAATGGATTTTGGAAAGCATTTGTGAATTTCACTCTTTATGGATAGTTAGAAATCTTCTAATTTCCAGTTTCACTGTACTCATGACTGGTTTATATCTGTTTGATCTATTTCCATGTTATCCCTTAACAGCTTTTCTATATTTGATATTATCCCCCAGATGTGTTTATATAAGGAATTGCCACCTAACCCCTCAAAGTCATTTTGCTATATTGACAAAGCAAAGCTTTCAAAGTGTGCTTTCCTAAGACAGGTGTTCTGCTCCTCCAAATTGCCTGATTGGACAGCCTTCTTCTTTCCTGATGCAATTTAAAACTAAGGTTTTTTTATCAAACCTAAGCACAACATGAATCTTGCATTGTATAAAGCACTAATGCTTCTTTAGCTCTGCTGAAAATACTTCTCTGGAAAGACGGTGGCTATTTTCACAGATTCATATTATGAATCCATTGTGATGCTAGTGCTGACCAATGCATACTGATGCTGACCTCGTCCCTCTTCCATTGCTTCTAACTGGTGAATCCTGGGTTCTTAGAAAAAAAGCTCCTTCTGTTATCCCAAAGGGCAGGACTTTGCCCTTTGAACTATTAATTCTAATATTTCTATAGTTCCAGTTGGTTGGATGGTCTGAGTCTTCATGTGTGATGATTTGCTCATTGTCTGGACAAGTAACACCTCCTACTCTCAAGTAATCCATACAATCACCAGCATCTTTGCATGCCTATAGTATTTATTACTGCTGGGACTTGCTTGGTCTCTCAAAGGTGACATCTACTGCCAGATATTCCAGTGGGGCCATAGGTGAGTGAGGAAACATTGGGAAACACCAGGATCTAGAGGGAGCAGCCGGAAAGAGGAGAAGTAGCAGGCTCTAGAGAGATATAGTGTCTGCATATTACCCACTGCCCAGGGTACACTGGGTGCTTCTAGCAGTGTGAGGACCCTCCAGGGACTTCTGCTCCATTACCTGCCCACAGAAACACAGCTCGTAGTGCCAAAAGATAGAACAGGGGCACTGGGAATCACAGAATCATCTAGATTGGAAGGGATCTTTAAGATTATCAAGTCCAACCATCAACCCAGCACTGATAAACCCATGTCCATCAGCATCATGTCTGCCCAGCTTTAAAATACCTGCAGGGTTGATGACTACACCACTGCCCTGGGCAGGCCATTCCAATGCTTGACAACCTTTTCGGTGAAGAAATTTTTCCTAATATCCATCCTAAACCTCCCCTGGTGCAACCTGAGGCCATTTCCTCTTCTCCCATCACCTGTTCCTTGGGAGAAGAGACTGACTGCCCCTGACTACACCCTCCTTTTAGGGAGCTGGATAGAGCCAGAAGGTCTCCCCTCAGCCTCCTTTTCTTCAGGCTGAACACACCCGGCTCCATCAGCCTCTCCTCACAAGAACAAGACTTTTTCTCCAGAACCTTCACCATCTCCTTTGCCCTTCTCTGGACCCACTCCAGCACCTCAATGACTTTCTTGTAGAAAGGAAGAATAATGATGAATAATGAGGAAGAACAATGATTTCCTGGGAAATGGAGTAAGAATCTTGGACAGTAATATATACCCAGCCTGAGTAACTGTGTCATGTTTTGAGAAAGATTGAGCACACCAAGAGATGGTGAGAGACATGGAAGGAACCATGTCAGAGTTGGGCATCTTGATTATCTCTACCACACCAGGACCTGACAGGTGGGGTTTTGGTGCAGAGACTAGGAGGGACATCTCTCTATGTATATTTGGGGTATGATCCACAGACCTCCTTCAGATGAACCACAGAAACCCACTGATAATCCATGTCACGCTGCTCCAGGGAGCTTCAATTACCTTCTCCCCGTGATGTAAGGAGAGGGATGCGCAACTCCTGATCAGCATCATGTTGTTTGCAGTGCCTGGATCCCTGGCTGCCTGCAGCTTCATGCTGTGAGGGACATCGCTTTTCCTTTACTTTCCCTGAGCAGTGCAGGGAGGCTGAGTAAGAGAAGTTAGTAGGAAAAACAGGAAGATCATCTTTAAGAAATATTTAACCTGGAAATGAGGCTCCTGAGCTGGCTTTCAAGCTACCAAGTCACAAACTCTGTCTTACAATTGTGAATTCATAGCAATATTATGGAGTTATCCCCGAGAGCACTGGCTAGAAATTTTGAGGATGACTCTGTTTCCAAATGCAAGTGCTCTGTACTGAAAGCCAAATGATTTGTGGAAGGTAGTTCAGCTTTTAGCTCTGAAGTAAAATTGAACAAAATCAAAATATTTTGGTCTTCTCCGAAGGGAATATTTTGTTTTCTTTTTCCAAAATAGTTTTTGCATCATTTATTTTATTTTATCTAGAAAAGGTTAAAACAGCTAAAATTGGAATGAAACATTTTTCTTTTATCAAAACAGAATAGTCTGGTTTATCCAATTTTATTTTTTTTTTCAGTGAGGTGAATTAAAAGAAAACTCATTTCCATTCCACTTTATGGAATCACGAATGTGTGAATTAAATGAAAAATGAGTTCTCAGCCATCCGTGCCTTTTAAACAGAAGTGGTTTTGTTCCCTGGTGATGTGGAAGACATCGCTCCCAAAGGAAAGCAGAGTTCATGGATGAAGGAGGACGGATGTCCACAGTACAGCTTGCATTGACAGGTCCCCATTGTGGTGGTGGAGTGGGAGGAAGACCAGCATGGGAGGAAGATCAGCATGGGCTTGTTGACGGTGCTTGTGATATTGGGAGACACAGACTTTTCCCAGGCAGAATCTCTTATTTACAAAAATAGCGTGACAGATTTTTACAGTAAACTCAATCTTTGCCAAAACATGACTCAATTCCTCAAGCTGAGTTTATATTACCTTACAAGATTCTTACTCTGTTTCCCAGGAAATCATTATTTTTCCTCGTTCTCAGTGCTCCCTGCACAGGTGTGAAGGCAGGTGAAGTTGGGGTCCTTACACTCCTGTCTTCACAGTCCCCATAACCCTCCTGCACTGCATGCTCTTCCCAGGGCTTTTATTTCAGCTGCCAGTTGCAACCACACGGGCAGCCCCTCTGTGTATACACCCCCCCCAGCACTGCCCGCAACAGCTGGGATGACCCCAGTCCCTGCCCAAAGTCTGGGTCCCAGCACTGCCCCACACACAGAGACCCCCTGCCCATGGCGAGAGGGTTTTGGCAGTGGGGTCTCGCTGCTCCACTCCTCCACGTGTCCAATCTGGGCTGTGAGTGCTTGCCCACCCACTGCTCTCCAGACTGGGGGTCACTGGAGGCTTCGGGGTCAGCAGAGGGGGGAAGGTCTCAGTCCTGACTCAGTGCTGCCTGGGCACTGTGTCAGCCCCTGGGCTGTGTGTGCATGGAGCTTTGAGCAACCATCCTGGCAAGGACAAGCTGTGGTAAGTACCCTTGAAAACATTTTCTTCTTTTTCAGTCCTGATGGGATTCCCAAGACTTTGCACATGTTCTCTGGTTTCTGTCAACCATCTCAATTTAAGGGTTACATAACCCCAGTAGTAGTCACTCTCCTCCAAAACCCAGCAGGAGATCAAGGGAGATGGCCCAGGCTGCTCTCAGGGCCAGGACTGGGAGAAGGGAAGTCTATCTGGACAGTTGTCTCTTCTGCCAGTGTGCAGGATGAGGCTGGGTTGATAAGCGAGCACCATCCTTCCTCATAACTAGCTCACCTCACAACTAGAGACCGCATCAGTCCCAAGAATGGTTGCCATGTCCCAGCTAAAGCTGCTCAGGAAGAAAGCGGCAAAGAGAGGTCTTTCCCCTCTGCTTTCCACTCTAGGTTCTTGGGCAAAAGGCAGAGATATAAACCCAGAAAGTTCACAAACCACTGTTGTGCCACCCTGGGTGTAGGACCCCACTTAATTGCTCATTTTGATGCCACTGTTGAGGGAATGTATTTCCAAGCTGCAATTGAGAGCAGACCCTAAACCAACCCTAAATGGAGTGGGTGCAGAGTCATCACACCTACCTAAGAACTAATTACCATCAGTCCATTTACAAAGTGTTCTCCTGCCACAACTGTTATGAGAAATCCCTGGATACCCAACAACACTCTTGCCATTATTTAGGAGTCATCCCAGGTGCTTCATTGTCTGTCCCTGTGCAAATTTCTACAGATAAAACATTAGCTCTTCATGTGTAAAATAAATTTCCAGCCCACACAGCTAGCTTGCTCACATGAATTTGTTCACATACAGCAAGAAATCTGCTAGAGACATTGGCAAGGAAAAATGTCAGTTATTTCCATGGTCTCACAGGAGAAAGACAGAAAAGCTCCATGAAATGATCTGGTCCTCCTCAAAAGGCCTGGATGGGATGATCCTGATGATGTGTGTCCTTGGGCTTTGTTCGGTTTGGCTGCAATGCTGCAGGTCATAGAATCGCCTGCCCCTCTCTCAGAACTGAGTCCTGAGGCTCACTCTGGTCTTTGTTCTCCTACTCCTTCCTGGAGAAGTGAACAAAGAGACCTCCAGCTACCGCTGTACATCACAGTGAAACCGTTCTGTTCATTAATTTGTTCTTAGTGAAAAAAAAGTGTGGCTTTTTTTTTCTTTTCTGTCCGTGTCCTGGAAATTACTGTCTATCAGCACACAGAAATGCTTTTCTTCTGGGCATTGATTTCTCCTCCCTCTCTGCTCAGCTCAGATGAGCTCTGCTCACCGAGCCAGACACAGGCATTTCTTTCTCTCACTTCTCCTGTTTCTGAGCCAGGGGCGCTGCTCTTCCATGAATCCTCTCCTCCTTGCCTGTGTCCTTCTGCTGAGGAGATGCCAGGTCCAGAGCAGGGCTTTCCAGCCAGAGCCTGACCAGCGCCTGCTGTCTCCCGGCTGTCCCAGTCCTGCCTCCTGCAAGGAGCCCGGACTGATTTCAGCTCTCCCTGTTGCCATCTGGCTCCTCTCACTTTTCACACAGTCTCAGCTTTAGATTTAAAGATACTCAAGCTCTTCCTTTGCAGTGCTCTGACAGTTATTCTGCAAACACACCCATTCGCATGATACAAGCTGAATGTCTTTCCATTTTCTCTCCCTCTTCCAGCCTATTTCCAACCTATATATCCTTACCCTTGCATGTATTTTCAACTCTTTCCAACTTACAATTTAAAATTAATTCATTCACCAGTCCTTCCAGTGGAGCTATTGGCACACACGTTAACTAAATCCTGAACTAGATCAAAGGGCTTTTTGGTTTTTTTTCACAGTATACCATGGTCAAAGAGCTTTTGGACTGTGATTCATCAGACCAAATGTAGGCAATCATTTTAATTGAAAATAATTGTACCTAGTCTCCACAGGCTGTATTGACTCCACAGGGAGCCTCAATTGACCAGCTCAGAGGGAGACGTCAATGTCTAACCGGAATGAACTCAAGATGTCCCAGCCTAAATACCTCTGGGCTGGGCTGGGCACTGCAAGGAAGCCCACAAACTGCTGGAGGCCAAGCCAGCAGATGCCTCACCCAGAGCAATAAAAAAAGAAACCTGAAAAACAAGAGAACAGTAAACTCCTGCCATCAGGAAAGACAATGTTCCCTGTTGGATGAGTCAAGGCCACATTAGGGTCATTCATGGACTGTTATCTCCCTTATTTTCACTTCTGGGGAATTTCTCCCTGTAAAGGGGACTTTGTTCTCCACAGTGGATTTAGATTCTGAGCTCCTTGCTGCAAAATAAAGGGGTGATGTCTGAGCTACAGCACAGATCCGAAATATGGGTCTCCTTCTCCTACTGATTCAGGGATTTCTTCTGCACAAGCCTGCATACAAGAACTCTCCCTCTCTTTCCTCTGGGACAGCAAACACAGCAGTGGGGGGTTCTGGAGGCAGGAGCAGGGATACACAGTCCAGGTTGCGTGGCTTGTCCCTACCTCTCTAGGCAGTATCAAGATTGCAGGCTGCAGCTTGCGCTTGCCTTATGTCTTGGTCACTTTGGAGACTGGGAGTCTCTAGGAAGCCAGGTCCTGGTTCACGAAGATCATGGAGATGCCCCTGCTAGCTGCAGGAGACAAGCAGTATATAAAGTGAGTCATCAAGGGCTGGAAAAATCAGCTGGTGAATTTCTTTTTTATCTCTTTTTCTCCATCGCCTCCTCTTCAGTCCCTGAAAATAAAAATCTACTCATGCCTAAGCTGATCAAAATGTTTCTAGCATCAGAAAAATCCTCAGGTTGTTTCTTGTGCTCTTCCCTTTCCTCATTTCCTCTATGTTCCCTGCAGGAGCAAGCTCCCACCTAAAGCCCTGCTCCTACATGATCTTGTTCTGGCTTTAGGCAGCCCACCACAAATCTCAGGAAAACCTTTGTTCTCCTGAACTTCTTCTGGAGCCCAGATGTTAGCCCTGGTCCTATGGGCTGAGTGCCTTGTTGATGTGTGGTGGGCCTTCCAGTGGTGCTCATGGTTTCCACTGTTCAGTTCCTCACTTGGAGAAAAAACAGTTTCCCAAGTTACTATGGAGATGAGTGTGACTGTTACACAAGCACAAGGGAAAAAAAAATTATTTGGAGCAGATGGATGTGTATCAAGTGAGCTCCCATGTGCCATCTCTAGCTGGGAGAACAAAGGAAAGTATGAAAACAAGCACGGTTGGAACAGAACAATGGAAATTATTTGTAGGAGCACTTATCATAGCTGTGAGAGGGAGGGTGTCAGCGAGGCTGAAGCGCACAGAGAGGTGGTCACCTCCAACAGACTGACAGTATAAATGGGGAAAAAACAGACTCTTTGAGATCCATGACAGACAAAGGGTTTTGTTCTTGAAAACATCTTCAGGATTTTTTCCAGATATATCAGCTGGTCTAATTAAAGTGATTGATTCACTCCAGAAATATGTCAGAAGTGGCCTCTCTGCAGTAAAATTCCTCCTAATGTAAGAACAAATTTTGCTCATGTCATAGTTGAGGCTAATTAGTGTCAGACATAAGGGATCTGTGTGCCTGATGGGGTCCTCCTACCCTGAGAAGCTTTACCCACTTTTTCTCTGATATTTGGTCACCTCTATTAGCTACTTATGAATTCAGGAGCCTTTTTTTTTTGTCTAGAAGCAAGGGCTTGAGATGAGGGTATAGGGACAGCGTACAGCAGTGAAAATTATGCATTTTTGCACAATGCTGATTTACCTGTCATGTAAAATACTTTAAGAATATTGATATTTGCCCCCAAAATAATCTACAGTCCTTCTATCTGCTCATTTCATCCTTCTTGGTGTATTTATAAAAGTCAATGCAGGAGGGATGTAGTGGTGCTCTTGCTCCCAATGCCCAGAACAGCCAGATTCTAAAGACACCACAGATGATGGAGAAATGCGTATCTCCTGGTGGTTGTGTCTGGGAGTGGGACCCAGGACCAGGAGTGAAGTGTTTCATTGCTCACAGGTTTCATAACAGCAACAAACCACCCCATACACTTATCAGATGTGTTCAAATGAGCCATGAGAACCACAGAGCCCGTGGGAGTGTTGCAGTGCAGCATCTCAGTTGTCACCAGGGGACAATGATAATTTGGGAATCACCTGCTAGACACTTCTCTTAGAGAAAAGTGGGAACTTTTCCTTCGAAGATCTTTCTGCATTCCTGCGTGAAACTGGCCTGTGTGTGAGAAGGAAATGCAATTTTGTTTTGTAAAGCAAAGTCTGTGAAGCTGCCCTTCCAAAAGTCACACAAACTCTGAAGAAATGGCCGCTGCTGTAATTGAGGCAGGCACCATCAGCAAACACCTCTTCAAGGACCCCTCGTGCTCCATCACCACCTACCTCTCTCCTAGTCTCAAACTGCACAGAGGGTCTGTGGGGCAGGGACTATGTATTTATGTAGTGACTGGTCCTGGTTGCAGGAGGGACAGGGTTAATTGTCCCCTGTCTCTAGCAGGGTCACAGGGATTCCATCCCAGGTGAGCCATGCCCAGGGGGTAGCCAGGAGCTGGCCGGGAAGGGAAAGAGGACAGGAGAGGGACAGGAAGTCAGTGGCGGTGGAGGCAGCCCAAGGTCTGGGGCAGTTGGAGGTGCAGTCAGTGAGTGGTCGGTACCATAATCATGTTTTTTATATTTCTTTATCCGTGCTACTGCTTTGTTGTTCTGTTAAACTGTGTTTGTCCCAACCCACGAGTTTTGCCTTTTTCTTCTGATTTTGCCCTTCCAGCCCTGGATGGGCTCAAGAGAGGAGAGGTCTGTGTTGCCCTCTGAGGCTAAACCAGGACACTGGTGCCTGAGGCCATGACCCTGCCTGAACCTGCCAGAGAGAGAGCAATTAGTGTAGCAGCTGGCCCTGAAATATGGGGGTTAGCTCTACATGATGTAGTTGTTCTGCAGCAGCATCACAGATCTGTCCTTGCTCTGCTCTGTGCTTTGGTTTGCTGCAAAATTGTGTGTGTTACCTTCTTTGGGGAGAATATTTTAAGACCTAATGATGCACGGAGCCACTTATTATTATCAGCAGTGTAGCACGTATTAAATCGGTGGCATAATCTAGTGATCTTAAAAATGAGAAATTCACTAGAGTTGTTAAAAAGCGGGAAAGTAGGAAATTACATGTTACTGAAAGAGCAGTGTGTGAAGTACCAATGCCTTCTCCACATCTGTATTAATTATGGAAAATATTAATCACTAAGACACTCCCAATATAACAGAGTGAAGCCCCAAAGGTTTGGGAACCGCATCCTTAAATGAGATACAAAGTTAGGAATCAAAGAGTCATTAATGATCATTATATTCTAATAATATTTAATACCAAATATGCCAGTGAGATTGCATATTGTTCCAACAGATAATTAGTTTTACTGGAAACTGCAAGTTGCAGTCCTGGTGCCAAAACCCTGTGAAAAGGAACTCAAGAAACTGCTCTTTGGGTAGCTTCAGGGTACACTTAGGAAAGTGTGTTTTGAAAAGGTGTGAGTCAGGCTGAGTTTGTGAGGAGTAAATCATGTCAGACAAATACGATTACTTTCTAATGAAATAACTGTCTGGATAGAAGTAGACCAATAAATTCCATAAATCTGGGGTTTTTTTTAATATGGCTTGTCTTGATGCAGTTTCCCTTGATAAATTCTTATACAGCCTTTTAATCCTGGCCTGAAATTGAGGATTGCGGTGCTGTATCTCCGTGTCACAGAGCTTGTGCGAAGGTGGAGATTAGGGGGTGGGCACCCTAAAGGGTGCCAGCCCTCCATGATGTTTTGCACATCCGGTGCTTGACCTCTCCATCTCCTGAGGTCCTGCTTCCCGGCACGGCACCACATGCCCTCAGGATACATGCCCTCTCTTGATACACCGACTCTTTTTGTTTCAGGTGAGAGCCAGCTGGAGGACTTCATTCAGTGATATTTGGTCCTTCTGGAGTTAAATTGGTGACTTTCCACTTCATGGCTCCAGCACCTCTTGAGGTCACTTGTAGCTTTCAGAGAACTTGTCAAGCAGAGAGAAATTATGGAAAGCTGTGCCATTCCTGACATTAGGGCCCTGTATATGTAGACCCCGTGTTTGCCTACAGTGATGTCTTGTGGTTGAAGTCATTGAAAAGCTGAGGTAGTGTAAATCCTAAAGGGGAAGGGTCTGGCCCTACCAGTTGTCCTGAAAATGTTCTGCTGAATGGCATAGACTCCTAAATCAAAGGCAGAGAGCTGCCAGCTTTGTTTGAGGACAACTGTTATTCACAGTGAGTGATATCGTAGTGCCGGGGCATGTAGCATCATTTAGAAGTCATCCCTCATCAAGGAGCTTTGGACCAGACGCTCATGAACAGAATCACAGCATCATGTACACAAGTTTACTCTCCCAGTATGAAGAAAGATCTCATTAAAATGAGAGTGGGACAGCCCAAAGCTGCTAAGTTAATGAGAGAAATGAAAGGGCTTGTAGGGAAGGATAAAAAAGATGTTATTACATGCTGGAGGGAGTGAAGCTAAGCCTGAATGATGACTCCAAAGACCATATTGTGATTTTTCAGATTCATCCCGGTGGCCAGGAGACACCTTCCTTTTAGGAAAAGGCATAAGGTGTTTCCATCAGTTCTCAGTAGTTTTGAAAACAAAATAAAGCTGGATAAAATTTTATGGAATGCAAAAGACTTTATTCAGTTATTCCATAACACTTTGACAGCCATACATATTATTCCACCCTTACTGCTCTGTCAAGGAATCATATAAACTAATAGTATCAAAACTAAGACCCTATAAAGTGAGATAAAAGTGAGATTGAATTCACATTGTCAAGTGTGGAATTTCAAGACAGCTTTAGACCTCTGAAAATCAAATAAGTTCCCAAAAAATATTCTCTCTGGAGAAGGAAGAGGTAGAGAAGTGAAAACTGTTGCTTCACTGCCACCCACAGAAAGCTGGAAGATTTTTTTTTTTTTTTTTAGCAAAAAGCATTCACAAGCTGCTCAAGGGGTCTCCACAAGATGGAAGAAATCCTGGATCACTTCTGCTGTGGTGGGTGCTTATTCTTTCCTTTGTATATCACCTGTGTTGTTCACATGCTTTAAATCCCCGCACAGATTGGCCAGTGGGAAAGCACATTCAAAAAGTATCAGGAAAATTAAGACATCAAACCTCTGTTTATCCAAGATTTTTCATCTTCATAAGAAATAACAACGTTATTAATTGGCGTCTGCAAAGTGTGAGACAGAAAACGCTGATGTTCCACCCAGGCAGTGCTGTATCCCCAGATCTGGGCCTAAAGCGGGGAGTGCAGTACCATTGCTGGAGTAGGCAGTCTCCTGCAGAAATGTGTCCCCAGGCGTGGAAAGGAGCCAGGAGCTCCACACATGGTGCCTCTTTCAACCATGGAGTGGTTGCTGTGGGACAAGCACTGTGCTCCTCCTGTGGCTCCCCTCCCTTGTTGAGCAGGACTGGTATTGACACGTGGGGATGTTCTGAAGTGAACTCTATTAGCACACAGGAGCTGTTCCGATACTCTGCAATTAGGAGATATAATTTCAGGCAGGGTGGAGAGGAGTTTGTGCTACGAGCTGTCATTTTGCATTACGAGTTACCATTCAGTACCTCCAAACATTATAGACTTGTTTTCCAACATTGCCTTTCCCAGGGTTGTGTGGGCTCTGCATGGTCCCCTGGGTATGATAGTCCGTTCTTCATAGCTCGAGATAAGACAGTTCCTCCAGAAACACTTTTTACTTGTTTAATTTGCATCTTGTCACTGTATAACTCACTTTCCTCTATAGTTTTGGTTGGTTTTTTTTTTATTGGAGGTTTTTTTTTTGATGGATGTATGAATTCTCTGGTCCAAGAGACTTCTTCAATTGGCCACTGGGGTCTTTGAATGCTTCTGGGTCAGATGAGACATGAGCCAGTTTACAGTCTCATCCTAAGGTTTTTTCATCTGGTTTCTAAACCTTCCTGCATTCTCATCTCATTTAAACATTCCTCCCAGTATGAAGGCTTTGAGATTAGCATAAAGAGCAAAAGGAAATGTAAAATCAAGAGGAAACCATCTAAAGAGCTACCAGAAATCACTGGGGACTGGGCAGTGACAAGGTCCTACAAACTGCCAGTACCTTTGGGCATAACCAGGGGCGGTGGTGTCCAGCTTTGCTGGTGGTCACTGTGCACTTACCGATGTTGGTCACCACTGCAGAGTTTAACCTCACTTGTTCCACATGGGTGATCTGCAGCCGTGGCACTGTGTCCAGGCTTTGTACCCAGAGCTATGCTGAGGCTAAAGGCAGGGATACTTCTCCATTGCATTGGGATGCTTTGACCTACAAGTGAGCTTTGAACTCACTGGAGGCATCTCTGTCAGTCCTGACAGTGCAAGGGCCACTAAGAAGTACTTCTGCCAGCTTTGGTAATCCATGTGGGCACTGGCCTAGAAATGTCACTTCAAACAACACTTTCCCAGTGACTTTATTCATCTGGAAATCAAGTGAAGGAAGAAAACCCTAAGAATTTATCTTTATGCGTTTGAAAGTGAGGATGCTTTAGCTTCTTTTAAATGCGCAGCCACGCTGGGTGGTGACATGGAGGGGCTGAAGCACAGATAGACAGAGTAAACATGATGATGGGAACTTATTCCTTCAATGCTGCTGACTGTGCAGCGTCTGGATGACATCTTGTGGCTGCCATTTGACTGAAGAATGAAAATGGGCATTTTGGCAATTGGACTTCAATTAGGGACAAATACTAGTTTGCACTATTTACTGGAAAAATGCCTGTCCATTTCCAGTACACCCAGTTCAGCCTCATGAAGTTTTGCCCAGCTTCATCCCTTCTCACTGAGGTTCTCAATCCTTCTGCCCTTTCTTTGTTTTTCATAAAGTTTAGCACTAGGGACTAGAAGGGCAATTTCTTCACAGAGAGTCAAGCAAAGAAGACAGACTGGCAATGGCTTTCCTAGAAATTACTGTGAAGGATTTAACTGCTGAAAAAAAGGTAAGCCCAAAGAATAGGAGTGCCAGGGTTTAAAGCTGTCTCCAGGGCTCTCTGCATCTGAGTGAATCATAGGAACACAACGTTGGTTTTCTTTGTTCTTCCAGCAATGAGCGACTCCTCTGGATTCAAGTGAGGAGTCTGTCCCCTGCCAAGGTCCAAACCCACAGACTCCTGTCCTACTCTATTGACCTGTCTACTCTGTTGACCTACCCTACAGTCATGCCCCTCTGTAGGGGCGGTGGATCTGAGAATACGCTGTGCCTTTAGCAAAACCAGATGTACCTGATGTTGGTATCCCCTTCAGCAGGGCATATGGGATGAGGATTGATCCAGGCCTGACCACTCTTTGGGAGAAAAAGCTTTTCCTGACATCTAATCTAAATCTCCCCTGGCGCAATTTGTGGCCGTTCCCTTGAGTCCTATCATTAGTTATCTGGGAGAAGAGGCCGACTCCCTCCTCTTCACAACCTCCCTTCAGGAAGTTGCACAGTGCGATGAANAGCCACTCTGCCCCAAGCCTATAGCATTGCTGGGGGTTAATGTGCCCAAACAGCAGGACCCGGCACTTGGCCTTGTTGAATCTCATCCTATTTGCCTCAGGCCAGCAATCCAGCCTATCCAAATCCAGTGTTTGCAAACACTGCTTTCAGGCAGTGTTTGCAAACCTCCTGGCTCAGCCTCTGATGTACTATTTGCAAATATTTATGCCATCAGGTTTCTGTTTGCTTAGATATTTTGGGAGTGGCTGTTTGCTTTTATTCATTCATGAAGTGGGTCATGTGTGCCTGACCAAATATTTGCTTTTCATTACTCATTCTTTGCAATTCATATGTTGCTGTTGGTAATTTGCTGTCCTCTATTCTCCTCTTTTAAAAGTTCCACTCTGTATCCTCAGAAATTGAAGGCAATCGTAGGAGGCAGGTATATTCCATATCAAACAGCTGCAAACAAAGGGAATTTGTTAGAGGGAGCTCAGAAATGGCTAAGAAATAAAAATGCTCTGAGGATGAGGCAGAGGAAGTACCATGAAATAGAACAATGGTCTTAAAGTTAACTTGATATGTACTTTTTTGTGGAAAAAAGGTAACGTAAGGAGAAGAGCATTTGAGTCTACTTGTGGCAATACCACAATAAATTGTATTAAGTGTACTAGGTCAAACCATCCCAATGCAGAAAAGTTGCTCAATGACAAGCAGAGAGCATGGAAACTTGGGAAGAACAAACATGAAATGGTAACAGGAACATTTACAGATGTAAAAAGAAAGGGCAGGGCAGAAAGAGAGAAACAGTCATCAGGGGACACGAGAAGCAATGAAAAGCCCTTCTGTAGGCACCTAAGATGAAGATAAGGGAAAAATTGCTCTGCTACTCACTCAGCAGGGAAAGCTGTCAAGAGAGGACACAAAGTAAAATGTTTAATGCCTTTCCTCTGTCTTTACGAAAAGCCGGACTGCTCAGGCAGCCGACAAGAGCAGCAAAGACAGGGGAATCAAGCTGAAACAGGGAAAAGTAGTGAAGAATTGCATAAGTTTGTGATTCTCTCATTATCTGAACCTGACACAATTCAGCCCAGAGTGTTTCAGGCGGGTCTGAGTCATCTCAGAACTGATGACTCCTGTTTCAAGAGAACCTGCAGAAGGAGTGGATTTTTGCAGGCCTGGAGAAGACCAAGGCAATGGCCTTAGAAGGAAGGATAACCATAGGGTCATAGGATAATTTAGGTTGGAAAGAACCTCAGGAGGTTCCTAGTTACTATCTCCTACTCAAACCAGGGTAAGCCAACTGATCAGAGCAGTTTTGTCAGGACTATATCCAGTTTGGTCTTGAAAATCTCAAAGGATGGAGCCTGCACAACTTCTGGGCAACCTGCTGCAGTGAGGCCACCAGAACCACAAGGGCTAGTTGTGAGGAGGCTGAGCAGTCTCATTTGCTTTCTGGCACATCTGGGGATTCCCAACCCCAGTCTGTGTCTCTGTGGTAATTTGCAAGTGATTATTTTCAGGTCTAGAACTTGTGTTTTGTGGGTTTGGGTTCTTTATACTTATGGATTATAATAACATGGAAAAAAAAATCTTTTCAAAGGGAGTTTGCAGGGTGCAGCCTCCATCCCTCAGAGGTGGGCAGTCTGGATCTCTTCAAATGTGCATTAATTTGCAGCAGACACTTGCTTGACATTAAAATGCAAAAACAAGTGTTGCATCCGTCAGATTTCTATCAGAAATGGATTACAACACAGCAGGAAACAATGCGTCTTTCTCTCCAACCAAAAGAACAGACAAGTTGGGGTTTTTTTTCTTTATTTTGAAGACTTTGTAGACAGGTACAAAGTCCATCTCGACCGCAGCATGTTGTGCTGGAGACAGACCTGGAGGCAGCCAGAATCAGAAGGCATTTCCAAGGTGATAATTTACTGCAAGAATCACCACTCACATCTCGAGCTTTTTGTTTCCCCAAGCATCAGAAGAAGCTTGCCTTGCTTCCCTCTTAGTGACAGTTTGTTTCACAACAGTGATAAGAAAACAGGGAAGGTCCTCCGTCTGCGTCCTGCTGGGACTGCCTCCAGATGCTCCCTTTAGTAGCAGGAGCTGGCCACCTTCCAGCCTGCAAGGATTTTGTCTGAAGTGAATGAGCTTGTAAAAAAAAAAAATACAAGCATCTGGTGCAGATTATCCAGTTTCTATCCCCCTTTCATTTAGCGGGCAGGATCTCTGTCGGCTGGGCCTCCTGCCTTATCAATTGTAGGAGCTTTGAAACCCTTTAGTAATCATTTGGATTGTGATCTGTATGCTCTTTTGTTGTTTTCTCCTTGGCTCAGTCTGGTTTATGATTGAGGCAGTTGCACCAGAATGCAAGATGACTGTCTCCTCCCTTTGAGCTGCCAGCGTGGACACCCCAAAGCAAAATCATTCCTTTAACCTTTGGGGAGAACAAGTAAATTGTGAGTGTTCTGCATACTCCTTTAGGGGCTCTCCACCCTAACCACCAGCCTTAGCAGGGGTTTATTTCCCATGCTGTTCTACCTCACTAGAATTAAGCTGCATCTTTGCAGCAGTGATACCAGCTGGGCTTTGGGGTGATGTGGTCTGAGCCCTGCCAGGAGCTAAGTGTTCCTCCTGGCCCATGGTGGGCTTTGGCATCCCACACTGACCTGTTTGCTTCTCAATATCTGCACTAGAGACCCAGAAATGTGTTTTTATGTGTTTATAGGGGTGGCAGCCCCACTGCTGCTGGTAGCTTAAGCCCAGCATATGACATTTATCCTCCCATCCTGTTCCAGCTTGTGCTTCACCACCTCATCTCCATTGGCAATACTTTCACAAGCTCCATTGCTTCCCGACAGCCTTTTCTGAGTCTCACTCTTCTCTTCTAAGGAGCAGAACCACACACTCAGCTTTTTTAAAGTTCATTTTCACTGCTTACCTATTTAAGGAACATTTCTGAGTAACAGAGAGATGAGAAAGCTTCTGAACACAGGAGCGGTTAAGCCCCATGCACTGTGTTTTATAGCTTGGTGCTGGCATGGGCCCATTCAAATATATTTTGACATACAATGTGTTATTCTTTCCAAGGCAGTTGGTCTCTTTATTTATTTAGTTAGAGTGAAGGATTCATTCCCCTGCTGACTAACAGGAGACCAAGGATTCCCACATGCAGCTGAGCCCCTGCACTTCATTCTCTGCTGGTGAAATTGTTTTCATCCATTCTGGAGCTATTGCACTTCATTCCTCACCAATATATTTTTATTTGTATATAAAATAAAAATGTGACAGCACATGGAAAGTTAAGAAGTGGATAAATTCATAAATTACTTTTATACAGCAAAGCTGATATGGCTGTATTCCTCTGGATTTAACCAGTGCACAACCAAATAGATATTAAAGATTAGCTTTAGAAACACACTGCTCCCTTCCAGAAGGGGTACATAAAGCACACTGAGCTTTCTCTTTCCTAAAAGTAATTTCCTACCTATAAGCACCATACACCTATTAGGTGTGGATGTCTTTAGACCACCCGTTTTGCCCTTGGAGCCCTGATGAGCTTCGGGAGCACATCAAGGGGATCTCCAGCTGACAGCTCCTCAGCACAAAGGAACCATCAACCCTCCTGCTCATTGGCAATGGAGAAAATCCTTTAGTGACATTTCTGCATGGCAGGGCAAATATCCTGCTGTGGACCTGGAGCCTTGGCAAGTCATGGTGGCACTGGAGACCAGTGTGCCCAGGCAGTGGCAGGGACAGGGATGAGAGGGCTAAAGGTCAGACAAGACCCTCAATGCAGGTGGTAAGACCTGTTTCTCCTCATGAGAGTAACATGGACAGCCCTTTCCTGGAGGCTTCCAGTTGCTCCTTGACAAGACCCTGCTTGTGGAAATAGAAATAAAAGAGGGTGGCAGGAATTTCAGTATTAAAAGCCATCTATTTTTTTTCTGTAAAGTTAAAAATTATATATATAAGTTTTGTTGTTGTCTTGTGTTACGTGATTTGAAGTCACTTGCTGTACTTCATGATTAATAATTCTAGCAAAGTTCTTCCAGAGTCACTTCTTTGCTATATTTGACTTTTCTTGATCCCCAGCTCATATCTGAGAGACACTGGGACAAGGGGATTTTTGTTGCCTAAGCTGTTCATGCACATCTGGACTCTGCACCATATGGACTCTAAGGAATGTGTAGGTCCAAACAGATCAGTACATGAGTGGGGATAACAGGGTTTATTCAGCACTGTCCTCCTTCCTCATCTCCTAGCAGGACATGCTGTATCTGCCCTGCTTACTCCTTGCAGCTGGAGAGGTGTATGTCAAGGCACCTCCAAGCCTGGAAATCACAAATCGCAGGGCTTTGGAGAGACACCAGGCACCTCTAACAGCAGGGCATCCCAACTGGGATGCAGCTGGGAGGATATCGGTGATTAATTGGGGCAAACCCCAGGATGTGCAGAGCACATTGTGAGCAAAGGTAGATGATTCGTGCAAATGGAAAGAGGAGGGCAGGACTCCCGTCCTATTGAAGGGAACGAGCTGGAGGACCAATTAAAGTGGGACACAAACAAATCCAAAGGAAAATCCATACTAAACACACTGTAGAGCACAGCGTGGTTTGAACACAGGTCTGACTTCCATGGAGTCTAGCACTGAATAAATGCAACTGGGAGTGAGAAGGGAAGGAGCTGGAGGCAGCCTTAAACACCCTCATGCTCCCTGGTTATGCGTGCTCCTGCCAGTGGTGGGGCAGAGAGCTCGTTATGGTGGGTGTGTGTTGGGAGACAGTCCCATCTTCCAAGATGTGGATGAGGAAGCAGTCACTCCAGCAAACAATATCCTGTCCTTCCTTAACCCCCCTCCCTCACTGCTGTTGAGGGTGAGCACTGCAGGCTTGTGCTGTCTGAAAACCCCCATACTGAAATACCATCTCCAACCAGACCTGAGTCCCAAAAGAGGCAGGCAGAAAGGGGGAGGAAAGGATGCAAAGTAGTTTCTGAGGGCTTATTTTAGGTTTGGAATTTTCTTTCCTCTCTCATTTGCCTTTAACCAAAATCCCCAGATCAGTTCTGAAGTGTTTGTCAAGAGCCTTGATGTCCTCCACCAAAGGTGCAGCACAATGCAATTGAATTCATTAATATGATGTGTATTATCTCTCTGGCCTGTGGCCAGGGCCTGCTGTGGAGGTGCCACCAGTGCCCTGACTGTGCTGACACCCCTGGGCGGCTGTACAACTGTGAATAAGCCCCCCAAAACAGCGCGGGCAGGAGAGACGCTTAAGCAAGTCAAGAAAAAACCCTGGTTTTCTTCCTCCTTCCCTCTCATCAGCATCTCAGCAGACAATACTCCTTTTTTAGCTTCACCTTTTCCCAGCAGTGAAGGCAACGAGGGAGGGGAGCTTCCCCTGGAAGAACAGCCGGATTCAGGCAAAGGAGAGGGATTTATGTTTGTATTGCTTTTGAGGAGGTGAAGGTCAGAAGAGCCCTTTGTAAGGGTTGGATGAGGTTCCCACCAGTAGCAGAGGCTAAATTCTATAGAAAAGGAGTAAAGAACTTGCTCAGGGCCGTGGAATCTCCCACAGCAACAGTGACCACTGTCCTCGGATTTAGGTGTGCAAATGGGCAATCAAAAATATTTACTCTGTATAAGAAATGTAGTAGATAGTACCTGTCTCAAATGTTTTCTTGACAAGCTTCTCAGGTCCCAGAATACCTCTGGCTGCGCTCTGGCTCCTCCTCCAAGTATCAACACCCTCAGATTGATGACTCCTGTATCTTGGGACAAAAAGAACCAAAAAAAAGGTCAGCCCAGCTGAGGAGCACTGGAGCTGCACACACACAAAACCCCAGAGTGTCTGCAGCATCTGCGAGCACTTTTCTTCAACACAGAAATACTCCGGTGGTTTTGGCCAAGTTGGGATTTTTTTTCCAGCTCTCCAGCATTCCCAAGAAAACTGAAACCCAACATTCATGAGAAGAAGGAGGAAAGTTTGCAACTGAATCAATTTTCTGAGTTTCTAGCTATTTTTGTGAAAACAAACCATATTTTTTCCACAAGAAGAGCATAAAAATGGAATTTATAAGTGATCAACACTGCGCCTGTCTTCTGAAAAGTGCCTCTGCTTTCCCAGGCAGAGCCATTAATGGAGGAGGAATTGCACCTGTCCCTCTCATTTTGCCTGTATGGTCATCAAAATTAAAGCCACCTGACCTGACCTGACACCACCTGGCAACATCTCCCACCACCAAGTAAAGAAGCAGGATGTGTCCTCAGCCCATTATCCAGAACTGGTCAGGACAGGAGAAAATGCCAATGTTTCACTGCATTTTTTCACAAATAAGTGGGGAAGAACATCTACTTTCAATTTTTAAGGATATTTAGACAACAGCTAAGTACCCTTTGGTGAAGTATGTCAGTTTTCTGTCATTCATTTTTTCATCAGAAAAGTGTTCTTTTCTTTTTTTTTTTCTATAGAGAGTTATGTATTTTCATGAAAAATTAAATTGTGCTGAAAACCCACCAAAGCAGAATTTTGATAAGAAAAATACAGGCTGCAAGTTCTTGACATTCAGAAAGTCTCCAGGTGCCAGCATCAGGACAGGGCCTGTGCCTAAACATTTTAAACATTACCATGGGTGTTTTCTGGAGGGATGGATGGGAACTATCCCGGCCAGTGCTCCTGGGCTGAAGGGCACAAATCTGCTTGGTTTCCTCACATTTATTTCATCTGCACTTGGAACCACTGGAGAGGCAATCTGTGGATTAGACAGGTTTCGCACATTTCCTGTAGCGGGGTATGTTTCCAACATTGCCACTCTGGGCAATGCCCAACCTTCAGCTCTTTATTCCATCACAGGGAAGCATAGAAGCAGGGAACCATTTCTGAACCCCAAGATGCAGCTACACTGAAAGGTCACACCTGTCCCAGCAAGAAGATGGGACAAGCAGGCAGACATTCTTCTAAGTTGTGTTCATGGAACTATGAACGGGCGGGCCACAAAGATGCTCAGAAGGCTGGAGTACCTTTCCTATGAAGACAGGCTGAGAGCTGGGATTGTTCAGCCTGGAGAAGAGAAGGCTCCAGGGAGACCTAATAACAGCTTCCCAATATCTGAAGGGAGCCTACAGGAGAGTTGGAAAAGGACTGTCAGGAATTGTAGTAACAGGACAAGGGGTAAAGGTTTTAAATTGGAAGAGGGGGAATTTAGATTAGATACAAGAAAGAAATTCTTTACTGTGAGGGTGATGAAGCACTGGAATAGGTTGCCCAGAGAAGCTATGACTGCCCCATCCCTGGAAGTGTTTAAGGCCAGGCTAGATGGGGCTTTGAGCAATCTGGTGTAGTGGGAGGTGTCCCTTCCCAGGGCAAGGGGGTTGGAACTTGAAGGTACTTTCCAACTCTAACTGTTCTATGACTCTATGATTGTAATATCCCTCTCTCTCTCCTCAGCCCCAGCAAAGCAGATATGGGGCATGGGGAGATGAGCCACACAGGTCCTACTCCACACAAACAAATTCATGTTGATCCTGACAACCCTCCATAGTTTGGACATGCCTTGTAATAGTAGAGAAAGGACTCAGGAATGTAAAGAGAGGACCAGAGTGCTCCAGAGCCAAGGCTTTCACAAGGACCAAATACTTGATGAGGGACACCTCAGCTCAGGGTTAGTAGGCATGGGATGCATGCACCCAATCCACACCAGTACCCCCCTAAAAGAAGCAGCCACCAGTGTTACTGCCTCTAGTTAATCTCACCCTGGATTAATTAGGAATCATGAAAAGCTCATGGCTCTGCAAGGGCTCTGAATCTCTCTCTTTAATGTTTTACTCTTGTAATTTATGTACAGGACCCCGGAGCAAATAACTGTCTTTAATATTCACACCTTCATCATGAAGTCATTACGAGGGGATGGAACACAGGGGAATCTCAGATATGAATAACAAAAGGATGTACAATATGTATTCTTTCATTATCATGATTAGCCTGTGCCAAGGCTGGCATTGCCCACCACCTCCTCATCACCCACAGGGTGCTCAGCCTGCAAAACGCTTAAGGGTCACTTGTCTGCATATTGACATGTCCTATCATGGCCAGACTGCTGACACCCTTTGGGGCATGTTTATCTTTCAGGGTGACAGATGAGAAAGCAGAAATACAGGCTCAAACAGCAGGCCAACACATGGGCTTAAAACTGAATGACCATTTTAGAATTACTTGATGTAATGGTCCTGGGATTAATTACTCCTGTTTCCTGTTATTCCATCCCTTACCCTGCCAGGAACAGAAGTGGTCAATGACTTTTAAACCCATAGCAAATGTCATGTTTTGTTCTTTTTGATGGGAGTGCTGCAGAGACAGCAAAAGCGGCTCTGGACTGCAGCGGCACTGGTGTGACAAATACCCTTAATCTCTCCCATCAGAGTCAGGAAGGTGGGGATGAGCTCCAAAGATAGCCACAAACATGACAGCCTGTCTGGAAGCACAAGCTGCTCCAGTCCAACCTATGACAGAGTACCACTTAGAGGGACCAATAAATAATTGACTAAGGTGGTGATTAATAGAAGTGGAGCAGAGCAGAGAAACTTTGTGCAGAGCTGGATCCCAAGGTCTCTGTGAGGATGAAAAAGCCCTGTATACCCAGCAAGCTCATAAACCCCTGGAGCCAAGGGACAGTCAGCAGGGGCTGGGGAGATCTCACTGGCGCCACACGTTGCATAGGTGCCCTGCCATCACCTGCCTTTGAAAACATTGCATTAGTTTAACTTTGTTTTTAAAAACAAGTCAAGTCTGTGGAGGATCCTCCTGGCTTATTGTAAAATTAACTCGTGTGTGTTTAGCCCATGACTGTCACCATTTCTAGTTACCAAAATGAGGGCATTTACCTTGTTACTGGCATTGTTTTACCTGTGCTGGGTTAAATTGCTGTTCATAGCAGTGTACTTTTCACACGCGCATCAGGCTTTATGCAGATGGTGGCCCCTGTTCGCCTTCTGGGTGGACACAAAACTAGCCCTAAATATGGTGTGGATGGAACATGTCCAAGTCAGTGATGAAGAAATGTTCTCTCTCAGCAGCAGGGAGCTCAGGACCATAGGAGAAAGGGATTTGGGTCAGTTTGTATCCCATGAGAGATGGAGAGCTGAGTCCGGTGTACAGTCATGTTCCCAGTTTGAAGCTGAAAGTCAGATAAAGCAATGAGATGAGACACTCAGGAAGAACAAAGTATTGATGGAGTCACAGCTTCTGCTTGGACCTCATCTTCTTTTCCTGGAGTCCATTGCACTTGTACATTTACCAGGCAGAGGGAGCCAAAGGTGAGGCTGTTCTGATGTCCTCAGGCGGTGATACCACCACTCCTTACCCGCTGAGCACTTCAGTTAGACTGCCAAGAGCAGATACAAAGAAGAAGTAGGAGACGAATCAGAGTAGAGAGGGGAAGAATCAATATAATGAGGGCACACAAGGAAATACAGCTAAGTGAGGGACATAAAGACTAATGAGGAAAATTTCTATAATTAAATAAGTAATGGAAAAAGACAAAAGAGACTCTTACCTGGACCTACTTCCCTACTCGAAGGAGATGAATAAGTCTTGACTGATGGTGCCCCAGCCAAAGGAATTTGTCTTGCTGTTGTTTCAATCTTCACTAAAAGAACTGATGACAGTGATACAGTTAACATGAACACTCAGGTGACAAAGGGGCAAGAATTTATTCTGCAACACAGGAAGAATGGGTTAGATGGCACTTAGAGGGTCTCCACCTGCCTGGGCCTGTCCACATTCCCGGTATGGTACTTAAAGGAGGCTGAATCAAAGTTGACTTTTATCTTTGAAAGTGTGGAGAACCAATAAAATTTTGGAGGTCTGTGAAAAATAAATGCAAAAGTCCATCTTTTAAAAAGGAAGGATGAAATGGGAATCTATTGACCAGCCAGATGTCTGAAATACTTGGCAAAGAACAATAACATAGTATCAGACGAACCACTCATGAGCACCTGGGAGATAACGAGACAGGGAACTGCAGCCAAGTTTGATTTGTCAAGAACAAATTGCATAAAATCAATTTAGTATCTTTTCATGGCAGAAAAACAGGCCTTATCCTCAGGTGAGCAGTGATGGCTGTCACACATCATGTTTCCAATGAAGAAGAAAAATCAGCTGCCCAGAGACAAGGGCATTGCAGGAAACCATCCAAGGGTCGCAGGTTGTCAGGAGCTCAACAGAGAGGAGTCCACAATGTCACATTGTGTTGGGGAAAGACAGACACCATTATGGATGTGGGACATGAATGAGGTTCCCCAACACTGATGATTGCTCTGCTCAGCACATGTGAGGCTTTGCCTGGAAACCTGAGTCTTGATGTGGCTGTTTCAGCTCAAGATAGAGGTGGAAGAGTTTGGAGGTGCAGAAGTGGGCGTGATAATCAGTCTAGAAAACAAGATCTTTGAAGAAAATCAGAAGTGAAGTGTCATCACTGAAAGTAAAGAGGTAACTAAAGGGAATCATGATGCCAGTTGTACTAAAAGTAGCTGCAGAGGTGAAAAAATTATCTTGCCATTTATGTTTAGAATAAATAAAATTGTGGCAGTAGATGTATTTATGGTAGATACAAGGGAAAACCTTCAGAGATGTAAGAGAGTGGAGCATTTTGCTTTGGGAAGTGATGACACCTTTTTTCACAGAGATTTTTGATGCAAAGATTTGAGCTAAGCATGATGGGGTTATCTTTGGTTATGGCAGGGAATGAGCTAAATGCCACCAGGCAGTTCCTTCCAACCCTATTTATGGTGATCCTGTGACTCCCATTGGACCACTGAGGCAGGATGGGAGGGTCCACCTGTTCTACACATTACAGCTGAGCACAGTAATGCCTGGCAGGCTCATGCTTCTGACACCACAGGCTTCTCATAAGGATCTGGGAATCATTCAGAAGTCTGGGAATGGTATTTTCTCCTGCACCACCCTGCTGGGTACTTCACTTGTAGATCTTTTTCCCTTTCCATTTCTTGCTCAGAAACATCCCTGTTCGGCATATTACATGCTGGCAGGTCTGAGTTTCTGCCTGCGGCCGATACCATCTTTGTGACATTCCTTGGGTCTGTGCCCCAGGAATCAGTGCTTCAGCTAACTTGTCCTTGATTTTTAGTAAATTGTTCAAAGGATGAGACATTAAAAAAAAAAAAACACCTCTATTTGAAAACTCCCAGAGCTGCAAATTTGTGTAAAGAAATAAGTCAAAATTTCATTGGAGGATGAAGGTGATCACTTGGTCTGAACAAACAGCTCTGTACACAGGATTCATGGTGTCAGACATGCGCTGTCCACCCTTGCCTGTGCATAATTGTCCATACTTGTCTTGTCTGTGGGAGCAGCCAAATTTTTTTTATTCTTTTTTTTATTTATAAATTTTATTTTTAATGTTAATAATAGAATTGGTTTTGCAGCACAACTATGAAAGAAAATGTTTCCTCCTAAGGCACCAGAACAGAAAGTAAGGTTAACAAGGAGATCAGTGGTAGAGGAGTGGGCTGTGAGCACATGGAGGCATATGACTCACTGGCAAGTCACACACTTGCTGCTGTGTGACACCATGGTGATGCTGTTTGAACTCCAAAGATGTCAGCAATGTGAAGTCAGAATAAAACAGCGCTGAACTCAGATGTCCTCTACCACAGGACAGAAGAGGGAGAGGGAATGAGGGGCATGAATATGTGATAAACACAGCACATAGTCCAGTGCTGTCTTGTATGATGGTAAATGACAAAGTGATTATGAAGCATGCAAATCAAATAATGTAGATCAGATATCATCAGGGACAATTTCTGTGAATTAAATTGGTGTTGAATTGGCCTTGTCTTTCTATGAGTTAGAGAAGTGATGTGAGACTGAGTGAGGCATGTGCCCCTGGGTCTGCAAATGCTGATATTAAAGGCACCCGCTGCGCTGGGGTTTGGTAAAACAAATCCAGAGTGGGAAGGTGGGGGTGACAATGAAATTATGATTTTGCTGTATATGTTCATCAGGCTATGTATACCTCCCTGAAAATACTGCAGTCTCTTCAGCTTAAAAGACCTGTCACCTCATGGGGCCAAACATGTTCCCATCTCGCTTTCTAAAAGTGTCCAGAAACGGAAAAGGAGTGTATGGCTTCTACCTACCTTGAGAGAGGAAGGTAGCCTGAGGTGGTCCCCAAAGCTCATTCCTTCCCTAATGCCCTGAGCATTGGGATGCACAACTCTGCCTTCTGTTCTTGCCCTTCTTTATGCTGTTATTTCCTATTTGTGTTCCAATTAAATGATCGTGTAGTCAGCAGAGCATCTGCAAGAGGGTAGAATCCAGACCTCACTTTCTGAGATGAGTTTCTGATTTGTTCTTAACCCCGTGTTGTAATTTACTTCAGTAGCTAGAAGGTTAAGTGTGTGCTACATAGAGCTTTGAGCTCTCTGATTGAAAGCACTGTTGAGTGTTGCTGTAGCTCTGATTTAGCCCTGCTTACAAGGGTGATAAATTATGGGGAGATATGAGAGAAGACTGTTGAAGTTTGCAGGCTGGTGAACTTGTGCTTGCTCTCCAGCAGAGAAGGGTCGGTACCTCCCTGGTTCTGCACCTCCCACATTGTGCCAATGTTTCTCTGGGACTCTGCTTGTCATTCTCTGCTTTTTTTTTTTGTGCTAGGACTGAACATAGAATTCCTTTAGATCCAATCCCCAGATTTTATGGGTGTCAGTGATAATAGCTTTGTAATGGGCAGGCTACTTCAGAAATAAATAGTCAATAAAATGCCTCCATCTCAGAACTGTCTGCTTAGGAGGACACACTCATGTGGTTGAGGTTGGCAGGCATCTGTGGAGGTCGCTTTGTCCAACACCCCATTGGTCAGNTGGCAGGCTCATGCTTCTGACACCACAGGCTTCTCATAAGGATCTGGGAATCATTCAGAAGTCTGGGAATGGTATTTTCTCCTGCACCACCCTGCTGGGTACTTCACTTGTAGATCTTTTTCCCTTTCCATTTCTTGCTCAGAAACATCCCTGTTCGGCATATTACATGCTGGCAGGTCTGAGTTTCTGCCTGCGGCCGATACCATCTTTGTGACATTCCTTGGGTCTGTGCCCCAGGAATCAGTGCTTCAGCTAACTTGTCCTTGATTTTTAGTAAATTGTTCAAAGGATGAGACATTAAAAAAAAAAAAACACCTCTATTTGAAAACTCCCAAAGCTGCAAATTTGTGTAAAGAAATAAGTCAAAATTTCATTGGAGGATGAAGGTGATCACTTGGTCTGAACAAACAGCTCTGTACACAGGATTCATGGTGTCAGACATGCGCTGTCCACCCTTGCCTGTGCATAATTGTCCATACTTGTCTTGTCTGTGGGAGCAGCCAAATTTTTTTTATTCTTTTTTTTATTTATAAATTTTATTTTTAATGTTAATAATAGAATTGGTTTTGCAGCACAACTATGAAAGAAAATGTTTCCTCCTAAGGCACCAGAACAGAAAGTAAGGTTAACAAGGAGATCAGTGGTAGAGGAGTGGGCTGTGAGCACATGGAGGCATATGACTCACTGGCAAGTCACACACTTGCTGCTGTGTGACACCATGGTGATGCTGTTTGAACTCCAAAGATGTCAGCAATGTGAAGTCAGAATAAAACAGCGCTGAACTCAGATGTCCTCTACCACAGGACAGAAGAGGGAGAGGGAATGAGGGGCATGAATATGTGATAAACACAGCACATAGTCCAGTGCCGTCTTGTATGATGGTAAATGACAAAGTGATTATGAAGCATGCAAATCAAATAATGTAGATCAGATATCATCAGGGACAATTTCTGTGAATTAAATTGGTGTTGAATTGGCCTTGTCTTTCTATGAGTTAGAGAAGTGATGTGAGACTGAGTGAGGCATGTGCCCCTGGGTCTGCAAATGCTGATATTAAAGGCACCCGCTGCGCTGGGGTTTGGTAAAACAAATCCAGAGTGGGAAGGTGGGGGTGACAATGAAATTATGATTTTGCTGTATATGTTCATCAGGCTATGTATACCTCCCTGAAAATACTGCAGTCTCTTCAGCTTAAAAGACCTGTCACCTCATGGGGCCAAACATGTTCCCATCTCGCTTTCTAAAAGTGTCCAGAAACGGAAAAGGAGTGTATGGCTTCTACCTACCTTGAGAGAGGAAGGTAGCCTGAGGTGGTCCCCAAAGCTCATTCCTTCCCTAATGCCCTGAGCATTGGGATGCACAACTCTGCCTTCTGTTCTTGCCCTTCTTTATGCTGTTATTTCCTATTTGTGTTCCAATTAAATGATCGTGTAGTCAGCAGAGCATCTGCAAGAGGGTAGAATCCAGACCTCACTTTCTGAGATGAGTTTCTGATTTGTTCTTAACCCCGTGTTGTAATTTACTTCAGTAGCTAGAAGGTTAAGTGTGTGCTACATAGAGCTTTGAGCTCTCTGATTGAAAGCACTGTTGAGTGTTGCTGTAGCTCTGATTTAGCCCTGCTTACAAGGGTGATAAATTATGGGGAGATATGAGAGAAGACTGTTGAAGTTTGCAGGCTGGTGAACTTGTGCTTGCTCTCCAGCAGAGAAGGGTCGGTACCTCCCTGGTTCTGCACCTCCCACATTGTGCCAATGTTTCTCTGGGACTCTGCTTGTCATTCTCTGCTTTTTTTTTTTGTGCTAGGACTGAACATAGAATTCCTTTAGATCCAATCCCCAGATTTTATGGGTGTCAGTGATAATAGCTTTGTAATGGGCAGGCTACTTCAGAAATAAATAGTCAATAAAATGCCTCCATCTCAGAACTGTCTGCTTAGGAGGACACACTCATGTGGTTGAGGTTGGCAGGCATCTGTGGAGGTCGCTTTGTCCAACACCCCATTGGTCAGGCAGGGCCACCTACAACCAGTTGCCCAGGAGCATGGTAGAGGGGAGAGAAGTCCTTCACAGACTTGACAACCATTGGCTCAGGCTCTCCAATCCATTGGACCAAAACCAAGGACACTACCAGCAGAAGGGATTCAGGCCCTAAGGATCCATCTCCTGATTGTTCATTCATCCTTCTCAGAACAGTCTCAAGACAGAGTCTCAGGACTACCTGAACTGAAAAGTCAGGATCCTGCCCAAGTAAGCAGACCAAAGAGCAGGAGGTTCCTTATATCTGTTCTCTCCTGACACTGGAACATGTCCAGAAGGTGGACTTCAGCCTGACGGTTGCCTACAGGTTCATTTCTTACCATGGCAAAGTAAAGGTGGGAGAACATTGATCTCACTGTTGCCTGGGGGTTTTTTAATGACCATGCAGGCAGCACATGCCAAACAGCTGTGAATCACCCCGGGGACACTCTGGTGCTGTGATCTTGCCTCAAACTAAGAGCCTTCCTCAGCTGGAATCCTCAATTTTCAGATGCATTCTCTCTTCTCTTCGTCCTTCTCATTCAGCCCTTATGCTTGTCATTGATATTTATGGCTGTTGTGTGGTGGATAGTGTCAGGGGCTGTGTGAGACTGTAAGACCCTCGGTCAAGTGTGTGACATGAGAGGAAAACCAGCTTCATACCATCCCCACTGAGGGCTGCAGTCAAGTCCAACTACTCCCTCCTCAGGGATACAGCTCCAGGACATGGGCAGGACTCCTGTGGATGACCTGCCCAAGAAACAGAGGATCAGAAGGAAGGGCCAGGATGGCTCAACATGATTGAGAGGGCCAGAATAAGGCAGCAGTCAGTGTGAGGAGATATTAAAATCAGAAGTCAGTGGGAGTAGCCCTGGGGAGCTACCATGCAAGAGTCTGCTGCACTGGACCTCTACTGCCTACCTGCTTGTAGCTATGATGAGGGTGGACAGGTGGACAGTGGGGCCAGGAAGGTGGTGGAGTCTTGTGCATGGCAAAGGAGACTCTGGGCAGTGGGATGGGTTTTTGCTGGTGCCTGGGTCATTTCTGTCATTTCTCTGGGGGATGCACTGGAAGGAGGCAGCTGGGCTGGGCTGAGACATTGCCAGGCTATGGCAAGCTCCCATGGTCCCTCTCACTGTGGTCCCTGCGCTGACAAATGTAAATATTCAGGGCAGCAGCTTGATCAAAAGGATGGGTTTGTGTTAGTGCACTGTCAATGTTCCACATCACATGTGGTGGAAACAAGGTTGTGGTGCTATGATTGCAGCCAGAGGCTCTTGGTGCAGTCTGGACAATCCGATATTGGTTTTCCAGCACCATTTTGTGCTGGTCCTGTGCGACTCAGTGCTGCGCTCACTAGAGAGGGGGTAACACCATCCTCTCCAAAATGTGATTATGGGTCCTGTTGTGAACTAGACCATGAGCTGGCGTCAGAAGAGACTGGTGTGGACCTGGTGACTCTGGGGCTGTATGGCAAAGCCAGCATCCTTGCACAACCACTGCCCCGTCTTCCTCAGTGCCTGCCACTGTCACTGTTATGCCCCCTCTCCCCACATCAGGCTGAAGGGGAGCCCCCTGAGTCCTTCCCTATGCATGATGCAGGGATGGGGAGATGCAGAGCTGGGCCAGGAGCATGAGACAGCAGCTCTGCCTGAGGCAATTTTCAGGCTCAGACCTTTAATGACAGTCAGAGATATTCCTGTGGCTTGGGAGAGGTGAGGGATCCTGGTCTGCTCCAGTCAGCTTAGGGACAAAATTAAGTGGAAAAAATGGAGGGCTGTAGTTAAAAGTGATTCCTTTCATTTAACAAAGAGAAGTAGAGATGAGACTGGTGGAAGGAAGTGAGCAGTACCATGATGTGTGTAAAAACTCATGTTTCAAGGCAAATCCTCCCATTAGTGTCCTGGCAAATCTGAGAGGGTGGTGTCAGAGGTAAGGCAGTGGATGCTCAAAGCCTGGTGACAAGGTGAGTCTCCCCAGAAACACGAGGCATCTCCCAAGGACCACGCCAGGATCCAGGGTCAGCAGCTCTCCTGAAGGTACCTGCTTCATAGCCCCCAGGTTGTGGGGGACCAGGAGTCCCACCTTCATTCCTGCCAGATGGTAGGGCACTGAGGCAGCCACTCATGCTCACTTTTTCCCTGAAAATGCAACTTCCTCGTAGCCGCTGCTCCACAGGGAGCAACTGCCTCTTTCTCTAAATGAACACAGCTAAATTAGAAAGAATTGTTCCATCTTCCTACACATTGCTTGAAAGCCACCATCCTAATTTTCCAGCCTGATCTGTTCACAGACAGCAAAACCTTTGGAGGGGAGGGCTGGCTCTGCCAGCACAGAGCAAGGTGGGCACATGATGCTGAGGACAGGGCACCTTCAGCTTGTCATCTCATCCTGTAAAAACTGCCTTCCCTTGTTCTACACGGAACGGCAGGGATTTTAGGGATCTCTGCAATGCCACCTGCGCTTCCTTCATTACACAGGCATTATAAATAGCAGCAACAGCAAAATTCCTGCAACGTGCTTCACAGGCTCCCGGCATCACCGAGTAAAGGCTTAAAACCTTTTGTCGGGAGGCAGCTGAGCCTAGGGAGGAAGAGTGGGGCCAGGCGGCCGAGTGACCCCGAGGCAGCAAGATCCTCCCCAAGTGTAAGGTGGGTCTCGTTTACTCTCTGACTTTCCCAGGATAGTGCTTCCCTCTCCCTCCCTTTGCATCTGAAAAGACTCTAGCATCTTCTTAAGCCTTGCTCAGCACCTAAAGAAACCATCTGGATACACAAAAGACACTTGATAAAAGCCTTCCTCTTTAGCACAGAGCAGAACTATGTAGGAAAATGTGCTCTGAATTGGTGAGAGACATATAGAGAGGTCCTTTAACAGCTAGCACTTTCTGTGGAAAGCCCAAGAGAAAAATCACAGCTGCATGCCTTCCTGAGAAAGGTATTTTTTATTTAAGATACAAAGCATTATTGTGTTTGTGTGCTGCCCTTCATCTGCATTACTCCACTTAAAATCCCATTTAAGAAATATGAAATAATTTTGTTTTCTTTAAACATATATAAGCCCCATTCCCAGAGGGATAAAAGAGCAAGATAAAAAAAGGGACAGCTATAGTAAAACAGCACTGCCAGGGGGCATAATAAATACAAAAATTACTAACAAGCAGCAAAGCATACTCACAAACTGCGGAACCAGCTCCTGGAGTAAAAAGAAATATATTTGCATGCTAGAGGAAACCTGCAGAATAATGCAGTGCCCCGCTGCTTGGAGCTGCAGCCCCTTCTCTGGTCATTGGCAATGTTCTCTAAAAGAAGTCATAGCAGTGCCTGTACTGCTAAGCTAGTGGTACCTGGGGGTCTTTAATACCCAGATGTTCAATACACTGGCCCGAAAGAAGCTGTGATGCTTCTGGAGCACAACATCTGGGGCTCATTGAGCTCCCATCCAAACAGGATGTCTCACACCATTTTTGGCCCTGCAGGACATAGGCAGAAAGGGTGAGTCAGCAGCACCCCAGATCAATGCAAAGATGGGTTTGTAGAGCAGTGGGTGCTCAGGGAAGCCTCAGGAACCCCCAATCCCTCATACTACTCACTCAGATGTGTGCTGCTGGACCTGGGGACCACAGTCTGTCAACACCTTTGTCGTCACTTGGCCCTTTTTTGTTGTATCTCCATATGTTCCTTCCTTTTTTTCCACACTTGTTGGTTCCTTTTCCCATCACTTTTCTTTCTTATTGTGTTATGCTCCCTCTCTGAGTTAGATAATCTCAGGCCTTACTCTCACAGAGAGCCAGAGGAGATACTGTTCTTGCTGGTCAGGCTGTGACAGCACTGAAGCAGAGAAGGTAAGAGGTTTTCCTGCAGTCAGCACCAGGAGGTGGCAGGAGCCAGGAGGTTGATGGATACATGTCCATCAACCACTTATGTGTCTCACTAAGAGCAAAGCCTGTTGGAGTTCAGACGATGGGACTAACCAGCAGCTCCTCAGCAGCATTCACACAGGGAGGACCTGCCTCAGGTCTCAGCTGGTGAGTCACCCTTCTGCCACTTATAACCCATGGGGCCACCTAGACTTGGTGTTAGCAACAATGATCCTTGATGCAAGAGCATCAACCAACCCTCC
The DNA here is from genome assembly GCA_013400055.1 of Nycticryphes semicollaris. Lineage (NCBI taxonomy): Eukaryota > Metazoa > Chordata > Aves > Charadriiformes > Rostratulidae > Nycticryphes > Nycticryphes semicollaris. The sequence goes on along the minus strand of VXBJ01006503.1, from coordinate 143,049 downwards.
TCATCCAGTGTTCCAAGCAATGTCTCTAGGACAGCTGGCTTCATTATATATATCTTGCTCTGGTGAGTGTCTTGCTCTATTTACTCATTTCAAATCAGGACAAGGTGGGAAGGGAAAGGAAGGAGCTACGGAGGACTCTTTAGGAGCCCATAATCCCCTGGATTCCTTGTCTTCTGTTGCACACATAGCTAGTAAGAGTTGACTTACATATATTATGTGATGTATTTCTGCCAAATCATTCTTACATTTTCTAACCTAACTTTGCACATTCATTGGGATAAAAGTTATCTTGTGTGTGGGAGGCTGGGGTCCACCAGCTGCTAGAGTTATGGAAACTTGTATCTGGTCTCTGGATGTGTCTACAGGCAGTGTGTTTGATGCAGAGAATCCATTAACTTGATTTTGAAAGAAGACCCCACCCACACCAAGGGTTTAGGAAATAAAGAGCTTTCCTACCCTAACAAATACGTTGAATTGTCCCTTGTTGCATCATCAGGGTCTACTGAGTTTGGCTCCACCATCTCTGTAGCTCTCCTTCAAGTAGTTGTATACAGCTATTAGATGATACACCTGCACCTCCTCTTCACTAGATGAAACCATCCCAGCTCCTCAGTGTCTCTTTGTAGGACATGTGCCCCAAGCCTTGGACCACCTTGCTAGGTCTCCAGTGAATCCCTTATAGTTTCTCAATATGTCTTTTGAACTGATGGAGCTCAAAATTGGACATGATATTGGAGGCATCCTTTACCCCAAATAAAGGGTCATAACACTTTCCCTCAGCATGCAAGTCATTCTCTTCCCAAACAGAGACCAGGATACAGTTTGTTTGAATTGCAATAAAAAACCACTCTGTTGGTTCACACTCACTCTGGCATGCATTATAACCCCCAGGTTCATTTCAGCATGACCAATATATGAGCAAGTAAGCAGTGCATAGTGTCATCCAGCATCCCAGCAGTCTAAATCCAATGGAACCGACCTAAGGTTTCTCATTAGACATACTGAATTGGTCCCTTATATACTGAATTATGCATTCATCATAGTTATTACTGTCCATCATGGGTTGTTATGCTCTTTTTAATTGGTTAATGATTTTATCCATACTCTGAACACACACTAACATTGTAGTTATTGTCAGCGCATTTCATCCCACTTACTTTTAGAAGCTAAATTTAGATATTTTCTGTCCTGCATATCTTTCACCGTGCAATACCTCAGGTGCCTTTTCTACCTCTTTGTTGTCCTTTGAAGGATTACCATCATCACTCCTGCTGATTATTACCTGTGTGTTTAGGAGTTGAACTCCTTAGTTCCCCTTTAATTCAGTTGCAGTTAAATAATCAGGCATTTTTTCAGGCATATGCAGCACTTGTATAGCTTGCTGTATTCGCTACTGGAAGTGCTGGCTTCTTCGGAGTCGCTTTGTGCGTTTGCAGAAAAGACTGGAAATATGTTATATCCCTCTATTGCACTAATTATGAAAAATAAAATGTAGAGATAGGGCCCAAGGAATGCCCATGTGGGTCAGCTGTGGTAGGAAGAAGAATATGGAGGTGGCGGAGCAGATGTGGGGGCACTGATGCCTCTGAAGTGCCTACAGAGAATCAAGAAGAAAGATACACAATGCACTAGGTGACAAGATCATCACAGCTGGCAGCCTCCACTCTGTTTCCTTCACTCCTGCAGTTACCCTGCATTCACCTGCCCAGTTCAGGCAGGGTGACTGAGCTCAGGTAGGTTCCACAGCAACTCCATCCGGGGTCTGACAAGGGACAGTGCTGTGGCAGGAGGAAAGTTAGCAGACAAGCTGCAAAACTAGGTCTCCACCCTATGGGCTTTGGGGCTTTCTCGTTCTTTGGTTCACTGTCACCTTGTACCTGTCCCTTCCCTTGTGTCTTTATGGCAAAGAATCGGGTCTCCTCATACAGTGGTGTAGCATCCACTGTAATAGGAACGACGCTGCTTTTGCAGCATTGCCAGGATAACAGCACCTGTGGGAGTGAGAGAGCTCAGCTTCCTTCTCATTCATGGAACCCCACACCACAATAAAGGTAACAGCAAGAAGAATGTCTCCTCCCACCTCCAGCAGACAGGGCTCAGCAGGACAGCATGGATGGACTGGCTGAGGAGGCCACGTGGGTGGAAGAGTCTTGGGCAACAGGAGAGCTTGTACATGCAAGAGGGAGATGTGCAGAGCTGTTTCTCTCACCTCTTCCCAGCTGCTTTCTGCTTTCTGTGTTCGCCACAGCCAAGTTTGGGATATCCCCTTAGCATGTTTGTTGGAGCTTGTTCTGACATTTTCAAAGCAGCATTTTCGTCGGATTACTATATTATATCCTTAATGCACCAAGGACAAATTGAAGAGTCAGCAACTTCAAATGTTACGTTTCAGGTAACATCCTTTATTATTATAAATTCCTAACTGCCTTCATTCATTTTTCTTTGCTGTCATCTCTGTTGTTCTCTTCTCTTTCCATCCCTATATTTAAGGTGCTTTCTTTTTAGAAGACCCACCTTTCGGGGCTTCTGGATTATATTGCAGCTGGAACCATGCATAGCTGGTCTGGGAGATCCTGCAGACAGCAACAGCAGCAGAGAGAAAGTCCTCCATAAAAGCTCCACAAGAAGTGAAGAATTTAAGGTCCAAAGGCCTAATAGACCAGTCTGGGTTATACGTCAGAGGGGTTCAAGCACATGTTGGAGGGGGCTTGGAACAACCTGGTCTGGTTGGAGGTGTCCCTGCCCAGAGTACTGCTGTAACATGCACAAAATCTTTTAGTTCTAACATCTCCTTAGCTGACCCATTAAGAAACATCACCATGAAGGAAACCCCTTCATTTCCCAGAGGGCAAAGGTTAAGGAGATCTTACCCTTTGAGCAGAAGCACCTCTCTCTGATTGGAAATATTTGTGCAGGCTGGTTCACTTCTGATGGCATAAGGTGCCTGCACTGGGCTCAGGGCAGGGCAAAGGCTGTTGTCCATGGAAGAGGACAACCAGGTCACCTCATCTTCTTATGAGTCAAGGGGGAAATCGAATTAATATGTGAACATACATATGAAATAGGAGGAAAATAAGGGAGACAAGTGATTCAGAGCACCATTCAGTGCTGCTAAAGGGCAGTTCAATGTCTCCTTTAGTAAGACACAGTTCTACTTGTTTCTATTGTATCTCCAAAAGGTTTTGACACTTGCTGTGACTGAGGCCCATGATGACCCAGGCCTGTGGATTTGAAGATGGGGTCTATTGCAATTCAGCTGTTTGTGTCAAGGAAACTTCTGTTCTGATCCATAGTTTTAGAAGATCTTGGGCTTTTTTAGCATTAGTGAGTAGTTCCTAGAGAGCAAATGAAACAGTCCAATTAGGTTTTGCTTCTTCCAGGAGGGCTTTGAGTTAGTAAAATTAATTAATAAAAGAAGGCAGCAAACAGGTTAACACAAAAGGACTACATTACTGTCCTTAACTCTGGCATTGCAGTTGTGTTTGCTCATCCTGACTCTCCTGATATTGACACTGGGCAGCGAGGGCTGAAGGAAGGAGATCCAAGTAGTAGAAGGATAAGAAAACTTGAGGTGGGAAGGGGGTGAGCACCAGGCAAGAGAGACTCTCCTGTGCTTGGCTAGCACATTGTAAGCTCTCGGGGTGGTACAAATGTTGCATGAGAAAGACAGATGTAATAAAGCTCTTCCTTGTACTCAGCCATATTCTCCAACCACACAGGATGAAGCTCGCCCTGCTGGCTACTGGGTGGTGTAAATGGGAAATTATACCTTATACCTCCCATTGCTGCTGCAGTTTCCTATTACTTCTGTGGTGATGAGCCTTTGACCTCTTTCCTTGTGCTCTGTCCCTACCCCTGGCCTTCATTCATCACCCCATAGCACAGTGGGGGATGTGCCCATGACACATGCTGTCATGAGGTGGCCACTAGCTTTGCCCAGTTCCACAACCTCAGCCCCACAAGGTCTGTGACCTCCTTGTCTTCTCTCACTGCTGCACTAGTGCATTTTTAAGCATTTCCCTCTCCATCACTCATTTCCTCGTCGCATTCTTGAATTCCCTGCAGTTTGGTCTGTTGAAAGATTTTTTTTAACTGCTTCATGAATTAGCCCTTCTGTTACTATGTACTATTAAACTCCATCTCTTAATCTAACAGGACAAAGAGGCAAAGGGAAGAAAAGGGATGCTGAGTTTTTTCCTGGGCTAAAATATTTGTCTGGTACTGGTGAATCATAAGATGCATCACCATAAATGTTTCATGGGCTCTTTCATAGCCTGACTGCACTGTTCTGACAGATTCTTAGCACAGAGTGTTGCAAGCCCTGAACCTTGAGTTGGTGTAATTTTCAGGCCCTGAAACCTCTGGTTTTACTGCATCAAAGTTATACAGAACTGAAAGTGTTTCTGCTGAAGCCTGGCACAGGAGGTCTGGCCCTGCATTTTGATACCTGCTGTAGGATGAACTCTGCTAATCAGCTGCAAAGGGCAAGGAGGATTTGAAGAGACCCTGATGTTGAATTCAATCCCCTACTGATCACCACCACCAAAGGAGCCCACAGTCACATCCCAGAGGAGACCTGGTCAATTTGGTCTACTTATAGTCTGAAGAGCATGCAGTAAGATCCCTCAACAGGCGCTTGTAGAGAAATTATGTTGCCACACGAAGAAAGGAAAAGGTCCTTGTGTGGATTAATATGTTTCTGAGAGAAATAAAATGGGTTATAAGTAAATTAGCAGTGTCACAGTGGAGGGAGAAACCCCATCAGGGAACTGCCTGGGTTTGTGTAAGGGTCTGTGCTGTTCGGCTTTCTCATCAAAATCAGGAGAGAGCAAGTGCTTAGGGAACTGTGAGCTGATGAGGCACCATTGCTCAGGGGACTAAGGAGAAAGAATTGTGATAAAATGGAAGGTGAAGTTTAATGTAAATAATTATAAAGTCAAGTGTATGGGGGGAAATACTAATTATGCATCGCCAGCAATGAGTTTCAAGTTGATTACTGCCATTCAGGAGTGAGGTAGTGAGATTATAACAGCTAGTTCCATGAATGCTTCAGCTTAGTGCACAAAAAAGCAAATCAAATTACAGAATTAATAGGACAAGCGAAGACAGATACATAAAAATATGTATGTGACACCATGATAAACCTCTGGTTGAATACTGCATGTGGTTCTGGTACTACCCATCTGAAACAGGAGATACAGGAATGCTGAAAAGCACAACAGGGTGAACAAGGGCATGGAAGGATTTCTGTGTGAGGAGCAGTTGGATAGTTGAGGAGATTTCAGAGAGAAATAGTAGTAACTATAAGAAAAAAGAAAAACAAGGAAGGTGACAGATAAGGGAAACACCTGAGCTTGGGCAACTTCCTCAGAAAGCATTAAGGGAGCTTCTGGACATGCTCCAGAGCACCTTGCTTGGAGAGGTGTACAGAGAAAAGAGAGGAAGCAGGTCTCACAGTCACTGCAACACTCCTCATTCAACCTGGTCATACAGGATCCTGCTAAGTGCAAATAGTCTTGAAATTCAGTGAGACCTCAGATGAAGGAGGGGACAAAGCCTGAGAGCTCTGTGGATGGGATTGAAATACAGGAGAAAAAGCCACTGCAGGTGGAGGGTAGGATAGGGAAAAGGGCTTGGACATTGAAGGAAACAGAGGAGGTAGGCTTCTTATAATACAAACAAAAATAATGGGATCAGTTCTTCCCCCAGCATGCTTTATAGGAGAGGCAAGGAGGAAGACATTGCAGTTCTATGGGTCAGAGGGGTCAGGAGATGGCAGATGCAGGGAGCAAGAAGCATTTGCTGTCTTCTCTCAAATTTCTCCTCAAATCATCTCATGGGAGACTGCAGAGGGCAGGAGCAGCAGTAGGACATGACTCTCATCCCAGTGTAGGTGGTGGTTGTTGTTGTTGGGAGGCAGGATACTGCCTATGACCTTCTACAGCCTTCCTCACTCTGTGCTCTTTTCCCTCTTCCTGCTGAACAAGGCGCCTGGTGAGCGATGGGGAAGTGAGAGCGCAAGTGCCCAGCAAACACATGCTTGGCAACACTGACAGAACTTTGTTAGAGAAGTCAGCTAGCATTAGTGAGTACACTCACTTTACAGTATAAATATAAGCTCTTTAGAGCGTGTTAAAAAGGCAGGCATTCCGTGTATGGGTCTCTGGTTCAATCTCTGGTCAAAACAGCACCAACATCAGGTTGTTCAGGGTTTTGTGCTATTGTTGTCTGAATATGTCAAGGATGGAGATCCCACAGCCTCTCTGTGATCCTGTCCCAGTGTTTGAGGAGCCTTACCACCATTTATTTTCATTATAGCCCTTCCATCCAGCAAATGTGGAGCTGCCTCTCCTGCTCCTGTTGTGCACACTGGAGAGTCCCAATTACCCTCCACCTGCACATGCTTCTCGGTTGCCCCACTAGCCCATGCAGGTATGGAGCAGTTTGGCTGTGGGTTCCCTGAGCTGCAACGTTTGCTGGATGTTTGTGTCCTCAGCTCTGCAGAACTGCCCCCATTGGTGCTCGCAGTCTGGACTGGTTTCAGTGCTTGGAGGAAAATCCTCTCCTGTTTCTCCTGGCAATGAGAGAGGTGTGATCTCAATCATTTCATTTGGAATGAAACATAGAGCTAATGTCTTGCTTCCTGTACAAATTAACTTTCTTTCCCTGAAAGAAAGTCCTGGTTAAATTCCAGTGAAGGTAATTACACTGAGCTCACCTAAATCCCTCTAAAGCCTGAACTGAAGACATTATTGAGGAATAATTATTTCTTAATTTGCTTCCCACAAATTTGCTTTGTACAGTGTCAAATAGTTGCACACCAACGGTATCTGAATTTCAGCCATGGTCACAATGCAGCTGATGGCTCTCTAATATTTTCTGGCTGTTGCCATGATGTAGCTCTTATACCACATATTTGGAGCTAAAATTTAATCCATTATGGCTGTATACAACACACTCCAATGTGAAGCAGGTGTAACCTATGCTGTCTGCTGAAAATATGAAGTAATAACTTTGAGAAAACATTGAAAGCCTAACCGTCTGTCTAGCTATTTGTCATTGTGTAATGTTCCCTGCATCCAGCTATTGCTGGGGGGTGGGATTCATCTGGCTACATATGTGTCCCTCTGCAGGCGCTGGAGCTCTCATCAGTATAAGCAGCAGAGCCCAAGTCACCATTAATCTTTTCCTAAAGTATAAAATAGGTCAGTGAACAGCACCTGAGAGTGCCACTTTCTTTCCAGATAATAGAAAAAGAGTCCAAGGAGATGTGATCAGACAGAAGCATTAAAAATTAGGAGAAATAAATCCCTCAGTGAATATCTTAGCATGTATCTGAGCATTTATCCCTGCATAAATTTACTCAAAAAACTAATGGAAGATGTAGACACAGCTAATCCTATCCCTACAGCTTTTCATCTCTTTGCATGTCCTGTTCATTCAAGTCACCTATGAACTGACATGGTGACACCACCATCGGCTGGTGTTCAGATGGGAAAAAGGTAAATGGACAACTTGCCCTGGCCTTGAGTTGGTCATTTGGATTTTTCCCGTCTGGACATCAATCTGTGCCAATCCTGTGCTTCTGTGCATAACTCCCCCCGTCTATACTTTTGTCTCAGGACGACTGGGGAACCTCTTGACTGAACACCTTGTATTCATTGGGGCATGATGAGTCCTGGCATGTGGGAAAACGTGGCCCAGGTAACCCTAACTGGAGAGGAACTGAGGGCAAAGTTTGCATAGTCTGAATCCAGAGTGTAGAAGCAAGTCCTTTTTGCCCGAGGAGAAGTTGGTGAGCAAAACAGTGTCATCCCCACAGATATCCCTAGGCCTGGAAACCCATGCCTGAAACCGTAGTTGTTCACTATGTCTAGTGGCTCCACTGCTTATTTGTGCTCAGAAAAGGCTGTAGAGTTCATTTTTGTCTCTGTACCACCTTCTGCGGTAATGTGTCAAGACACTCATGCTCTTGCAGGAGCTTTTCTATCCTGTAACGTACTGCGTTCAGCATAAAAGCAGTTTTACACAAGAAACAAACTGCATGGTGTATTTCTTCTCAGACCCTAATCTCTCTGAGAACAGAAACAGGCAGCAGCTCAGGTGGCTGAAGTGGACAGGGAGGGGTTCAATCTATTGCCTGAAACATAACCCAGCAAAAACAGAACCGTGATGTAAACATGGAATCTATTCCAGCAAGGCAGGGAGAAAGGCTGTTAGAAAAATGAGTTGGACTTTTCTGATAAGCTGGTACATTTATTACATGTTGAGCATAATTCACAACCCCTCTGTGAACATAAACTCATTTGCTTTCCATTCCATATCTTCCTTCTGTGCTGTCTAGGGCTTCCGAACCATCTGTGAACCATTGCCACTGTCCCCAGATGCACCAACACAAGCATCCAGAAGTTACCCAATTCCAGATTCACAGATAAGACAGTGGAGAAAAGTCCAGAGAAAGCAACCAAGTTCATTGAGAAGTTGGCAAGCAGGGGAGGAGTGGGGCAGTGCAGTTCAAAGAGGAGACAGCTGTAGACGTGTACCAGGATGCAGAACAGTGAATGTTCTGGAGAAGAATGAAATGGGTAATTGGAGTCATCCCCTCTTGGAGAGGAGCTCCACAAAGGAGCCAAAGTGAGAAGCAACTGCACTGACAAATGAAGAAGCAGAAATATGGTTTGTTTAGTCATAGCGTGCTGTAACACATAGGAGCTCACTGTGACGAGATGTGGGACAGAACTATTCTTGGAATCATACTTTTCAGTAGGAATTGGACAACAAGAAACTCATCTCAAAACACAGCATATTAAATCATTGGCTTTCGTGTCTCAGCTTTTGTCCCCACAGTAGGAAGCTGCTTTCTCTCCTGGCCTGGTGTTCTCTCATTGTGCATGGCAGATGGGTATGTCAGGCTGGGGTCATTAGCTGGATGCCAGCCTAAGTGGGAGATTCACCCCACGGAGACTGGCATTTAAGGGTATGGCTCCAGCATGGGTTGACTCCTTGCACCAGCTTTGACTCATGGTCATCTTGGTGGAGTGTCCAACACCAGTAAGACAGACTACGTGAAAAGGTGGCTGCCCACACAGGTAGCCAGCATTCCTAGCAACTCCATCATCAGCCTTTGTGTTACTGCCCACACTAGTGAGGTGAGAGCCAGCTCTGATCAAGCTGGTTGCTGCAGCTGTGCCTCTCTCCTACCACTTTTCTCCTTTGGGATAAACCCATCAAAGCTGCTTCTTTCAAATTTTCTGGGGCTGGAGGTCAGTTCAGGTAACACCGCATGTTTTGGTGCTCCTGAAACAGGAGCCAAGAGGTAGTAGCAAGGCTGCAGATAAGTGGCTGTGTTGTACTGTCCCCAAAACCAGCCCTTTTGCACCCACAGTGCAGGTGACCATTCCAGCATTGACTATAAGTGGCTGGGAAGAAGTCATCCCTGATACCGCCTCACTTACCAGTACTCCAAAAACTGCCTGCCCCAAGTGGGAGAGAGTGGAGCAGAAGACATGTCCACATGGGCCAGCCCTCCTGCAAGAACCACCACACACCGTGTTCAAGCGACAGAGAGTGTTATGATGGCTTCTTGTCCCTTATATTAAAGAACGATCCCTGATGGTTTTGGTTTGTTCCTTGAGGTGATTGTTTATTCTTTCTTACAAGTGATGACCCTTGCTTCATTTGTTACATGAGTTATAGGAAGGCCGCATCAATCAGTCAAAGCTTGGAGAGTGAGCAGTTCCACCGCTGATTAAACCTTGCTCTCCATGTGGAATCCAGCCCAGAGGAACCTTGTCTTTTCACAGAAACTAATCATAAGGTTAGGAGGAAAAGGAGACTCTCCTTTTGTGTTGCTGAAGACAATGTTCCTTGTGTACTCACACTAAAAATCATAGATATGGTATTGCGTTTGAGACTTGGCTTATTAGACGTTATTGTGCTCAGAATTTGCTTCTGCAGATGTCAATCAAGATTGGGAAAGGTTTACAAGAAAATTCTCCCAGACAGATCAATGGAGACAAACCAGCAAATGTTCAGCCTACCTGGACATGCTGACATTTTATTTCAATGATTTAGCAAGTCCAATGGCTAGGACAGAGCTTTGAGACATCATACAAGGTCATGTCTCTCTGATGAGACCTGAATGGTAGAGCTTGGTGCTCTGAAAATCTGCATCCCTGGCTGGTAGGGAATGCTCCAGAGCTTCCTTGAAAGCTACCTTGTTTCCCAAAACTTTGAATCAAGTTCAGCATACTTCATCTCAAATAGTTAGAAACCACATCTATGCAGCATCTTGAGAACCGTGTTACTCAGAGGGCAGATTCCAGAAATTATTCCCATTTCCACTAAGATATAATGAGTGTTTAGATAGTCTACAGCTGACATAACGCAAGACTAGGTTGGACCAGGGCTTTGAGCAAACTGGTCTAGTGGGAAGTGTCCCTGACCAGGCCAGGGGTTGGAACTCAATGATATTTAAGGTCCTTTCTAATTCTAACCATTCTGTGATTCTATGATTCTATAAGCCTATGCTGTTTTAGTCCATGAATGTGTCACACTTAAATACTGATTGGCCAAGGCAGGACTCTGTGGTCCATTGGCCCAGTATATTCAGGGCTGGAGGGTAGGCACAATGGCCAAGACCCATGACTCACTTACAGTGTGATTTTTGTGTCACACAAGTAACCGCAGCAAGTCAAAATATGCCCCTAATAAGAAAGAAGCTTCCTGTTTTCCCAACTTTCTCAGCTCTCCCATGTATCACTAAATATAACATTAATTTCCATAAGTCTTTCTGCAGTTTATATGGAAGTAGGTCCTCAATTGCTTGAGGTGGGTAATCAGATATAAGGCAGTATGCAAATAGAGCAAATGCAAATGCTAAAATTATGGCATTAGAATCTTATAGAATATAATTATAAATTATTTTTTTAGATAATTTTTTTTATGTAATTATCATGGAACTTGTAAGAGAAAAAATCTTGAAACTTTTGTGTGATGAGAAAGAAAATACAGAAAATGACAAGGTAACTGTTGCATAAACAAAAATGTGTCACAAGATTATCAGGAATCATTGATATGGGGTTTGTGAGAGCGCATCTGGAATATTGTGTCCAGTTCTGGGCCCCTCAGTTCCAGAAGGACAGGGAACTGCT
>VXBJ01006503.1:42653-131864 GCA_013400055.1 Nycticryphes semicollaris | reverse complement strand
AGGAGGTTCCACTTAAATATGAGGAAAAACTTCTTCCCAGTGAGCGAACACTGGCTGCCCAGAGAGGTTGTGGAGTCTCCTTCTCTGGAGACATTCCAAGCCTGCCTGGACATGTTCCTGTGTGACCTGATGTAGGTGTTCCTGCTCCAGCAGGGGATTGGACTGGATGATCTTTCAAGGTCCCTTCCAATCCCTGATATTCTGTGATTCTGTGAAACACTTCTTTATCAGGCTTCACTTACCAGTAAAATGGCAAATCTTGGTAGGGCAAAAGAAGTGTGTATACTGCCAACAGCACATTAGTTCTCCTTCATGTGAGGAAAATTATTAATAAAGGTACTGGAGAGATTCCAGCATAGGGCACCAAAGATGATGAAGGGAATGGAGCATCTTCCTGATGAAGAATGGCTGAGAGAGCTGGAACTCTTGAGCCTGGAGAAGAGAAGGCTGAGGGGAGACCTTATCAGTGCTCACCAGTATCTAAAGGGTGGGTTGAAGGAGGATGGAGCCGGACTCTCCTCAGTGGTTCCCAGTGACAGGATGAGGGGCAACGGGCACAAGCTGGAACACAGGAAGTGCCACTCAAATATGAGGAGAAACTTCTTTGTGGTGAGGGTGTCAGAACCCTGGCAGAGGCTGCCCAGGGAGGGTGTGGAGTCCCCTTCTCTGGAGACCTTCAAGCCCCTCCTGGATGCAGCCCTGAGTGATGTGCTTTGGGCAACCCTGCTTTAGCAGGGGAGTGGGACTGGGTGAGCTCTAGAGGTCAACAGCCCTGTATGCTGAAATGTCTGAAATTCAAGCTTCAAATAGTTCTTTCAGATTTTTACAACACCAGGGACACGTGTTGTCCAGATACCAATGGGAATTTTTTTAAACTTTTTAAATTTTTGATTAAAATTAATTAAAATTAATCCTGTTCGTACATGTAAAGAGTGTTTTACAAATTCATTAAAAATAGCATAACAGCACCAGAATGCATAAAGGTGATTAATATGTACCATTTTAAATAATATACTACAGTTCACAGAATCTGAATTATTTATAAGAGCAGCAGTAACATCTAGTGGAAAGAAAAATAAGTGAATGACTAAGATAAAGACTATTTTTCTAAATGTCACTTCATAGACATTATTTCCATTTGCATATATACATTTCCGGTTGTTTTTTCCTCATACTCATAGAACCACAGAACTGCTGAGGTTAAAGGGATTGACTATGCCTTCATGACTAGTCAAGTGTGACAAGATGACCAGATTATTAGATGAGGAGAAGGCTGTTGATATTGTATACCTGCACTTTTGAAAAGCATTTGACGCGGTCCCCCATAAAATTCTCATGGTAAAACTTGCTGCTCAAGGCCTGGATGAGTATACAATCTGCTGGATCAAGCACTGTCTGGATGGACGGTCCCAAAGAGTGATGTTCAATGGAGTTAAATCCAGCTGGAGGCCAGTCGCAAATGGTGTTCCTCGGGACTCAGTGTTGGGGCCATTTCTGCTTAACACCTTTGTTGATGATCTTGACAAACACATAGAGTGTTTCATCAGGAAGTTTATAGATGACACCAAGTTAAGCAAGAGGGTTGATAAGGATAGGGAGGTTCTACAGAGGATTGGATTGGTGGGCTAACGTTAAGGGTATGAGCTTCAACACAGCCAAGTGCCAGGTCCTTCACTTGGGCCACAACAACCCCATGCATGGCTACAGGCCTGGGGAAGTGTGTCTGGAGCTTCGTGACAGAAAAGGACCTGGGGGTTCCAGTTGACAAGCAGCTGAATTCAATGAGCCAGCAGTGTGCCCAGGTGGCCAAGAAGGCCAATGACATCCTGGCTTGTATTAGAAATAGTGTGACCAGCAGAAGTAGGGAGGTGATTGTCCCCCTGTGCTCAGCACTGGTGAGGCCACCCCTTGAGTACTGCATCCAGTTCTGAGCACCTCAACACAAGAGAGATGTCAAGGTGCTGGAGCAAGTGCAGAAGAGGGCCTGGAGAATAAATCTTATGAAGAGTGATTGAAGGAGCTGGTACTGTTCAATTTGAGGAAGAGGAGGCTGAGGGGAGACCTCATCATTCTCTACAACTACTTGAAAGGCCATTGTAGAGAGGTTGGTGCTGGTCTCTTCTCACAGGGAATTTGCAACAAAACGAGAGGGAATGGCTTCAAGCTGCAACAGGGTAGGTTTAGGCTGAACATTAGGAAAGACTTTTTCCCAGGAAGAGTGGTCAGACACTGGAATGGGCTGCCTGGGGAGGTGGTTGAGTCCCCATTCCTGAATGTGTTGAGGAGTCATTTAGATGTGGTGTTGGGGGATCTGGTGTAGGAGAACTTTACAGAGTAGGGCTGATGGTTGGAGTTGAGGATCCCAAGGGTCTTTTCCAGCCTGATGATTCTATGATTTCTGGAGATCACCTGCTCCAACCACCTAGAGCAGACTGTCCAGGTCCATGTCCAGTAGGGTTTTGAATATTGTCAAGAATGGAAATCTCATAGCAGCTCTGGACACATTTCCTGATATCCGATCTGAACCTCCCCTGCTGCAACTTCATTCCAGTTCCTCTTGTCCCATCGCCCGCCTGTTCCCTGGGAGAAGAGACTGACTGACCTCCCCACCCCCTGTGTCTATTTTTGTGGTGAGTGGCCCAAAACTGTACACACTGCAGCCTCACCAGTGCAGAGTAGAGTGGGACGATCAACTTCAGAATCCTAATCATCATGCTGTTCCTGATACAGGCTGTTGGCTTTCCTTGGTCCTGCCGCTAGGCACCATTGTGAAGTGTCTGGCTCCATCTTCTTCCCACCTTTCCACCCAGTATCTATACAAATGTATAAGGTCGCCCCGAGCTTTNTGAGGAGTCATTTAGATGTGGTGTTGGGGGATCTGGTGTAGGAGAACTTTACAGAGTAGGGCTGATGGTTGGAGTTGAGGATCCCAAGGGTCTTTTCCAGCCTGATGATTCTATGATTTCTGGAGATCACCTGCTCCAACCACCTAGAGCAGACTGTCCAGGTCCATGTCCAGTAGGGTTTTGAATATTGTCAAGAATGGAAATCTCATAGCAGCTCTGGACACATTTCCTGATATCCGATCTGAACCTCCCCTGCTGCAACTTCATTCCAGTTCCTCTTGTCCCATCGCCCGCCTGTTCCCTGGGAGAAGAGACTGACTGACCTCCCCACCCCCTGTGTCTATTTTTGTGGTGAGTGGCCCAAAACTGTACACACTGCAGCCTCACCAGTGCAGAGTAGAGTGGGACGATCAACTTCAGAATCCTAATCATCATGCTGTTCCTGATACAGGCTGTTGGCTTTCCTTGGTCCTGCCGCTAGGCACCATTGTGAAGTGTCTGGCTCCATCTTCTTCCCACCTTTCCACCCAGTATCTATACAAATGTATAAGGTCGCCCCGAGCTTTCTCTTTTCCGGAATGAATGGTCCTGGCTCTCGCTTCATGTGAAAGATGCTGCCATCCAGTAACCATACACTTACCTCTTTGCTGGACTCCTGCCCTGTGACAGTCAGTAGATGTACAGGAGGAGCTGCAACCACAGGAGGTGACACAGAGGCAGTGGCACTGAACACCTCCCCAGCCAGAGCAGATTAATTTCTTCTGGCAAGTGTTTCGAATCCAGTTTGAGGTCCTGAGGCATCAACTAAAACCTCAACAAGAGGCAGTAAGAAGTGAGAGCTCCCCTCTGTTTTCCACAGTGCATCCACATCCCCACTCCAGTTAGTGTAATTTGACCACACTTCGCCACCTGAGCCACACGGTAGTTCTTCCCCCTGCCAGTGCTGCAGCAACACAGCCTGGATTTATTATACTAGCACACACCCCTCCAGCAGCTGCTAGAAGAAAATGGAAAAAGGAGCCCTCCATCACCCCCTGGGGACCCAATGAGACAGAATCTCCAGCATCCATTTTGAAGATGAACAATTTTAATACCACACGAGAGCACACAGACACTCACCCTCAGTGTAGTGTGTTCGAAAGTGCTTGCTTTGCTGGCACATGCCTGCTCTCATCTCTTGATATTTGCTCTCAGCTCCTTACTAGACACCCTGCACAGCAAAAGCTTTGAGAGAGAGATTATGTCCACATCTGGACAGCTAGTTTTGACACAAACTGGCCACTGCCCATAACTCAACAGCACCAATTGATGCTGAGAGCTGTGGCAGGAGTGGAGCCAAGGAGATGAGAGCGCACACCTTCTTGTTGGGCTACTGGCTGTGGTCAGGTGGCTCAGGCAGCTTCCTTGCTTCAGAAGGTGAAGATGATGGGGCATTAGAATGTGACACCCCTCCTTCACTAACCTGCATAAAATAGAGATGCCCTAGCTACCGATGTTCAACACTAACTCTTCTTCTTAACTAAGACTGCTGCATCAGTGACGTCCCCCCTAACATCGTCCTGAGGTCAGCAGGACCCACTTGACCATGTCTATGAAGGCTAGGCACCAAGACACCACAGAATTACGCCAGACCTCACCTCAGGTGTAGATGGTCTCCAGGATTCATCTGGGGATTCAGTGCTGGAGACAGACTTCAGCAAAGATTCAGAGACCTGGCTTGGCCTTTGTCTCTCTTTCACACTGTTCTTCCTGCTCCTTATCAGCATTACATGCAGGAAAGGGGATTGAGGCATAGTTGTCTTCTGTCTTTCATGTGCCGTACATCCATCAGGGAGGAAGATAGTGTAGAGGGTGCTCAGTCATCTACTACACATCATCTACCATCATCACAAAAGTAGACCAGGAGCTCCCATGGAATGTGGTGATCCAGATCACCTACTTGTTACAAAGCTCACATAGTACAGCAGATAATCTCCAGTGCTGTCAAGGTCAGGTCTCCTCTGGATCCTCTGCACTTCATATTTCACGTCAAGAGAAGGAAGAAATGGGTGAGAATTACATTTTTTGCCAGAGGTCTCTGCTTCTGTCCTCCAGTGGAACTGTAGCAAAACTCACAACCACGACAATGACATGACATAGGCAGGTATCACTTCCTTGGACAGTCAAGTGTCTAGCATCATGACAGCTGTGAAACAAATGCCTGGATATTTCCACCACTGATGGTACACAAGAGAGACAACAGAATTAGGAATGCTTGAAACATGCAAAAAGGAAATTTCTTTCCAGCAGAGCTGCTTATTTGGAAATGTGCCATTGATGAAGTTGTTTTTCTCTTTGGTTTCTTATTATGACACAGCATTACAGTCATTAACACTTCACATTTAGTGACAATCTCCTTCCTTTGGAGACTGTTATGATATGAGATTATGAGGCAGGAATGATCTGAGTGTTTCTCAGAGGGACCTCATTATCTTGTCCAAAAAAACCTTATGTTAATGTTAAAACATAGACTAGAAAACCAAAAACAGCAGTCATCAGGATCAAAACTAAGACCCAGTTTTGGTTTTCTGGCCAGATTGGTTCAGTGGGCAGAGCTGTGAAACAACATCAAGGAAATGGAAGACTCGGGGGGCTTTCCCTGCAGCCTCGTCTGGGTTTCAGAGGGTGAGACAGGAAGAGTCAGATAAGGCAGCAGAGCAGCTCTTACCCCAACATTCATTTACTCAAATTCCTGATCACCTGCTATTGAATAAAAACAACAATTTCTGCTCCTGGACATGTGTTGGGAGTTAGATTCAGTGAATAATTGATTTTTCAGTTCAACTACCAAGTTAAAAAGTGAAAAAAAAACCTATTTGATCCAAACTAAGGCAGATTTTTTTTTCAAGTTTCCTTGCCAAAAAGAAAAAGGAAACGATTCTTCTTCAGTGATTAAATAAAAAAAAAAAAAAAAAGTTTTATTCCGGTTGGGATATTTTGAGGAAAATGCACCTGCAGCTTGGAAACCAAAGATATAGCATGTTTTTACACTCAATAACACATTACATTCAGCATTAGCATAGCCTGGAGCTGTGTCACAATACTCATCCTCCACACAGGGGACAATGTCCCCATGTTTCATGATGAATCTGTTCCAAGCTACTCAGCACAACAAAAAAGGAAAGTAAGTGTCTCCTCTACTCCCACCTCCCTCTCAGATGTAGAGTCATCCTAGTCCCCAGATTAAGTATTTTGACCTAAGTGGGACAGTCAGGGTATAATACCAAAATCCATCTTCATGTAGTGGAGTTCAGCTGTGGGGTGGATCACCCCAGCGACTTAGAGGTCCACTTTGAATTAAGCAGAAAGTGGATTTCAATTGGAGAGAGAAATTTAACCTGCTAATTAAAGAAAATAAAGTAAGAGGTTTATCTTCTTTAAACTATGTGTTCGTTCACTCTTAACACACTGGACATTTTACAAAATAGTTACTTTGAAATGCAGATCAGAGGAAGACATTTTAGATTGGTTCATTCCGACACTGAAGATCACTTACATGATTTGTCACTGATCCTCATGAAGACTGTCTGTCACTTTGCCTTTTCCATTTGGAAACTTGTCCACAGCCCCAAATTCTTGTGATCAAGTTTTAATTCAACCCTGTTAGTAGCACATACCAGTACGGGTGGTCCACCTCGTACCAGAAGACAGGACTCAAGATGTCTCCTGTTTCATCATAAGGTAGGTGAATTGTATTATCTGCAAGGAAAGTCCTTCTTGATCATCTCAAAAAGAAAGGGATGTGGAGGCACAGCAGGAATAGACACTTGAAAATACACACTATCAAATACTAACACTAACCAGCCTTTTATTTCAAAACAGAAACACTCTCCAGGTTGCAAGAAACATAGGTATTTATTTGCTCTTCTGCTTCAGAATCATAGAATGGTTCATGTTGGAAGGGACCTTAAAGATCATTGAGTTCCAACCCCCCTGCCCTGGGCAGGGACGCCTCCCACTAAACCAAGTTGTTCAAAACCCCCTCCAACCTGTCCTTGAACCCCTCCAGGGATGGGACAGCCACAGCTTCTCTGGGCAAAGGTTTCACCACCTTCACAGCAAAGTTCTTCTTCACATCTCAGCTCAATCTCCCCTCTTTCAATTTAAAACCATTACCCCTTTTCCTGTCGCTACACTCCCTGGCAAAGAGTCCCTCTCTTTCTCTCCTGTGGGCCCCTATAAGGTGGATATAAGGTCTCTCTGGAGCCTTATCTTCTCCAGACTGAACCTCCTCCCAAATCTCTCAGCCTTTCTTCATAGGAGAAGTTCTCCAGCCCTCTCATCATTTTCCATTGGACTCATTTGATCATATTCCATTTTAACAGGTCCATGTCTTTCCTGTGTTGAGGACTCCAAAGCTGGACACAGTAGAATATCCCAAGGCACGTCTCCTCCTTCGCAGAGAAGGCTCTTACTGTTTCTCAAGTGGCTGTTTGGAAAAAAGTATCTGGGAGGGAGAGAATAGGGACTTTCCTCCTATTTTGTGGAAGATGCCCACCTAAAATAACTCAGAATTTAGGCTGTAGGAGGAAACTGAGTTTACTTGTGTAAGGGGTACGTCCTTACTGCAGACAGGCACTTTTCTGCTAGCAATGTTCACATCATTACCTGAGGTATCTCAGGACATGGAGCCAGATATTCCCATCCCACTGGGACTGAACTAACTGGAGATATACTCCAGCTTTTTGGCCTCTAAATCTTGATAGTTCTTTTAAAAAAGTACCAGTCTGGAAATTGGGAGGTTGCCCTGCACTGAAGAACAGCCCCCAGTTAGTAGTTGGGTAACACTTCAAGGAAATGTTTTAACTTCAAAGTAGAAAAGGGTAACACTTCAAGAAAATATTTTAACTTCAAAGGAGAAAACAGACAAACCAATCCAGCATATTTCAGGCAGTTGAAAAGGATTAGAACAGTGTTAAAATTTTTGCTATAAGTAGGGTCACAGATTTGGAATTTGCACCTATGTTTCATGTCTCTATCCGAGTCTTCAGGCAAAAAGACTCAAAAACATCAGCAAATACACCTACACTGAGGTATCTGGGATTGCAGTGCTGACATTACACGCATACTAAGAGCAGACAAAGGCAGCTGGTGAAAATACTAACATTCTCCAAAGTGAGAAAGAGGTGCTCCTCCCTCCCCTCTGAGGGACCATGTTACAGAGTCATAGAAGCATCTGCCAGCTGTTACTTGACCAAACAGCCTTCCTCGCACATGACTTGTTGTCTCTTTGTCCATGACTACCTCTTACCTCATTCCCAAATAAACCAAGGGTCTTGGTTTATTTCAATCCATGGCACAATTGCCCAGGGACAGCAGAAAGCAGGGACTCACACCAAACTGGTACGAGCATCAGTCAAAGCCCTTTTTCTTGCCCGAGATGCTGGCCATGGACCATTTGCATACGTCCACACAATTGGACCTACACAGTGACAGTGTGGCAGGAGCTCTGCCTTCATGTGCATCAGCACGTAGGAGGGCTTTGACCTCTGCGCACAGCAGCATCTGTCTCAAGTTAATCCCATTCCTCACCTGAGCTACACTCGTTTCAGTCCCACTGACATTTATCTATTTAACTGTTGCCCAGTTCTACTAATTATGGCCCTTGGAAAATGTTACACATGCCAAATGTAGGGAGGGATGCTGGGATCAAAGGGGATGTGCTATGGATTCATACAGACGGCTTGCTTTGCAAAAAAAGGTAGGGCAGAGCAGTGACATATAGAAAACTTCTGGAAACACAAAGAGCACTTGTGGACAAACATATCTGGAGGGATTTTTTTCAGAATTAATCCTGAGGGAGGCAGCCATCTCTGTATTTCCCTTGCTGCTAAAATGGAGAAACTGCTTGCATTTCAGCCCATGTTTTACCGGGGACGTGTTTTGTTCGTTCAAGTACAGGAGTTTTAGATCAAGCCTTTTAGAAACGTCACATTGTTTTTCTCACTGCAGCCTCATTTCTGCCTCAGATTTTCTGGCCAGAAATACGTGCACAAACATGTCTCAATGCAGGTGCAGAAAAGCCCGATGCTGTGGGAAAAGCCTTAATCCCCTCATCAAAAAACCTTACATTCACAAATGGTACATCCAGTGCTTCTGGAAGGTGTGGGACCTCATGCCGATGTGCTCTGCAATTGGTATGGATCCATGCAGTGGAGGCATATGAGTTTTCTGCGTCCGAATACTCAGGTTATTGCTAGTTCACAGAAACTGTAACTGGGCTGCTCTCAACATGAGGAAAGGATTCTTGGATGTAATTCTTGGGTTGAATAGAGCCTATCTCCAGGAAATCCAGACGGAGAGCAGCCTAGTCCTGCCAGAAGTTTCAGGCAGGACAGTTTGAAGAACTTGTTTTTAGGGAAGGAGAAATCAAGCCCCATGGTAGAGGGTAAAACATTGAGCTGGATAAAATAGAAAATGAAGAAATTGAGTTTTTCCCTGTCCCAGCATGCAGGAGGTCAGGGTCAAGCAGAAGTAACTGGGGAGAGATGGTTTTTGGAGGTATGGCTGAGGTGCATCACCGAGGCCACCGCTTACCAAGGTAATGCTCTCTGTGTCCATGAACACTGGTCAGCAACCACACAGCTGCCTCTCGAAAAGACAGACGAGGAGCAGAGGCTGCCTGTCTGCTCTCTCGCTAAGCAGAGAGAAAATGCTGCTTTCCAAGGCTGTCAGTCTCTCACCTTTCATCAGCACAAAGTACGTATCGATAAAGAAACGAAGTACACAAACTGAGGATAATTGCAGGTTGTAGATGGTGATAATAGCTGTAATTTGGATTGTGGAAGCAATAAATCCAGGTTCAATCACTGGCTGTTTTATTTGGGAAAGAGCCCAAGCTGTAAACACTGAAAATGAAATTTGTAGAAAATATATATTTCAAGAAAAGTGATTAGAATATGTCTGTTACTGTGGCTGCAGGAGGCTCAAGGCTTCCAACTTTCTGCAGGCTAAGCCAAGATATTTGCTTTAAGACAGAAAGGCTGGGTGGGTGATGGTTCATCGCAGGCTATCGTGGGTACCCAGCGCAGGGGGGAAGAATCACCTGTCAAGGGTGTGAATCCTTTGTTATTAATTAGTTTTGTAGATTGGACATTGAATTTTTAGGCGGCTAAACGTAGGTGGGATAAATTTTACTGTAATTTGATTGACGTAGGGTCATCAAAGAGTCACTGTAAAAAAAAAAAAAAATCATTCCCACCGTAGTTGCCGTTTTGGTGCCAACAGACTGTAAATATTTCTAATTGTGCCGGCTGCTGACAGCTGACTCATCTCACGCTGCTCCAGTTTATGACGTGCTCAGCAGGTCATGTGATATGAGGAAGATAAGGAAAATCCCATCTCAGCTTTCTGATTCTGTCTTCCTTTTTTCTTTTTTTTTAGCAGTCACAGAATCACAGAATCACAAAATCACAGAATGATGTGGGGTTGGAAAGGACCTCTGGAGATCAACCAGTCCACCCCCCTGCCCCCTGCCAAAGCAGGTTGCACAGGAAATTGTCCTGGTGGGGTTTGAACATCTCCAGATGGAGACTCCACTACCTCTCTGGGCAGTCTCTTCCAAGGCTCTGCCACCCCCACAGGAAATTTTTCCCCCCAGGAAAAATTCCTCCTCATGTTTAGATGGAACTTCTCATGTCCAAGTTTGTTCCTGCTACCTCTTGTCCTGTCACTGGGCACCACTAAAAAAGACTGTCCCCGTCCTCCTGACACCCAGCCTTGAAGTATTTCTAGGTGTTGATCAGATCTCCCCTCAGCCTTCTCTTCTCCAGACTAAAAAGACCCAAGTCCCTCAACCTTTCCCCAGCAGAGAGATGCTCCAGGCCCCTCATCACCTTTGTAGCTCTTTGCTATACCCTCTCCAGCAGTTCCCTGTCCTTCTTGAGCTGGGGAGCCCAGAACTGGACCCAGTGCTCCAGATGGCCTCCCAAGGACAGAGCAGAGGGGGAGGATGATCTCCCTCCACCTGCTGCTCACACTTCCTGATTAAGCCCAGGATGCCATTGGCCTTCTTGGCCACAAGGGCCCATTACTGGCTCCTGGGCATCCTGTTGTCCACCAGGACTCCTAGGTCATTGGCCATTTTCCTCAAAGATGCTGTCCAGCAGGTCAGCCTCCAACCTCTCCTGCTGCACTCTGGAGCTTTCTGTTAGCTTCTTGACACACCAGTGTCCCAGTTAGCTATGTTTAATCTCATTTTAAATGTCTTAAATTAAGCAAGACCAAAAAAAAAGGGTTGCAATTAATAAGCAAGCTGTTTCTGAAATGGGCTTCAGAGTGAATGGAACTACATTTTATTGTTGAACAAATTCAGTTAGTGTTCTGGACATAAAGAAATGGAGGAAATTGAAAATGCGCAAGTGTTACATCTAAACACTTTCGAAACAAAAGTGCTGTGCTATGGAAAGGCAAGAAGAGTTTAATTTACTTTTTTAAAAAAAAATAAAAATTAGATTACCTCTTTTTAATTCAAAGTGGCCAGCATCAAAAGATCAAGATTTATATGTCAGGCAAATAGCCCAAAAATATAGCACAATATTTATCTGCCTCTCAGTGGAAACACTCCAGACTGCCCAAAAATGTTTCATTGTGGGTTTTTTCAAATCCTATGCTTTCAACAAGAAAAACAAAAAAACCTTCCAAAACAAACTTCACTGAATTTTTGAACTTGGTCACTGACTTGAGAAATATTATTTTCTGATATCATATTTTAAGAACTGAAATTTCAATCGTCTCCCACCCAGAAATTCATCCCCTGTAAAATTGATCTCCAGGGAGAGTTTTCCTGACAGTCAGCTTAACCATCCTTTCGCTCTTTTTCATCCCATTACTCCTAGCAAATTATTTTGTTAGGGTTATTGTGATGAGCGATGGGTATTCATGAGAGAGTTCTTATTCTGATGATTATGGGATGGAAATATGCTTGGGAAACCTCTTCCTGCTGATAGAGCCGTAATTGTTATACCTTAAATATCTCCACAGAGTAAAGTATCTCTGGCCTGTCTATTTTTTGTGGCCATGGGACAGCACCCTTATGAAATGGAAGCTGCACAATTAATTGCCCATGTAGCTCACTCTGGAGGTGGGAAATCATTCAAGAAAGAGAAGAAGGACAGAAATTGAAAATCCCTTGAGTTCCTACACAATCCTAGCAAAATAAACCAAAAAATGGTTTTCATCTTATTTACTTATTGGAACACGGGTCCTCTCTTTGTTTCTTGGGTGTTAAGCAGAACCCACCCTGTGGCTTCCAACCCAGACAGGGTTTATATGAACATCACAATTTACTGTGATCCAAATATTGCATTTCCAGAAGAAAGAGTGCAGATATATAGACAGCTTCCCACTCTTGTCATACACATACAGCTTCTGCTCCCCCAGGAGTTGGCCTCTCATGTCTGCAGAGCAGCAGGAACAAGGTGTGAGGAGGGCAAATGCAGAGGTAAGACTTGCAGAGACATGTCAGAGACCTCATGCTGCCCTGTTACGGGTTTTCCAGCCACTTGAACATTCAGAAAGCTCCTGCCTCACATAAATGCTCTGTGCAGGCTCTTCTTTCATTCATGGCAGCAGTGAATGTCCACTCCTGTCTCTGACACAGCCATAGGTCATTGTCTTCACCACATCTTCCCACCATCTCGGCTCTGTAACCTCGGGCACCACCACTACTAAAGATAAAACCTGAAAATTATCTTTTTTCAGTTCTTAGATGAACGGATCTGTAATCCTTTCTCACAGCTGTTTAAGGGTTCCCATCACAAGCTTCTCTCCTGTGTCTGGAATAGCATTTGCATCTGATCATTTTTCCCTATTGCCTGAAAGATGGGAAATGGGAATAGCCTGAAAGTCCCTGGGTGAGGGTCTCACCCTGGCTCTGCAGGAATGCTGTGCACCAGGTGAAAGAATGATGATGAAGCCTTCTGGGTGAAGACACTCAGCACTGAAAGACATTTGATCCAAGGAAGGAAAACTGAGGCAAAGCCTCAGTCTCGGGCCAGAGCATCCCCATAATATTGGTTGCCCAGACCATCCGCTCAGACACATGTCATTGCAAAGGTGTTGAAAGCACAGGACCCCAGCTCCACTTTCAAGGGAACTGGGTGACACCCTAAGAGAGGAATTACAGGGATCAGAAAGAAAGCAGGACTAGAGAAAAGGCTGAGGTCTCTAAGGTAGTTATGGTGCACGTAATGAACTCCAGCATTGAATGTAATCCTTGATTTTCCATAAAGTCTGCACAGTTACATCTGCCTGCAAATCTTTAGCACCTGGGAAGTGCTATAATGAGCTAATATATACTTGTTGTTTCATGTCAGTAAGACACGATGACCTTGGCTTCGGAGTCATCACTTTGCAGTGACCTTTGGGCCTTTGCAGTGCAAAGCACTGCAAGTGCAAGTGCACTGCACTTTGCAGTGACTTTGCAATGGCCTTTGGGCACTCCACACAGCTCTAAGTGCCTGGACGTGTGGTTCTGCTCTGAAAACTCATACCATTTCACAGCATTTTGGCCAAAAGACTTCTGACACCATCTGACACCAGCAAACCTGTGTGCTCTTTACCAGCACTGACCAACTGAGGTCATTGCTTTCCAGACAAGACAGGAAGATGTATGATCTGGTTGGTCCAATTGACATGTGCTTTGCTCAGTTGCCACTGATCACTTTCTTGGCTTTTATTGCAGGTTTAGTCAGAGAGCACTGCAGGGAGCAACACAAACGCATTTTGTGACTTACTCAACAGATGAGTGGCTTGGCAGCTATCAGAAAGTCACCATTATCAAAATATCACAGGATATTTTTGTCATTCTCACCTTAATAATTCCACAAAATCATCCATGTCTGGAGCACCTCAAAGGGTCTCAACTGGACTCTAAGCCACCCCATTCTCAATGCAGGCTAAGTCCCCTTCATGAAGCAACACAAAAGCTTGCCAGGAGAAGGGCAGAGCTGTCATGCAAAAGAAGATGTTCAGACCCAAACTGTGCTGGTCTAAGATATGGCATAGAGTGGAGAGATTCAGATTTTAGCTAAGAAATCACAGCATTTTTATTCACATCTATTTTTAGGCCACAGACTCCCAACCTGAGCAAAATCTGACAAGAAGTCATACAGGAGATAGTTTTAGAAGCCCATGTCTGAAATGGTGGTATTCATCAAGATCCTTCTTCAACTTCTATCCAGTCTGGAAATGCTGCTCCAGCTTTCAGTGCTCAGCCCCACCAACCTGGCTTCCAGGTTGAGCAGTTTGGACTCATGATGTCCTCACAGATGATAACATTCTACTCAACTCTGCAGACCTTGGTCACAACGAAACACAAAACCTAGCTATTTTTCTTCCACTCTCCCCATCCATCTACCAGATCAAATTCTTCATAAGATGCAACTGCTCTTTTTAAAATCTGGCTGAAGTAGGATGGGCTTTGTGAGGAAAAGTCACTGATACACACCTTCAAGAAAGCCCTGGAGCCAAGGAGCTGCAAGGAAAGAGCTCCATGAGGAATGTCTCCTGTCAGACCCATATAGGTGCTCTGGCCACACAGTCATTGTGCAGCCCTATAACCTGGAACACTAGAGTGCAGAGCCATTGTCCCCTTCTGCAGATCTGGAGAAGCGCAGCCCACTGCTCCCTGGAGCTTCTAGGGGAAGAGAGGCAGATGCTCCTGGGGAAAAATAATTTTTCTGTTGGAGAGGGCAGGAGGGAACACACAGAGTGGACCAGATTCCCTATGCATGTCAACTATGAGAGAGCTTACATTGGAAAGAGCTTGGCATTTCTATTCCCTTTGGAAATATTTGGGTTTAGTGTGCTCAACACAAGGCATACCTGGAGCAAGACAGAGGAAAAACATCCAGGAAAGATTAGGCATGAAAATTACAGCCAGGAGCAGGTTTTCTTCAGTGGTAAAGATATTGATATAGTCTTAAAGCCCATGAGTGCCAGTCTGGAGGATAAAGCACTGGAAGGTTAACTTGGGCAACCAGAAGTGCTGTTCCTATTGTTTGAATCTGGTTGCTCAAGTCTGTTTGTGTCATTAGTGAAAATGAGAACCAGGAGAAGGCGGCTGTCACAGCAAGCCAAGGGCAGACACAGAGGAATGCATGGGTTATTGCTTTTAATTTTGTTTAAACTCTTCAGTTTTTGCTTTGGATTCATGATTCAAAAGAGTGTTTATACTGCTAGGTTAACTTAGTCGCTGGAGTTTCTAGGAAAGCCTAGTTGTATTATCCTGCAGTCCTGACAAAACAATGAGGGCCATTCTGTCCAGATGAAATGTTGGGACTTGGTAACTCACTTCTGCACTGAAATCTGAATGATTCCCGAGGAGGGAAACACCACAGGGGTGGTTTTTCCACTGTCCATTGGTGTTTCCTATCCTGCTCCACTCAAGGCAGCAGAAATGCAGCCACGCTGCTTCAGCCACCTCTTCCTCCACCCTACTTGCTATGACATTTCTTCTCCAAGCACAAATATATCATACACCAGTATATATTATTATTCCAGCTCAGTTCTCCATAGAGCTTTAGACAGTGCTGTCCTCCCCTGTCTGTACAGGGAAGATCTTGTGTAGTACACAGTGCAGGAGGAGATCAGTCCCTGGCAGTGCTCCACAGGAAGCTCTGTTGGTAGCTCTGGATAAACAGTTGTGCTGACGTTTACCTGAAATTTAAATTCCTACAGTCACGAAAGCAACATGAGCTCATTCCAGTATTAAATTGAATTTTATCCTGCCCACTCTCAAGTTTGACCTCTTAGACAAGGGACACTTTTCACAGTTGTTGACAAAGCAGTACTCACCAGCAGAAGAAACTGCATGGGATGCTGTGTCACAAGTTCATCATCTGCCAGCTCTTATCTCTGGACTCAGGAGGTGACAGGGAGCCACTCTGCCTCCTCACTGTAAAGGCCAATGATAAATAAATATCTTCCCCCTGAAGGTTGCGCTTCAGAGGGAAGAATGTGTTTGCAAGGTGCACAGTCACAAAATACAACAGGAGGGAGGACGTGGTGCATAAGTTCCATCCAGATACCATCACTTACTGTTAATACTTGGACCAAGTGCAGAGGGTCGTTGTCATTCATGCACTGAGCTGGATGTGTACAGATGCACCCAGAATGTCAAACAAGCTCAAAGCAAGGATAAGAAGCTAGCACACAGCCAGATACAAAAAGCAGCAAAAGAAGTATCCCTCTTCCTTAAAAAAAGCTTTTGTTCTTCACCTTCCCCTGAAAAACAGTTGAAGAAGCAGGATGATGAAAGAGAGAACGGGATTTAATGAACAAAGAAGTTCTGGCAAGAAACCAAGACACCTTTGGAGCTTCTTTTGTTCAATGAGAATTTATCAATGGTAAGGTATAGTCATGTAAGTGATTTTCAAAATGGTGTGACCCAAACACTGAAAATATTCTGCAGGGGACAGCTCTTCACAGACTAACTGAACTTGTTTAGTCTTGAACGCCAAGGATACACTGGGGGCTACTTTCATTTATTGGGTTTAGAGGAAGTATTTACAAATTTAAAACTGTAAATCTCAGGCTTTGTATCCTTAGCTAAATAGCAGAAATTAAGCCAAGACTAATATCAGCTAGGACTTTTCCTTCATCCTTGTCCTTATGTGACTGATTGTCCTACATGTAGTTTATTAAAAACTATATATTAAAAGAAAACTCCCAACCTCCAGGGAGACCAACCCCAAGTGCTTTAATGCTAGAGAAAAGCAACCACTGGAATTCAACAACAAAAACAAGAAAGGAATCTGCAACAGCATAGGTAGAAATAATTCCTGTCAGAAGTCAAAAATCCCAGTCTGCTTTTCTTCTTTTCATGCTGGACAGATGCCATTTGCTTATTGACCTCAACATCACTACACCTGGACTGTGAGGGAGGAAGATGGTGACAGGTTCAATCGTGAGCTAAATGGACTTTGAAGAAATTTAATGTCCAGATCAACATATCACAGCAAACACTCTGTTTGCAGAGCTGCAGCATTTCCCCCAGACCAGGGACTAGCTACACCTGGGCAAATATTCTTTAAATCATAAACCTTCCCAAGTGGATGATCTCAGAGGGAGTAAGGTAAGTCATGATTGTTAGTGAAATTTGGCATATGGCTGCAGCTGAAAAAAAAATTAGGAAAATTCAGGTTGGAAGGGACATCAAGAGATTTCTAGATCAGCTTTTGCTCAAAGCATGGTCAACTGTGGAATGAGATAAGATATGAGATTTGTTCAGGTTTGTCTTAAAAACCTACAGGTGTGAAGCCTCCACATCCTCCACAGACAACCTCCTCCAATAATTGGCTGTCCTGGTGGTGAAAAAAAGAAATGTATTTGGGCTTCTCATTTTTGAGTGGTCCTCTTTAAAACAGCAGGAGACAGGGAGAAAGAAATATAAAGTGGACAGGCAAAGGAAAAACAAAACAACCTTATGTGAAGTAGTGGATCTAGAAGGAGCAGAGCTGATTTCACCTGTTTTATATATCAATGTTTTGATCATTGCCACCAGACAACTAACACACAGATTATTCAGTCCACCGTAAAGGAATGTTTGAAAGGGAGCTTTGAGATCATTGAGTCTAACCATACACACACACAAAACAAACAAACAACCCCCCCAAAAAACCCCTAAAAATAATCCACAAAACAAATCACCCAACCCAACAATCTCAAGCACTAGAACATGCCCTCAAGTGCCACATCTTCACGTTTCTTAAATACTGCTCTGGGCAGGCTGTCCCAGTGCCTGACCACCCTCTCAGTATAATAATTCTTCCTCATCTGAATCTCCCCTGCTGCAAGTTCAGACCATTTCCTCTGGTCCTATCATTATTCCCTTGGCAGAAAAGGCCAGCACCCACCTCTCTACAACTTCCTTTCAGGTAGGCCTTTCATGGCTGGCTCATGTTAAGCTGACTGTCCACCAAAACCCCCACATCCTTTTCTGCTGGGCAGCTTTCTAGCCACTCTTCCACAAGCCTGTAGCATTCCTTGAGGTTGTTTACCCAGTGCTTTTACTCAATTTTTTACTCCAGTGCTTCTCAGGAGTGAGTGATGGTGACTGTGAGGAGATCACAGGCTACTCACACAGAAAAAGACAACTCTGCCAGGATGTAAAAAGCTGGGGCTGATACTTCCTGCCTTGTCTGCCTCCCCAAACATGCTTCTCTTGGTTTTGTTCCCCCCAGCAAGAGCTGCGAACTTGCTGTCTGAGGGGAAGACAGACCGAAACTATCAGCTCAAACTCCAAGCAAAACTTTTGGCATCTTCCATAAAGATGCACATTATAACCAATGAAGATTTACTTGTGCAGTTCATCGCAGTGCTTTCCTTTGTTCTCCAGTTTTCTCCTTCAGAGGCAGGTACAGGTCCAGCCAATTAGCTCGTATGTCTTCTCCCTGATGAGGAAAGGCTGAAAGAGCTGGGACTCTTTAGCCTGGAGAAGAGAAGGCTGAGGTGAAATCTTATTCATGCTGACAAGTATCTAAAGAGTAGGTTTAAGGAGGATGGAGCCAGACTCCTTTTAGTCATTCCCAGTGACAGGATGAGGGGCAATGGGCTCAAGCTGGAACATAGGAAATTACACTCAAATATGAAGAAAAGCTTCTTTCTGGTGAGGGTGGCAGAGCCCTGTCAGAGACTGCCCAGGGAGGGTGTGGAGTCCCCTTCTCTGGAGACCTTCAAGCCCCTCCTGGATGCTGCCCTGAGTAATGTGCTCTGGGCAACCCTGCTTTAGCAGGGGAGTTGGACTGGGTGAGCTCTAGAGGTCCCTTCCAACTCTGACAATACACTGATCCCATGATTCCATATGCCCACAAGGGGCCCTGTGAACTCTTAGTGAGTTTGGAAAGCCAACATGTTTGCTTGCACATTCAAGATACCGTTGGCATCCAAATCACGGCTACACAAAACATTCTGGCTTGCTCAGGGTGCCACATCCAATGTCTTTGTGTATCAATGCAAGCACATATCTGGAGCTGATTCACGGTGAGCTTAGTATGGACAATAAAATACGATTTGTCATGTAATTACTGTGGAGCATAGTGGCTTGTATACTTTAAAGAGCTCATTAATTTAAACTAGTCTCTTATTTAGCTGTCACTTTTATGCAGCCTTAGTCATCACTCAGTCAGGCCTCAGTGTACCCTCTTAGCAGCTTGTCCATCATCCCACAGGGACCAGGGAGCAGCACCTTTTCTAGCTCTTTCCATGGACCCACATCCAAGGCAGCAACGACCAATGAGGACTGAAGAGTATGTGCCATCCAGTTGCAAAAGTCACTCCACTGTTTTGAGTATCGCAAGCATCAATCCAAGTGGCTTCAGCATTTGTAAAACTGGTTTGCAAATGCAACTGCTCTGAAGACATCCTTTCTGAATTGTGCACAGAGATTATCAAAATAGTATCAAAATGGAACCTGAAACACAAAAATCTTTATTTTCCAACTCATCTGTAGGAGGGATTGTTTGGGCACAGAGCAGTAGAGAAATTAGCATTGTTAATTTGGTGCCAGCCAGGGTAGCTTTATGTGTTCAAGAAATGCAACACAATTAATTAGCCTCTAAAAAAAGCATTTGAAGTGTTTATTGCAGGATCAAGCTCCTGGTTTTATAAGCAGATGGGGAAATAAAATGCTAGGAATGACATGGAGAAAACAGCTGCACTGGGACCAGAAGCCTAATTCATAATTCAACAGACTAATCAGTGAACATCTTCTGCAGTTCCTTGGCTGTAATGGAAGAACGTGAGGAGGCAAACGATTAGGCTTCCTTATTTCTTAAAGAGGCTGCTACCAATTAGCTCCCTTTCTCTGTTGCCCATATACTAGTCTAATGATGTGGCCCATGTTATTAAAGAGACAGAGAAAAGTAGGTCAGGCTATAACAATTGTCTTAATGATAAACACTCTGAGGCACAATTTCAATACAGTTTGCTGAAAATTAATTAAAAGAGTAATGACCTGTTCACACTCACTTTTCTGATCTTTCCCATTTGCCTGCATGAAGAGAAAGGGCTGATGTTTTGTTGCTGCTGCTGTTTACTCTGTAATTGCCTTTTAATCATGACTGCAGAGTCAGCTGTGGTGGTGGCTCATCTCTGTGGAGATCCAACCAACACAACATAGTTTTTCATTAAGGCTGTAGCTTCCTCTTGCCTTGGTTTTGTAGTCTGGATACCCAGACCTCATTGTAGGCACCCAGGAAGACTCATCTCTTCGCCAAAGGAGACAGCTTTCAGGCACCTGCCTCTCTGCAACATCAACTATACATCTATGGCTAGATGAAATTATGTTGTCTGGAGCTGACTGCATTCAATGAAAAGTGAATCCTAGCTTGAATCTGTTCCTGAATCCAACACAAGAGCTTGTTCTGGGGAAGACACTACAGGAGGGTCAGTGTCCTACATTGCCTAACCTCCTGGGAATAAGGACTTTGCCTTACCTTTTTATCAAGGGCTTGGCCCTTGGTCTGTGCCCCAGGTGGTAACTTTATGCTTTTCTTTCAATTAAAAACCATTTGTCTGAGATAGAATCCATCAAAATGACCCTAGCACCTGCATTTCAACCTCTTTCCTGGAAATCATTTCACTGGTAGCCTTGTCACCTGCTGGCTCTCTTTCGTTGCTTTGGTGTCAGGGCTTTGAGTATTGACTGGTTTTCTGATTGCCTCCAAGCATCTCTGTGTGGGTCAATGCAGCTGGATGAGTCCAAGGTCCAAGAGAAGATCACTGGTCTTGGAGGCCCTGTGCTGGCAATAATCTCAGCTGAGATGTAATTTGTCTTTTTCATGGATGCCCCAACTAAAACCTTCAGGTGCGATTGGTAGAGTCAACACACTGTATACCTCTGCTGCTCTTCCCAAGGTTGTGAGAGTCCAGGTACCATAAAAATGAAGCTGGAGGGCATTGGTCCAGCAGCTCTGGAAGAAATGTGCGTCCCTTGGTTTAGCAGCAAATCCTCCAAGCAGAGAAGAGCTTGTATCTTTCCGTTTGCCTGCTGAAACCTTTTTCAAAACCAGACCAAACTACAAAGGTATCGTTAGCTGAAGCTTTAATCAACTTTGAAAAGTGGAACATTTTCTACCAAAGTGTTTCACTTATTCCTTTCAAAACAATATCTTGTCAGCCTTTGCATTTTCAAATAACAAATGCACGGAATTCAAGGAGGCATCTTGTCAGTTCTTCATTTTACACTAAAGCCAAAAAAAAAAAAATTTCAGGTTCTTCCAGAATTATCTTTAAAGGCTTTTAAAAATTTAATTTGATGTATAAGTCCGATCTTTTCTCCCAAATGTGAGTGGGATAAAAATTGCTCTTCAGCCCATTTCAGCCCATTGATCAGGCTGCACCTGATTGTTCTGACATTTGTAGGGAGACAAGCAAGAGCCACAGATCAGAGTCACAGCCTGAAGAACAAATGGTTGAGTCCTCCCTGCCAGGCGCTTTGAAAGCACCAAAACTCCTACTTAGATCTCTCTGCCTCAGAGCAGAGAGATCCCCTACCAGCCTCTCCCTGTAGACCTTCTCTTGTGCCTTGTCTGAGCTACCCTGTCTCTAACAAAACCTGAAGTTTGGAGTACCAAATGTTTTGCCTGCATGGGAGCTGCAACGCTCCCTCAGTGCAGACCTGCCTACAAAACCTATACCTGCTTCTTCTATGGAGGCAAAGCCAGCCTTTCTTAAGGTGTTGCTTTCTAAAAAACCCTCAAGGAGCACAGGGTTCTGGTTAAAAGAAAAGAGTAATTTTTCCATGTCTTCATTCAAGAACAGTATTACTGAGCTTTTCAATAATTACTGAGCTAATTTGACATTCATGATCCTCTCTGACAGATGGACTTGATTTCAGTCAGTCATTCAGTGCCATATAGAATTTGATTAATAAGATGTTACTTAGTGGAACACAGTTTCTCTTATTCCCCAAGGACATTATATTTTTAGAAATAATTTAAAAATTACAAAGGATAGCAGGTAGTTGGCAGGAGCACTGCTTCCTTGCCACTAGGAGAGATCTTTCCCAAAAGTTCCCTTGATATGGTAATTGGGAGGGAGTGGCTGAGAAGGAGACAGAATTCCTCCATGAATTTCTATTTGTTCACCTTTGATGCAAGCAACCTGTGCAGGACCATACCCTTTTAACAACTCCTGGGGTCTGTTGACCTCATGGATGGTGCTGTGGGACAGGGCATTGCCACTCTTTTCTGTCCACTCCAGTCCAAACCTTCACATTTTCCAAGATGTTACGTAAAATTTGAAGTGCCAACCAAATTGACAGATAAAACAACAGCAATGGTTTGGGGTTTTTTATTTACTACACCTAACCATAGTGTAGAGCAGATGATACAACATGAATGAAAGGGTTGATCGTTCCAACTTACCTCTTTGTTATAACTGTGCTTTCCTTGTGGAGTTCAGTCCCATGTCTCAGCGCTGACAGCCTGGTAGTGTATCCCTCCGAAGACTCAAGACCCTGCCACACCAGATCCAGAGCTACAGACCTCATGCAGTTCATTATAAGCCTCCAAATAGTTCCAAAATTAATTTGATACCTGTACGGCTTCTTTTTCTCATGGACATTATTGGATTAATTAATATCTGGTTGACTTTCTCAGCGCCCTGGGTGCAATATGTTTGAATATAATCATAGGATCATAGAATCATAGAATGGTCCAGGCTGGAGTGGACCTCCAAGGTCATCTACTCCAACCTCCCCGCAGTCAGAGCTAGAAGTTTGCTTTCTTAATATTTAGAGTCCTAACTGTGCTTCTCATGGGTTTCAATCTCCTTAGGACAGTGAACTGGACTAGGGAATGATCACTGCAGCCCAGGCTGCCTTCAACTTTGACATCTCTGATGATTTTTCTTGCATCTGTGACAACAGGTCCAACAATGCGTCTCCTCGAGTAGGGCTGTTAATTTCTTGTCTCATGAAGTTGTCAACTGGGCACTCTAGGAGCTTCCTGGAGTGCCTGCAGCCACCTGTGTTGCTTTTCCAGCAGATGTCAGGGTGCTTAAAATCCCCCAGCAGGATGAGAGCTTGTGATCACGATGCTTCCTGAAGCTGGAGTAAGAAGGCATCATCGACAAGCTCCACCTGGTCAGGCGGCCTGTAGCAGACTCCTACTACAAGGCTCTTCTTTGTTGTCACGATCCCTAATTCCTACCCATAAGCTTTCCACCTGCTCATGGCTATTCTTTAGCAACAACTCTTCACACTCCAGCCACTTCTTTACATAGAGGGCAACACCTCCACCCCTTCTTCTTCTTCTGTCCTTTCTGAACAGGTTGTAGCCATCCATGGTCACACTTCAGTGCCTTTGATGAAGTGTTCACAGCACGTGTCAGTGCAACAGGTTGGAGGCCCTTGGTATCACTTCATCCTCCCAACCCTGATTTGTCATCCTGCCGCTTGCCACAAACCATTCTGATATTATCATCTTTATCCACCTCATGTGAAATGGCAGGCTATCCTTAGGCTCATCTCTAGTCTACCTATGTTTTAGTGTTTAACCCCATCCCCCTTCCAGCCTACTTTAAAGCCCTTTTGACAAGCCCTTTCAACTCATGTGCCAGAATCTTTCTCCCCTTCTGAGACAGATGTACTCCATCTGATGCTAGCAGACCAGGTGCCATATAAAGTTCCTCAAGATCAAAAAAATCCAAAATGTTGTTGGTGGCACCAGCCTCTGAGCCACTTGTTAATCATGCCTGACTTCCTATTCCTTTCAGTATTCCTTCCTGCTACTAAGGGTATTGATGAAAATAATTACCTGTCCCCTGATCCCTCAACCAGTGTCTAGAAGTCCCTTTTGATTGCTTTGAAACTTCTCATAGCAACCTTGTCGCTTCCCACCTGCATAACTATTAAGGGGTATAGTAATCAGAGGGCTGCACCAGACTAGGCAGCCTTCTGGTAACGTCTCTGTCCTGGGCCCCAGGGAGGCAGCACACTTCCCTGTGGGAATGACCTGGCCAACATATGGGGCCTTCTGTTCCATTCAGGAGGGAATCCCCAAGAACAATTACCGTCTTTTTTTTTTAGGGTACAAGTTCTGATGCAAGGTGGGGACTGATTTACTTTGAGGCAACACCCACCCGCCCCCAACATGATGTTTGTTCTACCTTCCTTTTCTCCTCACCTCAACCTCCAGTGCCCCATATTTGTGCAAGGACAAATGGAAAGGTGAGGGAGACTGTGAGGGTTTTCCCTTGCATCTTCTAACAGGCACCCGTACCCATCCTTCCCTGTTCCATGTTAGGGGAACTAAGGGGGTCTGCAGAGCCTGGCACCACAAATATAATCATTAAAGGAAAAATGTCATCAGATAAAAAAAAAATGCATGTTCAGTTTACCAGATATTACCCTACATCTGAAAGCAACTTAGGCTTCTCACACAGCTTGCAGGGAGCACTTTGCCCAGCCTTGCGCCTGTCTCCACAAAAAGCACCAACTATTTATCTGATTTCTAAGGTGAATCTCTCAGAAACAGACCGCATTGTCCCCTGTGTACAACCAAACTAGACCAGCTGGGCTGAATCCTCTTTGGGACCTAAATTGGAATATCTGGATATTTGCAGAATATGGTGTGCAGAATAGCCCCTGCATGAATCTCTCTGTGAAGTGCCCAGCACGTCTCAAGCTTTTTTGCTTCACCATAATACAGTTCTTGCATGTTTTTTGAGCACTGATATTCCTGAAGATCAGGAGTATATCAGTTCTCATTGCTCAGAAGGGTTCAGTCTCTGTGCAGGCAATCTCCCACAGCTCTCCCTTAAATCAAACAGTACTTTCCCTCCCAAGCTTCTATAAATTGTGGATGTGGCAGCAAAGGCAGCCCACGGCTCTCCAGGATGCTCCTTCCCAATCTCCTCTGCAGTTCAGTTCCCCTGGGCAAATCCATGCAAACGTGGAAATCTCGGCTACAAACAATATTAACAACAAAAGTCTATTTTAAAGGCAACTGACCTGAAACAGCGATGGGAAGATCTACTGAGGATTCTGTGGAATGACAACGTTGCTGAATTCAGACCCCAGTCTTGGCCCTGCTATAGCCTATATGTGCTGGTACATGACCAGGTGCTCACAAGAGGCTGTGGGTGTTGCCATCCTCTCAGATCCCTAGACATCTTTCAGGAAAAGGATGATGTTGCTCCCTCAGCTCTCCCCATGCATCCCTTCAGAGGTCTCCTGCCTTTCTGAGCTCATCCCTAACAGTCTTTCATTGCCTGCAACTTCTCATCCTAAACCCCATGTGGCTGAAGTAATGCATTGTATCATCAAAAGAAATAGGAGATTTTAATTAAAGGAAATAAATAAAACCATCAGAAATTTGGGGGGTTTAGAACTTGAGAACTTTGCCTGCTATATAAAATATTTTTATTACTCAAAACAACAAAAAACCCAAGTGAAATTAAGCTAATGATAACCTAAATAACTGAGAAAATAATTCTTAATAAATGCTGTGCAGTGGTGCTTTTTTCCTGACATTTTTTTTTCTAAGTTTTCACCCACATCATTTTTTCCCTTTACTACCCATCTCCCAGACC
Source organism: Nycticryphes semicollaris (assembly GCA_013400055.1). Taxonomy (NCBI): domain Eukaryota; kingdom Metazoa; phylum Chordata; class Aves; order Charadriiformes; family Rostratulidae; genus Nycticryphes; species Nycticryphes semicollaris. Next base: position 106,440 of record VXBJ01006503.1, on the reverse strand, counting down.
TCACTGCAGCCTTGCTGCACTGTTTGGAGCTGCCCCTGTGCATTGCTTCTTTTAGTCCTCAGCTTAGAAAGTCTGTTAAATAATTTTTAAAGTAACTGATGATACCTGTCCTCTTAGTTGTCCTCCTTTAAAAATTATTTCCTTAAAAGGGTAAGCCAAGTAAGCAGTCCCAAGACCTTCTTTGTTTCTTTGGGCCCTAAAATTCTTATTTTTTCTTATTTACAGTGCAGTACAGGTCCTGTGTTTCCCACAGTATCATCAGTGACGTGGCAGAGCTGAAGTGGAAGAAGTGAAATCAGTGAGGTGAAAGAAATGTTATTGTCACGTCTCACTTTTACTAGAGGAATTGGATTAGAGTGGTTAGGAAAAAAATTCACACACACACCCCCAAGGACATCACATGCCACCACAGTTTTAGAGAAGGATAAATTTCTTGTTTTCCCTCTGAATGAGCAGATGGATTCCATACTTCCATAAGCTGTTTAGAACTTTTGCAGTTTGGAGGCTATCAATTCTTGCCATCACAATAAGAAACAAGTTATTAAAAAAAAAAAAAAAAAAAAAACAAACACCAACCACCATAACACAGCCATTTCACAGTTTCAGATGGCTTATTTTTTTCAGTTAACTCTTATCCTTCTGATTATCAGGGAGGATTAGAAACATGGCATTCCAAGCCATAAAGCAAATACACAGATGTCTTGGTTAAATGTCCTTGAATTTAACGGACATTTAAATATTTAGGGGGACACAATTTGTGAAAGTTGAGGTTTGGCAAAAGGGTTTTTGCCCAATGCCATGGCATTCCATGGAGGTTCCCACATCACTGTTCATGAAGGCTTTGTGCCAAAGAAAAACAAATCAGAGCAAATTTTTGCAAGGGGTCTCAGATCAAGCAGTCCTCCAAATTAAAAGCAGAAGCCATATGAGCCTCCCTTTACCATTATAAACCGTGACAGAGTTACCACAAGGAATTATGGGGTCAGGGAATTGTCAGAGTTGGAAGGGACCTCTAGAGCTCACCCAGTCCAACTCCCCTGCTAAAGCAGGGTTGCCCAGAGCACATCACTCAGGGCAGCATCCAGGAGGGGCTTGAAGGTCTCCAGAGAAGGGGACTCCACACCCTCCCTGGGCAGCCTCTGCCAGGGCTCTGACACCCTCACCCCAAAGAAGTTTTTCCTCATATTTGAACGGAACTTCTCATGTTCCAGCTTGTGCCCATTGCCCTTCAGCTTGTCACTGGGAACCACTGAGAAGAATCTGGCTGTATCCTTCAGATACTTGTGAGCACGAATAAGGTCTCCCCTCAACCTTCTCTTCTCCAGGCTGCACAGTTTTTAGAAAGGTTACATATGCTTGCCACTCCTTCAGCATCTCACTGTGTCTTCCTGTCTGCACATGCCGACTCTTCACATTAACTGGTCTGAGATACCCACCACAGTGCATCATTTAAGACATTGATTTTTCTGCATGTGATGTTGTGTTACCAGTCTATCAGTGAATACTGAAGACCAAGTGCAGTGGTGCTTCAGAAAGCCATCATCCTCTGTCATCATTATCATCTCCAAGTGTGGACTGTCATGGCACCCTGCTGCCTCCATCAGTTCTTTGCTGGCTGGATGGAGCCATTTCATACTGATGCTAGTTTCATATGCCTTTAAGCTCTTTTAGATTAGAATGTGTAGTTCTTATATGTAATGAGTAAATTTAGCTGTGTAATTTCTTCTGCAACAAATGGAAAGCACTTCTTAGACAGAGCACATTGTACTTTGAAAATCTGTGATCCCCTGCTGCTTCATCCCTTGTGGGACAGAACCAAGCTTTTCAGTGAGGCATTCCCAATGTGACTTTCAGGAATTAAGAGAGCAGCAGAAGGGTTCTAATGTTATGCCTGTAATGCCATGATCTGCCTAGCAAATGTCAACACAACATGTGTCCAAACTGTTCTTATGCACAGCCCGGTGGTGGAGACACTCCCCCTCAACGATTGGGGTGCACTGCTGTTTCCCCTTACTGACATAGACATAATTAGGGGTTGCTGTGCCATGACTGAACTCAGGTGATGTTTGTCTGCTTGTGCTCCAAAGAGTTTCCATTATCATTTTTGTTACGGGCCCGCTGATGTTATGGCATTTGGACTTCCAAAAAACATTACAGATCTTGTTTGGTGTCAAGGTCCTCTGACATTTGCAGATATATTTGCATGCCCCATGCAGAACTCATTTCCATGGTGCCAATGACCTGCCCAGCTATTCCCACAAGAATAGCAGGTGTTTTGCAGAAATTGCAGATGCTCAGAGTCTGGCAGGGGCTGTAAGAGGGATGCTCTTACTATGGTCTGGTGATGGTATAGATATGTAAAGATCTCAACCAAAAATGTAGGAAAGAGATTAAAATACTGACAAGCCACCTGCTACATATAGTGATAAATTATAATGACGAGTAAGGAAAGTTATCATAAGTGTGTGATGTGAGCAACAGCTTAATGTAACAGGTACTGACAGCCTTGGGGTACTGGAGGGGGTACTTGTTTCTTTCTTCAGTAAGAAACATCCAACATAATATGCTGTTGGCTTAAAGCTAATATCATTAGTGTGCCAGGATAAGGGAAAATACCCACCCTTTGTCAGGTTGTTAGCCCTCTGCGTCTTTCAGAAGCAAATAAAGGCACAGTTTCAAGACAATAAAAAGAAAACGGCTTATTTCACAGACTAGTTCAGGGTGGAAAAGACCTCTAGAAACCATCAATCCTCCTGCTCAACAGGTCAGCAGAGCAGGTAGTCCAGGGCTGTGGCCAGTTGAGTTGTGACTATCTCCAATATTTCCCATTAGTCAGTCCATGATGCTTTTTCCAATTGCTTCAAGTCGGCTGGAGACAGCAGAGCAGACCCAAAATGATCAAAAGCTATTAGGGATTCCTGGGAATGATCTCACAGGAAGCTGCAACAAACTGTAAGTAATTATGATGCTACAGTTTATTGCTTACATATTAGTTTAAAACTAATTATTAAACCCCACAGAAGATACTTGAAATAATTATTCTCATTTGGAGAGACATGCTTGAAATAAAGACTCTGATTTGCAGAATCGCATTAGCTACGCTAACTGGCCCTGGGAGTAAAGGCATAGAAATTCCTGCTTTTCAAGCATGATTGTGGGGACTGAACCCCAAAATCACAAGAACTGGGCCCCAGCAAAGGGCAAAGTAGTGGACGATGGGTGCATCAGCCTGAGTCTAGCCCTTGGACCCACTCTGCAGTGCCAGCAGAGACAGGCTGATATGTGTTGAGTGGGGGGGGGCTTGTCTCCATGCATCCAGCAATCCCTCTCTTGGGATTTTCCATACTTATGTAGAGCAATTATTTAACACACACATAGAAAAGCAAACACGCTTCTGGCTTGAATTTCAATTAAGGGAAGAATCATTTTTAATAGAAACAGTGAAGCATTGAGAACAGAGATGGCAGGAAAACCTTTCCCTTTGTTGCTGATTTATCTTCTTTTCACACTTGCAAATAAAAACCTGTTACTCAGCCTTCTCTACAGCACTGGGTACACACAGGATCGGAAAGAGGTCACAACAAATGCATACCAAATTGGTTTAGGGACCTTGCTAAATCAGATTACAGGTACCAGACAGGAGATTTAAAATAAATTGAATATCAAAAATTTAAATACAATTTATGAATCTTCCAGCTTCTACAAAAGCACAACATTCATAATAATTAAGGGATGTAAAATATACATCCTGGGATGTTTCTGCTGACTATAACCTTTAATAGCATTGCTGCTTTTTGTTGAGAAGCTGAACTCTTGCGTGTTGCCTGAGCAGATTCTCGGTACCCAAGCAGCTGCATGAGCATCACCTGCAAGTGCTGCTGAGTTGTGTTCGGCCCAGAGGCACGTTTCTTCAGTCCTAACTCCCAGGCTTTCACTAGGGGTTGACCCACTTAGGATTAGAAGGGACCTTAAAGACCATCCAGTGCCACCCCCTGCCCTGGGCAGGGGCATATCAAATCAGACCAGGGTGCTCAAAGCCCCCTCCAACCTGCCCTTGAACCCCTCCAGGGGTGGGGCAGCCACAGCTTCTCTGGGCAACCTGGGCCAAGCTCTCACCACCCTCACACCTCCCCTCCCTGATCAAGAGTCCTTCCCCATCTCTCCTGTAGCCCCCTTCAGGTGCTGAAAGGACAATGTAAGATCTGCCTGGAGTGTTTTGTCCAGGCTGAACACCCCACTCACACACCCCCAACTCTCTCAAGCCTGTCCTCATAGCAGAGGGGCTCCAGTCCTCCGAACATCTTCGTGGCCTCCTCTGGACCCATTTCAAGATGTCCATGTCCTTCCTGTGCTGAGGACTCCAGAGCTGGACACAATAGGTGAGGTCTCCTCAGAGCGGAGCTGAGGGGCAGAATCTGCCCCCCTCCTTGCCCTGCTGGCCACGCTGCTGGGGATACAGTCTGGGGTGTGGGGGGTTTCTAAGCTCCAGAGCATGTTGCTGGTTCATGTGGAGCTTCTCACCCACCAACACCCCCAAGCCCTTCTCCTCAGTGCTGCTCTCCAGCCTTTCTCCACCCATACTCTATTGATGCCTGGGATTGCCGCGACCCAGGTGCAGGACCATGCACTTAGCGTGGCTGAACTTTATGCAATTTGCACGAAGTACATAAAGGTTTAAAAATCTCTGCATAAGGATCTCTAAACAGTCACTGTTTCCCTGTCAATGCAAGCTCCATGGTGGCCAGTCTGGTCTGGGACAGTGGGCACTCAGACAAAACCAGATCGGAAACCCCTGGCTGGAGGCAGACACCCAAACTCAGCAGAGCACCCTGCCAAAAGCACTTAGGGCTGATGACTTTGCTTCCATCTCAGTGCAACTCCCAAAGATGTTTTGAACAACGAAAGGGAAGCTTTGCAATCACAGAAGCAAGAAAAACAGCTGGATTAAAAGAAAGTCCAACAGAGTGAGAAGTATGACGGATTTATCTAAGACATATTCCGAAACAAAGTACCAGGTTTCCCTAATTTGTAATTTAAGAATAAACAAGCTCAAGTGAAGAATAATACTGATATTTCTTTTTCCATGCTTTACAGGTCTTTATTTTTACACTTTGATCATTCTGCTATGGAAATTCGAGTTGTAGGAAGAGTTTAGGTCAAATTCCTGAAAAGCATAAATAGAAATACTCAGACTGAGTCAGATCCCTGACATATCAGCAATGGACAGTAAGCAGAGGTTGCAGCCTACCACTCAGCTACAAAATGGGGAAAAAATACTGTACCAGACCAAGAAAAACTAAATCACGAGGCCTGGAAGATCTTGGGATTTGGGGTGGTAGAAGAGTAAACTGTGTAACAATGTCACAGTCTTGTTGGGGACAGGCTGAAGGAACAGAGAGAAAGAGAGACCAAAATTTAATCATGGATTTACCTTCAGGGATTATTTCAAATTACTAAAATGGCTGAATCCAGCCATCAAGAGCAGATAAGGAACCAATGGCAAAAACCTGAAACCAGGCTAATCCTTGTGAAAACTGAAGTATCACACTCGGAGATGAGAGTTTACCTGCTTCTTGAAGTGTGCAGTAAGTTGGGTATCCTCCCAAAATACATACATCCACAAATGGTCCAAGAGACAAATGAAGCAAACAATGAAGAAATTTTTTGGTGGAAATAGGCAGGCTTCAGAAGACAGCATCAGTACTGGTACATGACTGGTGTTGAAAGAATATCTAAGTTCTTCACCTGTTCTTTGGTGATGCCATGATGTTACGACCAAGATTAGGACAGAAACTGCTGGAAGTGGTCCCACTGCACATTTTTCTGTACAGCACAACTTAGCACAGAGCCATGGGGACAGCCACAGCTGGCTGCAGGGTTGGAGACCACAGTCCTTTCTCTTCTCTTCTCTTATCAGTATTGCCAAAGGAAAGGGATCAAGGTCCTGGCCAGCAGCTGCTTTCCCACAATGAAGTGTAAAGCTCAAGACCCAGGCCCTGACTGCTCCGACCCAGGGGAAGATGGTCCCTGGCTCAAGAAGGACCTGGCTTCAGGGAGCAGTGCTCAAAGCCATCCCTGCCAGACCAGGGTCTGTCCCCACAACACATCTCCATCCTGGACTTTGGGAGCCCCCTCTATGCATCAGTTGGGTTTGGGGTGATGGTGGTGTCTGTGCTCAGTTTGGAAGGCCCTGGAGAAGGCAAGTAGAGCATCTCTGCCCAGGTTTTGTGATGCTGTGCAGTGGAGAATGTAAATGTGACTGTCATCATAATTAGTCATTAAGCCAAACAACTAATGTTCACACAAGGCTGTGAAAGTCTATTTCTAATGATATTGACATTATTCTATCCACATTTCAGCTTGCATGTTTTCTATTAAGATTATTTATATGCCTCTTAAAGGAAAGCCTCACGGCCTCTATTTGCCATTCCAAGACAGTTGCGTTAACTTTATCTAATGAGGCATTTCAGCCATTAAATATGGAACAATTCCAGTTTAAGTATAATTCAGAAAGTTAGACATCAATTGCAGCATCAAGCATAAAAGAATTAAAGACAACTAATTAATGGGCAGCTTCGTTGTATGTCAGAAGTGATTTCTTTTGACAGGAAATGGAGCTTAAGACCAAGTTTACAAATGTAAAGTAATCATGGATCTGAAAATATATCTCCTTCCAGTAAACGTGGGAATAACTTCTGCTGGGAAGTACAGCTAATCAGAAAGACACCTCCAAGCTGCACTGCAATTCTTATTTCACATTAAACTTGTCCACTTTAGAAAGCAGATGTTTCTTTTTTTTTTTTTTTTACTTTTATTATATTCACAATATTCCTAACTCTGAATATAAACGTCACTTTCAAGGAGATTTCTATTCTTGGCTTTGTTTGTCACTTCCAAACTTCTTCTTCTCTTTAGAGATTCATGTGCATATCGGTCAGTTATGCCATTAAATAAATCTTCACAATATTTTGCATCCCAGGATTTTTGCGATTTCAAAATTCTGTTGATTTTGTGTTTGTGGGTTTGGTTTTTTTTTAATTTTGGAACTTGGACTTTTTCAATGTAAAATGTGTTCAGAAGAGGTGCAGGAAAAAAGGAAAGGCATAGTTTTTTGGTTGTGGGTTTTGGACTTTTTTTTTCACATGTTGCGATGCTCCATCCGATGCTCTTGCCGAGGTAGTTCTGGTCTCAAAGCAAGAAAGGATTTCCAGAATTTAAGAAAAAAAGATCAACAGTGAGACCTGTCTACCAACACATCTTTTTTTCTGCCTTGCCATAAATATCCCTTCTGCCCCTCCATCACCCTCCAGTTTATCAACTTCCACTCACGTATGACAGTATGATCCATAGCCCAGTTCCAGAGTCCATATTTCAGAAAGAAGCAAAGCCAAAATATTCCAGAAATATCTGCAGAATTTATCTGAGGATCAGAAAACATGCTATTTACCAAAATACCGGAATGTTACATTTGTAGTTTTCAGACAGAGGAGAGTCCCTGGATTGCTGTTAAAACTTTCTCTCTGTCCAGCCAAGTAAGACAGTCAAGCAGATTGCATCTGCTCTAACAGGGTTTCCACCTCTAGGGGGAAAAAAACAAAACCAACAAAAAAACAAAACAACCAGGGGCTCTGCAAGTCACAAATGACTGACATGTGAAAAGGTAGCAGTTCCTGGGGACTCACCTGCCAAGAGATTTCTGACCAGATCCAGGCTTGTCATCACATCCAGCAGGCAAAGGCACCTACGAGCCCAGGTAGACACATCCGGGCTGGATATACAATGCAGTAGTTAGCAGGAGATTGACCACTGTGGTCCACCACCAGGAACAAGTTGAATTCCAGCACTTTTTCTACAAGGTGCACTCCTGCTCAGCCAGAAGCAAGAGGCTCCATGCAGGAGGCATCAGGTGGGACTGTCTGGCCTGACCTGTGTGAAATAATCAGTTTAGATAGTCACAGACTGCCTTCAAATCCAGAACCTTTCTATTGTCCCTCAGGGTATGTAAGCATGAAAGGAAGCAAATATTCAGGAACCTCAATGGAGACACTGACAGGATGAATAAGGTGAACTCCCTGTTACAGGAGCAAGTACCAGTATATTATTGACGTTAAAGTCTGGACCATGGGATCAATGGATGAATAAATGGCCAGGATCAGTACTGAAGGGTCTGATGGACATCCCTGCAAAGCACAGGGAAATCACCGGTCCATCTCTTCCCTGGAGAGTGACGTGACACATCCAAAAGGGCCCAGGTCTGAGGCTGGTGGTGGTTGCACAGTCATGCTGTGGCTGATGGATTATGGATCTGAGCAGCCATGGAGCCCTGCGTTACACAGATTATTCTAATCCTTTTATTAGTTTAAATCCTGCTTTTCTCCAGCGCAGTTGATACTGTTAAAAGGAGAAAGGAGTCAGCGGTGCAGGAGCACACTTACCCTTTTCTGCCAAGGAGAAGCAGCTGGGCATAATCCCCTTTTGTTGAACTTGGATGAATGGCATGTGACTGGCACCACTGGTCCCTTTGCTAATCACACCGGAGTGGATGAAGGTGCTCCATGCACACATGGTACCTTGGGAAAAGGGAAGAAAAACATCAGAAGACATTTTTTACTTATGGAGGTCTCAATTCTGCAGATTAACAAATTTATTTTAATCATTAATCATCCTGTCCTGTGTCCTACCAGAGCACAGCTCAGTGGGATCAGGGTGCACCACCCTTCCTTGCCACGGTGGGATAAGGGCACCCTACCACAGGGCCATTGTCTTCCAGAAAAGCTTCTCAGAAGAGAGCATCTTTCTTGCTCCAGTGTCACTGGGACTGAGCAAGGAATGCCCCAGTCAAAATGATATCTGTTGTCACCACTGCCACAGGGGACTGCATCAGAGACTGCTACCCTCTCTGGACAGGGTGAATTGAGAAACGGTCGAGTGATCACCTCTTATTTTGTGAAGTTCTGGCTGTGAATACCCCAGGAAGCTACAGATCCATCTGGGATCAATGTCAAATATGACTCTTGTGGTCAGTTTCTAAGGGACTCCAGGGACTCCCATGCTGGCCACAGGCAATTTTCCACTTGGCTCTCAGCCTTTCAAGAGTCATCCAGCTGAGCCAGAAGATCTGATTCTCATTTACCACCATAAGTGTGCTGAGATCCAGTAGCCAGACACCAGTCCATTGTCACATTGACAGACTTACAAAGAGCAAAGCTGGGAGACTTGGGTTGCTAGGTTGGTTTGCTTTGTTCTTCCAGCACTGAACGACTCCTCTGGATTGAAGTGAGGAGTCTGTCCCCTGCCAAGGTCCAAACCCACAGACTCCTGTCCTACTCTGTTGACGTATCTGTAGGGTCATCCTCCTCTGCAGGGGTGGTAGATCTGAGAATACGTTGTGCCTTCAGCAAAACCAGATGTACCTGATGTTGGTATCCCATTCAGCAGGGCATATGGGATGAGGATTGATCCAGGCCTGACTTCTGGGTCATTTCCACCCCTACAAGTAATACAGAATCATAGAAATACAAGGTTGGAAAGGGCCTACAAGATAATCTAGTCCAATCGTCCTCCTACCACCAATAACACCCACTAGGCTACTAAATCATGTCTTGTAGTACCTCCTCCAGATGCTTCTTGAACACTGACAGGAACAGTAACTCCACCNAGCCTCACCAGAGCTGAGCACAGGGTGATGATCACCTCCCTGCTCCTGCTGGCTACACTATTCCTGATGCAGGCCAGGATGCCATTGGGTACTGGGCATGGCTCTCCAGCAGTTCTTTACCTGAAGAAGAGTATACCCATCCAGGCCAGGAGCAGCCAGATTCCCCAGGAGAATACTGTGTCACACCGTGTGAAATGCTTTGCTGAAATGTAGGTAAGCTATATCAACAGCCTTTCCCTTGTCCACCAGTCTGTCCATACTGTCATAAAAGATCAGGTCGGACAATCACGACCTGCTNCCTGCTCCTGCTGGCTACACTATTCCTGATGCAGGCCAGGATGCCATTGGGTACTGGGCATGGCTCTCCAGCAGTTCTTTACCTGAAGAAGAGTATACCCATCCAGGCCAGGAGCAGCCAGATTCCCCAGGAGAATACTGTGTCACACCGTGTGAAATGCTTTGCTGAAATATAGGTAGGCTATATCAACAGCCTTTCCCTTGTCCACCAGTCTGTCCATACTGTCATAAAAGATCAGGTCGGACAATCACGACCTGCTTTTCATGAACCAGTGCTGGCTGGGCCTAATCTCCTGGATGCCATGCATGTGCCGCGTGATCTCACAAAAGATGATTTGCTCCAGAACTTTCCCTGTTACGGAGATCAGCCTGACAAGCCTGTGGTTCCCCGGATCCTCCTTATGGACTTTCTTATAGATGCGAGTCACAGCGGCAAGCCCTTAATCCTCTGGGACCTCTCTAGATAACCAGAAACACTGATAGATGGTGGCAAACAGCTTGGCAATCACTTCTGCTAGCTCCTAGGGTGGAGCAAGTCTGTTTCAATGGACTTGTGAGAGTCCAGATGGAGGAGTAGGTTTCTAACTGTCTCTACCTGAATCACAGGGGGTGATTGTCTACCTGAATCACAGGGGACTTCTAGGTCAGGGCACAAAGTACCCTGAGGATAACTGAACTGACTATTAAAGACAAATGTAAAGAAGGCATTGAGAATCTCAGCACTTTCCTTTGCCTCAGTGATCACTTCCCTTCTGCATCAAGTAATCAACAGAAATTCTCCCTTGTTCTTTTCTTACTGTTAATATATTTGTAAATGGATTTCTTGTTCCCTTTTACTGCAGTGACCAATCTAAGTTCAAGTCGGGCTTTAGCATTTCTAACTTCCTCCCTGCATATTTTAGCAACTACTTTGTAGTCTCCCCAAGCAGCCTGTCCCTTTTTCCAGAGGACGTAGACTCTCTTTTTCTCCCAGAGTCTCAACAAAAGTTCCTGGTTCGTCCACACCAGTCTTTTATCCCTCCGGCTCGCCTTACAGAACTCAGGAACAGCCTGCTCCTGTGCCATTAAGATTTCCATCTTGAGGAGCATCCGGGCTTCTTGGACTCCCTTCAGGATTGACTACCAAGGGAGTGCTCTAACAAGAGACCTGAACAAGACAAATTCCGCCCTATGGAATTTCAAGATAACAATTGTGCTAGTTACCCTTCTGACATCACCAAGAATAGACAACTCTAAAATTTCATGGTCACTTTGCCCAAGACAGTCCCCAACATTCATATCTCCTACCAGTCCTTCTCTGTTAGTGAAAAGCAGGTCTAGTGGGGCACCTCCTCTGTTAGGCTTTCATACCAGCTGTGTCAGGAAGGTATCTTCCACACACTCTAGAAACCCCATGGACTTCTTCCTCTGTGTATCGTTATATTTCCAGCATGTATCAAGGAAGTTGAAGTCTCCCATGAGAACAAGTGATGGTGATGGTGCAACTTCTGCAAGCTTCTCATAGAATGCCCCACCCAAGAGGGCAAGACAGGTTCACCAGGCATCTCCCTCAGCTGGCTTCAGATAGTGCTGGAGAGTTTGAACAGCTCAGAACCTTTCAGCTCACCACAAGGCCAGAAGGCTATACTTGGCTGCCTCATGCTTTTAGGGCCTTTGTTCATAATTTAAAAAGTATTTTACCCTGTATCCAAAATGCAAATTAAGTTTAAGGGACTATTTTGTATGGCTGACTACCCATCTGGTACCTGTACCAGATGGGGGGCACCTTCTCCTCTGCAGTGACAGTTTATATGGGGATCAACATGGGACGAAGCCACTCTGGTGTTGTCTGCTGTACTGGGAGGAAAGGAATGGATGTGTCCAGGACATGACAGCCTGCCTGCTGGCCCTGGCCAGCCACGCTTGCCAGAACCATGCAGAAAAGTCTGTGCTTTCTACCCATCATTCATAGCTGTTGCTTTCGTCTTTTCCCTTTGCTGGCGCTAAGCTGCACCCCTCCAGGAGATTTTCTAAACTTTTAAATCCATGGTGACCATGAAATATTCAATTACAAGCAACTTAATTATTGTCCTATTGTATTTTTTCTGCTAAACCACATCTGTCCTGCTTCTAGAAGAGAAGCAGATGGATGGTATTTGCTTTTCTCCCCATAGGAGAGCCATCAGCCATCAGCATGAAAGGGAAACTGTTGATATACCACTTTCTAATTCTGAACTACTTTCTGAGTCTGGGAAAGGCAGAGGAGTTTCTGTGCACTACAGCTCACAGCCTCTGAGGGCCACGTGCTCCACGGAGAGGGGACCCATGGGCATATGGCGGGGGCTGTATCCCAATTGCAGTGATGAAGGCGGTTTTGGGAATGACTGGGCAGAGCAGAGGGACCTGGAAGCAGAGTTAGAGACAGCGTCTTCCATTTCAGCAGAACCAGGCTGGATTCAGTCTAGGGTCTTTCTAGCAAGGAGTCCAACATGTGCCCCTAGCACTAGACATGGAAATGGTTACGACATATTCACCATTCATCTGTACCTTGCATGTATGCCAAAGCCAACGATGCTGCCGGTTGCTTTTTTCCCGTCCCACCCCTAGGGTCAGTGGCAGCTGCCTTTCCTCTGAGCAGATGCTCTCAGTTACCTTGCCTTTGCCCCCAGAGCTACTACCTGATATCAATCTGCATTATACAAGCCTTTCATCTAACAAATCAGCTAATTACATGATCGAATTGCTTCGTCTCTTTTTGCACTCTGACTTAGCTGGCGTTAGGAATGTAGCCAAAGACACTGAACACACCACTTAGGAAGGCAAATGCTTGTTGAAAGGCCAAGACGGCTCCTGACTTGCTGCCTAGCATTTACTGTGGCCTCAGTCACGTCAGTGTGTTCAGCTGCTACAATGGATGCCCTTGCTTTGTGCTACAGGGAAAGACAGAAAAGGAGCCACAGATGAGGTGCTGGAATCGGTGAAACATGGATTTGAAGCCTGAGCAGATGCATTTCCGATCCCACAATTTTTCCTGAGAACCAGGTGACTCATGATTCTTTTTTATTTTCCCCAGAAAATTCATTTCCGTTCTGATTGCTCTGTTTTTGGTGACTGAACTGGAACCATGGCTATCTATGAGGAAAAAGCAGCTTGCTCCCATGGCCCTGGTATATAAGCCCTTGGGGTTAGGGACTGGGTAGGCCTTGGGCAGACCCAAAGAACAGATGTTCCTGACAAAGGTCCCATGGAGAAAAAGTGGCCTGTTGGGGCAACATTCACACTGCACGTGCAGGGCTGGATGTTATGCAGCAGGTACCCATGTTCATTAGAACTGGGCAGAACTGCAGAAGCCAGGAGTTTTATTTTGGGAATTGTTTTCTATGTCTGACTTTTCTTAAAACTTTTTTCTAAAGATTTGCTGGAGATTACTGTCTTGGATACCAAGCTAGATGTGTCTCTTGGCCTGTTGGGTGCATAGAATTGTGCATCAATATATCTGGGAATTTTTTAGGCCCCTCCAAAAAAACAGACAACCCATTATATGTTAACCCCATTTTCCCACTGAGTAGGGCAAGAGAGGATACCAGATTTGTGGAGGGACTCTCTATTCCTGTCTCAACAGTAACTCAGATAATGATGATTTTGGGAGGCCAACTGTTTCACGGAATCGAGTCCCAGCACAGTGCACAGGGCTGGCACGAGAACTATCAGGACATAATCAAATTTTATTTAAGCAGATGCATTAGCAGAGGAAGATAAATGGGTGGGAGTTAGGAGGGAAGCAGCAACAGTGAGTAGGTACTGTGAGACCTGATATAGATTAAACAAAATAAAAAGCAATTAATATGTACATTTCTAGTAAACAAGGATTAATGGGAAACAGTGGACGTTTCAAGAATGGGTTTATTGGATCCAGAAGGAGGAGTAACAGAACTAACGAGACATTATCAGGAAACAGAAACAGTGGCTGGTAAGCCTTGCACATTCCAAGAAAAGAGGAAAAGCAAGGATCAGTCTGGTGAGGTCCCATTGCTTTGGTTAGTAAAGGGGACAGGAAGCCAACTGGACTGGACTGTGGGGGACAAAAAGAATGACCAAATGGGCCTCCCTGCCATTTGGTCTCTCATCTGCATGGCACAGAGGCAGGCTGTGATGGAGACAGGAGCTGTAGTTCCCCCATGCCAACTCCCTTCATGCAGGGGACTTGTTGCTGCTAGTTATCATGGGACTAAAGTCTTCCTTCCGCTCTTCTTGGAAGGGTAGTGGTATCTTCACTCACGGTGAGTATGCAAGCCTCCCACGAGCAACAGCAACTACTACTTTTTATAGAGAACAGAGAAGCAGTGCTTGAACTCATCTCTCTTTTACTTTAAAGCAAGACCTCTAAGGGTCCTTCATGAGAAGCTCGCAACTTGGAACCTACTGCACAGCTGCTTTGCCAAACAGCTTTAGCAGCAGGTTTGGTCACTGACTGCCTTCTCTTGCCATTGCAGAGACCCAGAGCAAGAACAGCAGTGGAAGGAGGATCATTCAGCAGTATAAGCTTGCTCAACTTGGAGTGGCTTTCAGAGAAGAGGAGCTGGAGAGCATGGCAGGCCAAGGGCGAGGTGGGAATGCCTTACCCTGCTAAAGTGTCCACTAGGTACTGAGAGATGGGAGACATTTATTAAACATAATTTCCCTTTTCCCACCAGGCTGCAGACTCTGCAGTGATAAAATTAATTAACAACTACAATTAAACCAAAGCCTTCACTGTTTTGTCAGGATGAGTTATTGGGACCTGGGTTTTATAACCACTCTACCATCCGGGGGAGAGAAAGGGGCTGAAGTGTTCATAAGTTGTGATCCCCTCAGCTCTAAATCACTTTGCTCGCCTTGGGGAAAAAATGTACTGGGGGCTTGAATCTACCTCTAGACAGACAGGGAGCCAAATCACCTGAATATTCAGGAGAGGTCCTGATAGCCAGGAGATGGGCTCTGAGATTGCAGGGATCCTGGGTTTGTGGCAGAGACCAGAGGATGAGAAAGGTCCTCCGTGAAGACCTGGCCTATAACAGAAACTACTTTCAGGCTCTCTCCCAGTCTACAAAGAGGTGAAAAGTGTCATCAGACCATCTGAGGTTGTGGGCACATCCTGCACCTATGAGGCAATGGGTGCTGTTTCAGAGAGCAGTCCAGGAAGATAATGTACCCAAGCTTTCAATGTGCGGGGCAACAAGGGGGAATTGGGGGGAGCGTCCGAGAAGGGGTTCATGTCTCAGTCCAGCATCATAAGAGCCAGGGGGATGTTATTCCCATTCCTGGAAGGGTGACTGCCTCAGCAGAGATGGTTGTTCCTCTAAGACACTGTAGCCAAAGCTGCAGTGCTTAGACAGACACAGGGTAAGTTCATGCCCTGTGATGATCCCAACAGCTTGTGGAATTCCCTGGATGTTCTATGATGGTGCAATACATGCACTGGTCTCCTGACCAAGAGATGCCGCCCACAAACCTCAGTGAAAGCTCCAGCTCCTGATGTGCCCCTGAAGCATTGATCTGCATTGCCTGACACCACTCTGTGACCTGGACACCACTGCACCCTGGATGATCTGCATTGCCTGACACCACTCTGTGACCTGGACACCACTGCACCCTGACGAGAACTGGCTTCTGTGCAACGGGTGACAGGAGATCACCCTTGGCCCGAAGTTGGGATGAATAAGGAGAGAAAAATGTTTTTTGGTCCCATCATCAGCAATGCTTTAAGCAAGAAAAGTTTTCAAGCTTTCAAGCAGGGCCTGACTGTACCCAGAAATATATATCTTGCCAGTATAAGGCTTTTCTCTCTGAAAAGCCAGAGCGGAAAGCTGCTGGATGGAGCCAAGAGGGAATTTGGTCTCCACATTGAGACTTCAACATTTAGGTGTCCCCATGCAATGCAGATGTCTGTGTCTGACATGCAGTCTCCCACCTTGGAGGTTTCAAGGTCAGATTGAATAAAGGCCCTGAGCAACGTTGTCTGACCTCAAGGTGATCCTGCCTTCAGCAGGAGGTAGGTCTAGAGACCTCCTGATGACCCCTTCCAACTTGGGCCTCCTGGCGACCCCCTCCAACATGAATCCTGCTGTGATGGCATTAGTCATAAATGGGTCCTTGGCTCCTTTTCTCTCTCATGGCTGCTAATTGTTGATTCTGCAAAAACACTAAGCATCTTTTGGGTGACTATTCTTTGCTAACAGCAAATCTCTCCAGAATTCTTTTCTTTTCTAAAGGAGTTTTGCATTACAGGGCACCAGAGGAAGCACGGGGGCAGCAAACCCTTCAGCCTCAAGGAGCAACAGGCTCTCACAACACTGAGGAAACATTTCAAAATGAATAAAATATTTGGTTTTTTTACCAGAAGTACTTTAGGGTTTTTATATGCTTGGATGTTAAATAAACATAGCTGTATTTGCCATGAACATGTGTACTGTCATTAAGGCAATAAAGAAACGATTAGCACTTCAAGGGGAAATTTTCAATTTTCCTACAGGTAGCATTTAAAACCTCTTCATCAGGCCTTTCCCTTCTTCATACTCTGGAACGGGCTGTGTGCCTACCAAGCTGAGATAATGAAGTAGCATCAGTGCAGGAATAATAATAATAAAAAAGTAGATTTAATCATATTTAATTCAGCTTGATTTTACAGGAAATAAGTAAAAGGGTTGGGTTCCTAGAGATGCTGAGTCTAGCATGAAGCCTCGATCTCGATCTCTTTCCTATTGAAATGCCAGGGAAGGAGACAAGCCCTTTTATTTAAAAACTTTGCCTTTGCTTTCACTCCCCAGAGATGTTCCTGGCACACCACAGCCAGGGGAGGAAACTGAATCTCATTGTGTCGTTCCAAAGGCTGTGTTTTTCAACCGAGTGATTGAGGTTTAATAACAGGGGCTTAATAGAAATACCAAACGTTTGCCTCATGCAAAATGGTGATCAAACTGAGCCAGAATACTTGAGGAAAAAAAAAAATCTTTCAGACAGCCAGTCTCCAACAAGAGACTGAGAGATTAATACTGACTTGATCCTGTGGGATTATCCCTGCTTGTGTATTTTTAATTTACTCACTCTTATGGATAGGTGCTTTGAACATCTAAATAAATAAGTGATTCAATTGCATAAATTCTCCATCAGATTAAATTTTCACATATTAAAGAATTATCTCATAATGCCATTTGTGCCCATGTCTTATTACATAAATCTGCAGAAGATTTTTATTTTTTTACTGGTTTTACATTAAGACACATGTTAGTAACACAAAATGACAAATCAAGCACTAATGAGAAGGAAAATCTTGGGGGAACTAAATCTCAAAAACACCTATCGTTACAAATGCTTGGGGTGAACCTTTGGCTGTACTCCCCCCCAACAGAAACACCTCTTAGTGCTCTCCCTCTCAGGGCCAAGACCCTCTCAGACCTAATGCCTGTGTCCTCCTTGCTTTTCTGCACCACCTAATGGTTCTTCACTGTTTCACAGATTAAGGAAAAAAAGCAACAGAGAAAGCCTTCCGAGTGCTGTTTGGTGGCATCAAAACCAATAAATTGCCTTAAATATCCCTTGATTCTGGAGACAGAGCAACGGTCTGTGTGTCTGATGGCTGCAGACAGCCCTATCTAACTTCCTACCCTTTTGTTCAGACAAATGTTTCTTTTTCCAGCTGTGCAGGAAAAAGAACACACATCTAATAGGACCATAAATACAATTATAACTAGTTTTCAGGCTGTGCATGAAATAACTATTTATAGAAGAAATCTCCTTATAAAACTTATAAAACTATAAAAACCTTATTCAGGTTTTAATAGTTAATGTTCTTATGAAGCTGATCCACATGAAAGAGGGTGATAACTGCACAAACGTGGCCAAGAAGACGTTTGGATTTTTAAGATCGTTTAGCAAGTGCTTGGGCTCTTGTCCTTTGGGAATATGGGGATGTTCTCTGATGATCTGCCTTTAGAATCCTTTGGGTTTCCTAGTGGGGTTCTAGGTTGCTCTGAATACGGACCACGAATCACAGGAGTTTATGCCTTTAGTATTGGGTTATTAAGAGTGGACAAAGGCATCACAGTGCCTAGAGCCAGCAGCTCTGCCATAGCAGAGCATAATTAGTCACGCTTATGTGCAGAGAGACCTATATGCATTAACTCTTTACTCTCTGCTTTTTACTGAAGGTATTTTAAAAGACTATCAGTTTCAGAGTTAGTTGTAAATGCCCAAAAGAATTTTCTCCTGTCATATTCAGAAATCTGTTCTGTGCCTCAAACTTTGTTTTTTTATTTTGTTGTGCACTGGAACCAGGAATCCTGTCACTGTTGTGGGGATATGGCATGAAACTACGTATCTATAATTTTTATGTCCCTGTTGCAAAACGACTTTGTGTTGTGTTTGTCTTTTGAATTTACTGGTGGAACAATAATACTCCATTTGTGTCAGAATTAGGGTCCTTGTACTATGATAAAATTTTATGCTTACCAGGAATAATTTTGTTTGTTATGTGGGCACTGCAATATGTATTACACCCCTAACCATTCGTTTTGTAGCTTTTAAGTGGCCAGGTGTTTTGGATGCTGTGGTAAGTACATTGCTGTCAGTCAGCCACCGTAATTGGCTTTTGAAAAAAAAGACTTCTGGCTTTTGGAATATTTACAAGCAAATTGTGACATTCTCAACAGATCAGGCAAAGCTGCTGACTCAAAAAAGCTTATTTTTGTGACTATCAGCAATATGACCTCCCTGGTTTGAAAAGAAAAAGAAGTGATTGTTCTGCTTAGAGCTGACAACAAAGTTTCACATTCCTCCTCCTATTCATAGCACATTTCTAATACAACTTGGTAATAGAAACTGCATTTGAAAGGATGCATTTCAGTGCTGTGCATACCTTGATACACAGGTCAGGAGACGTTTTGGCTCAGGAAATGTATTAGCTACTGAATGCAGAAATATAGTAGCCCTGGCAGCATCAAAATTGTCACTTCTTATCACCAAAGGATATTCGGAAGGGTTATACATCTGATCCACTGTTACCTTTGCAAATGGCACACCCCTCATAGGAGCATACGTCGTTACTGGCTGCAGTAATTGGCCTTACTGCATTCAATACTAAAAGAGTGGTATTTCTGCTCACCTTCCTGACAGTGATTCCAGAGTCTGCAATTGGAGACAACCTAATTAAATGACTATGGGTCTTTTTTTGCTGTGGTCATGACTAGAGTATCTTTGTGAGTACAGCACCACAATTTCTTGACATGAAACCCTTGAAATTTTGTCTTTCTTTTGCTGAGAGTCTGTTCTGCATCACTATCAAAGCTGTGACAGGCACTACAAAAATGGTGACATCTAAGCTTTACACCTCCAGCTCTTTAGGAGCCTAAAAATCAGTACTAAAATTCAGCAATGCTGAAAAAAATTAGGTTCCAAGATGGAAATGACCTGATGTTGACAAACTGATATTCTAGGAGGTAACCATAGAAACGTTCCCAGTGGCATATGAGGAAGATTAAAAGTTGCAAGAAGGCTGAAACATGCTCTGGATTAGTTTTGATTCACGCAAGGGCATCACCTTGGCAAGGGATTATTAATTACATGTTCTAACTCAGTACTTCTCAGGAGTGGCCTCCATGCAACTGCAGGTCCTTCCTGGGCAGATAGAGAGGCCCTCTGCCCTGAAGGAAAAGCCAGTCATGCCCATAGGCACATGCACATGCTGCAGCTCTTTCCCATTGGGTTATTAAGAGTGGACAAAGGCATCACAGTGCCTAGAGCCAGCAGCTCTGCCACAGCACAGTGTGGCTGAGCCTGCGCCGGGGGACATTGAGTGAAAGCCAAGGTTGATGTAGGGAAAAAGGTTTCTGCTCTTAAATATAGGAATATCTACTCTGCCCTGGTGAGACCCCATCTGGAATATTGTGTCCAGTTCTGAGCCCCTCAGTTCCAGAAGGACAGGGAACTGCTGGAGAGAGTCCAGGGCAGAGCTACAAAGATGCTGAAGGGAGTAGAGCATCTCCCAGAGGAGGAATGGCTGAGGGAGCTGGGTCTCTTTAGCTTGGAGAAGAGGAGACTGAGGGGTGACCTCATGAATGTTTATAAATATGGAAAGGGTGAGTGTCAGGAGGATGGAGCCAGGCTCTTCTCAGTGACACCCAATGATAGGACAAGGGGCAATGGGTACAAGTTGGAACAGAGGAGGTTCCACATAAATATGAGGAAAAACTTCTTCCCAGTGAGGGTGAGGGAACACTGGAAGGGGCTGCTCAGAGAGGTTGTGGAGTCTCCTTCTCTGGAGACATTCCAAGCCCGCCTGGACACGTTCCTGTGTGACTTGATGTAGGTGTTCCTGCTCCAGCAGGGGGATTGGACTGGATGATCTTTCAAGGTCCCTTCAAATCCCTGATATTCTGTGATTCTGTGATTCTGTGAAGAGCCAAACTTTGGGAGAGAGACGGCTGTCAGAAATTTAAAGTTGTTAGCAAAAGAAGGGCAGACCTCATGGAGGAAGGGGAGCTGGGTTTAGTCCACTGGCCTATGCAACCCCATCAGACTCTGTAGACCATCTGTTGCACAAATATGGACAACTTGGATGGTGAGTCTTTCAGCATTGCTGATGAGTTTGGCTGCCAGTGAAATGCAGAAACTACCAGAGCAAAAAGAAACTCAGTGAAAGGATCAAAGCTGTCCAGGACACAGCCCTAAAGTGAATGTCCATCACCCCACATCCCTACCAGCACACACAGCAAATCAGCCCTCCCTGCAAATCCAGGCTTGGCAAAAAGCTCACAGTCCCAAAACATATATTTGTATCAGTCCTGGTAGCCATGCATGATTCATTAAGAATTGCATGTCTTTTTTTTTTGAGATGCTCAGACCCTCTGTATTCCCACAAAATCCATGCCACTCCTGTAAGATGCAAAACCACCTGAGGATGGTGTTATGTTTTGTGCACAGGCACAAGAAAAAGTCCAAGATTTGGGGTATCCGTGGGCACATCACCACAATACCTACTTACAAGGCTCTCTATTGAGCAACTCTGACGCGCATGCAAAACCCAAATTAAAGCCATCAAAATCAATTTACTTTAGAAGTGTATCCTTGTACTCACCGCACTTGTTTTGATAATAACTAATGAATCATTAAGTGTGAATCGGAAGAGCAATCATGGTTTAATTTGTTTCACAATACTCCTGTAAGATTCCATGTATAGTTTAATTATATTGAAAAGCACAATTCATTCACATAAAGTTATTATTAACTGTTGCTACTGTAACAAAAAAAAAAAAAGAACGAAAAAGGAAAAACAACCCGCACTCAAAAGAACCTCCCAATCATTAAAATGATTGTCTGGCTGTTTTCAAAATGCTTATACTTGGCTAGAGACTCATCCAGAGGGCAAACTGCTGTGGAAGAGGTGTGAAGCTGTTTTCACTAATGTCAAGGAAATTGTGGCCTGTCCACGGGGACTGCAAGTGGGGCAGATGGCTCTCCTCTGGAGCTGCAGATGGGCCAGAAGATCGCTAGACTTTCTGCTCCATACCTACTGCTGGTCTCACGGAGTGCCTCCTTGTTGGGACCTGGTCCAGAAAACCACCTCTGTGCAAGGTCACAGTCATTATATTACATGATTTGTCCATATCCATGTCACCAACACACATGGGCAGGGTATCTGGTTAGGAGTGACACCCCCATATATGTCTTAGGTGTGTCACAGGGCCCTGAGTCGTTGGGAGCCTGGGCAGTGCTCAGAGCTCCCTGCTTACCCACCTCAGATGGGTGGGAAGATGAAGGGACCAGGAAGGCGGAATGCAGTGTGCAACACACCTCTGTTCCTTCCAGGACACCTCCTGTACCATGGAAAATGCTCTTCATTTGAGAGCCGTTTCTTCCTAAATGCAGGTGTATATCACCCTTGGGCTAAAGTACCATATGTCTTTGCACATGAAGATGACATTCACAGGCTCCAGTGGCTAATCTTGTGCCTTATTCTGGTTTAAGCTGATCTGAGCCGAGGTAACAGAGCCCAGAGGTCTGCAGTCTGTTGAGCAGACACCCTGCATCCTCACTTACAGAACAATTAATGACAGGCTAAGTGAGTTGGGTGGTTCAGCCTGGAGAAGAGAAGGCTCCAGGGATAGCCCCTAAAGGGGCTCCAGAAAAAGCTGAGGGGGGACTCTTGGTGAGGGAAGGGAGCCATAGGACGAGGGGGAAAGGTTTGACTCTGAAGACGGGAGATGGAGCTGAGATGTGGGGAAGAAGTTATTTGTTGTGAGGGTGGTGAGACCCTGGCCCAGGTTGCCCAGAGAAGCTGTGGCTGCCCCATCCCTGGAGGGGTTCAAGGACAGGTTGGAGGGCACTTTGAGGGAGGTGTCCCTGCCCAGGGCAGGGAATGGGACTGGATTACCTTTAAGGTCATTCCCAACCTGAACCATTGAATGACTCTATGCTAACGAGTCCTACCTGGCAATGTCAAAGACAAGGTTTTGATGCACTTGCAGCTGTGCTTCTCTGAAACCATACAGGTGCAAAGCCCAGGCAGAAGAGCATAGGGTATGATGCTCAGGAAGAGCTATACGCAGAGATCTTCATACAGAAGCATTCCTTAAAAAAAAGCATGGGAGTCCAAGGCCTGGACACCATTCTTTATGAAGTTTATGTACTCCCACAGACCACCAAACTTCTTCGTCTACAAACAGTAGAAAGGAATAAGGTTTTCATGGTAGGATTCTGACCTCAGAGGCATTTCTATGCGTGTGTTTGCTTGCTTTTAATTCTGCTTTTAATTTAATTCTTGCTCACCTACTTCTTGCATGCACCCTGTTGAATATCTGTGAGGAGCTCCATTGGGTCAATCAATCACACGTGACCACATGTACTGAAATTGGCCCGGCTCTTTGTTGCAGGTTACAAACCTGACTGTCACCAGGAGAAAATAGTATTATCTGAGAAAAAAATCTCATACTATGTATAGACAGAATAGACACAATAATGTCTTGCTAATGGCACAACATGCAGCGAGGCACAGATGATCCACATCTCAGTTACTTGTCTTTTCCTTACGTCAAAGACAAAAAGACATACCAGGTGGAATCAAAAGCAAGAAAAATCAGACACTCTTCTCCCTTTGCAACATATGTTACTGCTAATAAATGTTTGCTGATGATCTATTTGTGGAGTTCATGATCCCTCCCTTTCTTTGTACTATCTGGAGAGCTTCACTATAAAATTAATAAGAATTAAATCCCTGGTGAGCTTCAGGAGAAAGCTCTACTCCATGTGAGTTTAATAGGACTCTGCTAACCAGAGTACTGTAGAAGAGAGGAATTGTTTCTTAGCACAAATATTTTTTAAAGATTTTAAAATAATAGTCCCAACAGGAATGAGAAACCAAATATTTATATATTCTTCATGGATAATTCTTGAGGGCAAAATTACAAGCAGCCAATGAAAACATTTAATTTTGCCACAAAATAGTGTAATTTTCATTCTTGAATTGTATAATCAATTACAATATATTATATATATAAACTTTGTTACATTCCCTGCAGTCTAGAAGACAATAGGTTAAAAATTAAAAGGGAAAACTTTCCATTGCAATATCCTGCAGGAATCAAAAACCAATGACTGGAGGCCCATGAGTGCAGGAGGCAGAGGGATATCTTGGAGGCTTTCCTGCTTGAGCAGAGCAGGATGTGTGTGTAGATGTGGGTAGGCATGGGTGAATGGTACGGTGGAAGGAGCTCTGACCAACCAAAATTTGGTGGGTTATATGTAGATATGGAAAGTATGTGGTGGCACACAGCAGAGGGATTGGGCAGCTCATTGGTCATGCTCACAGCCAAGGCACCCAAGTCATTTCCTCCATCTCAGATGCGAGCTCATTCATGCCACTGTGTATGGAGACTTGATACAGAAGTCAACATACTGGCTCAAAGGTCCATCTACCCATTAACCTGCCTCTGAATATGTCCAGTAAAATACACTCAAGAACAGCATAAAAAAGGAAAAGGCAGGTTTCTTGCTTTACATGGCGTATGTCCCAGTGACCACAGCTTAGGGCTTTTGGTGCATCAATGTGCTTAATAACTCTTCTTGGACATCCGCCATGAACATCTTTAACCACTTATGGGATCCACTAATGCTTTCAGACACCAAGTTCATTGTAACCAAGAATTGTCCAATCTAGTCATAATTTGAATGAAAAAAAATCCACCAAAAAAAAAAAGCTTTTAGTCTGTTTTATATCTGCTGTTACACCGTCCTGGTTACTAGCTGCCCATTTTCAGATTGTAAGCGCTGTAGTTCCTATTCTTATGGCATTCTTGCATCTATATACCCTTAAAAGATGCTCATGTATCTCAGCATCTCCAGGATGAATGGCCACAGCCCACTTGGTCTAATGTGGAGGCAGTTCCAGGTCTTGGTCACTCCTGTTGCCTTTCTCTTTGTCTTTTCAAATCTGTTACTTCCTTCCTGGCATGGGAACTGCACACATACTTGAGGAGCCAGCACTGCAAAAGCTTGTCTTATGTCCTCTTCATCACTTCATCTTAACACCACAAAAAGACTCTGATACACCGATGAATACTGGCTGAGCGTTTGCAGAGGACTCCCCAGACTCCCTCCAAGATCTCTTTCCTGCGCAGTAATAGCCCAGAGCACACCTCTGTAAATGATTGTGCCTTGCTTTGCAATTATTGACATTGCATTTCTCCTGCCATTTTCTGGCTTAGTCAGTGAGGATCATGAGATCCTTCAGCAGCTATTTCTCTCTGCTGAGGTGGAAATGTTAGAGGTTGACAAACACAGAAACATCACTTTATGCTGAGCAGATTAGATCACACTTTAGAACCGAACTAAAATGAGGTTGAAAGAGATTATGCATCCTAGGTAAAATAAGCTCATATCAGAAAACAAAAAGTTCTAGAGAACAAATTTCCCTAATTAACTTTAAGACTCTAGGCACAACACCTGGTGCATTTATTAAGCTTATGATTCAGATGTGCGTCTTACTATGTGTGGGTCATCTGTCTTGTTCTTTAATTGCTGCACCTCTTGTTCTGTTGTTCCTTTTCAAAAATGCTGGCAGAAAAATATCAGATATTTAAAAAAACAATTATGTAGAATACCTACTCCACTTAGAGAAACTATTGGATTTTACTGTCTTCTTTAAATTTCTGTAATGTTGGAGAAATAAATGTGCTTCCTAGCACAAGAAGGGTAAGAACACTGAGCATCCTTAGGAGTCCTGGAACATTAGAATGACTTGCTTAATTGAAATGAATAGTTCACCCTATTCACAGCAACACAACCTCTGAAATGGAGAAAATATAAAAGGGTCCCGATAAGAACAATCAAATGAATTTGTTATGTGCTGACGCCATCTCCTGGCTGTTGAGGGAGGGGTTTTAAGGAAAAAGCACGGAGAAATCTGTGAGCCCAGGAGGAATGAAGTCTCTCCCCTCCAGCAGATACGGGACCCCTGTATGGGGAAACTGAGCTGGCATAGACACCTTAGGTGTGGTGGAGTCCATAAGGGACAGCCTCTTCCCTACTTGAATGCAATCAGTAGATGGGAGTGAAAATTCCTGTTTCATAGCTTGAATCTTATTTTATATTTTTGGCTATAGAAAATGGAAAGGCTCCATGCACACTCAAGGTACGTCATTCTGTATGTGCATATAATTCTAACTTACTCTATGAAATCATGCCTATGCACCTGTTTGATACTTCATTAGTGTTGCTTGCTTATGAGTTATCAAATACACCTGAACTGAAAAATGCTTTTGAAGGAAAAGAAGAACTGGAAGGCCCTAATGATAAATTCATTGAGCTAAAGGTCCCAATAAGAATACTTTTGCCTATTCTATTATTTTATTCTATTCTAGGCTGTAGGCTATGTAAACTATCTCATCTACTTTTTTAAGAGTTTAGCTTTGCCACCTGCATGACACCAGAGCAATCTCAGGGCACTCAGGCTCTTTCCCACTTATACAAAGGACTCGGGCGCCAGCCCCTTTCTCAGCCATCTTTAGAGGGCTCACCAGTCTGCCTCATATGCTCCGCTGATGATGTGATTTCATTAATGAGGAATGAACTGAAACTTCAGATCCCACACTCACATAATCCCTTTGACCACGGTTTAGAGTCCTGTACAAGGTGGCCCTTGAGATGAGATGCCAGGAGGGACATTTCTTTCTACTCAAGAGCAAAAATACAATTCCACCGCAAGGAGGTGACAGATTAGTTTTCAGCGTTGTGATTTTCTCAGCAATTTTGAAGAAATTTATAGGTTATTGAATGAATCACATTGGCAAGCTCAAATGCTTGTTGCAATGTGTCATCTTGGAGTATTCCCAGAGCTTCTCCGGGGAGCAGGGTGCGATGGGTCTCCTCTATCAGCAGCTCTTGCAATGCTCTATTCTGTGAGCGCACGTTTTTCTGGATGGTTCTTGTCTTTTGTCACTCCAGCTGTCACCACCCCAGCTATGCTCTCTCATCCACCTGTGAGACTACTTCAAAATAAAATACATGCACTATTTAATATGTTTGCTTACTCCATCCCATAATCACTAAATACCCTGCAGATGTTTGAGGTTAAGAAATGTGCAGACAAGGAACCTATAAGGCATTTTAATGTCTAATTTTCTGGTTGAAATGTTAATTTGTTAGAACTTTTGTCTTTCCTTTCATATTTTTCTGCTGCCCTCTTGAAAGAGCATTATTTTATTCTTTGAACTGTCCCACTACCTACTAGACCTTTTCGTGTATAGTGGACTTCAGGTAATACTTTGCTTGTAGGGACATGGTCTTTGGTTTGAGAGGTTTGTTTACATATCCTGAAACACTGCACTTTTGCAGTCTCCCATGTAACATCATATAATTTAGTCCACTTTCTGGGCACTCTATACTATATTGAAAGAGCAAGGTTAAATCACCCTTGTTGAAGAAGCCTGAAAACCTTCCAGATTTCATCAGTCTGCTGCTGTCCAAACTACACGTGATGATGAAAATCAGCTTCAATTTTCAGCCCAGAAACTATTTCTTTTATGTTTGTGAAGGCTTATGTTCAGAGTCACTGTTGCAGGAACCAGACACTGAGGTGGATCTCACAGCAGCATGACATCACAAGAGCAAAAGTGGATGCCAGGTACCAGTCCTCCAGTTCAGCAGTGAGGGAGCTGATGTGTGATTATTCCTCTGTCAGTCCTATGGTATTAGAATGGGGGGGTTTGAGGGTCTAGGGGGGGTTTGGAGGTTTTTTTGTCATCGTACTTGTTTTTTTGATCCTTGCCGCCTACTAATCCTGACAATCAGGGATGCTGTCTTCAGCCTCCAGAATTTCTTCCCCTGGCGGAAGGTTTGATAATAGTTTTCTTCCCTGTTTTATCAATGTCTGTGAGTGCATTCAAAACAGCTCATTCAACTAATTTTTGTGCTGTTCCTGGGAGGTTTTCTTAACCAGTTGGAAACTAGGAAAGATTTTTTCCCTCTTTGGGAGGTGAGAGCTGGCAGTGTGTTCCCAGATGCCACGTACCAGGGAGGCTGCAGTTTTTTGCTATCCTGCCAGGTGGAAAATGCAGATCTGCCCACATCAGCTAGGTGTGGGAACAGCTCATCTGTGGTCAAGCCCAAGTGAGAGTCTCAGTGCAAAACATCTAGGTGAAATTTCATAGTAAAAAACCAACTTGCACATAAAATTACCTTTATTTTACAGAGAGCATAGCTATGGCTCAGTAGTTTCAGGCCAACTGTTTGGACCAGAATAACACAATAGACTAGTGCAGAAAGGCCAAAAGCCCCACATCTGTCCATGTGCCAGCCCATTAGATCCCTGGAAGAAGGTCTTGATGAGAAGGGAGATCTGAGTGTGTGATGTATGGATGCAGGCAAGCCCTCCTGCCCCCAGTTTGCCAGTAGCTACTTTAGCTACTTTCAAGTGCATGGCTAGAAGTCACCTGCCAAAAAAAAAAAAAAAAAAAAAAAAAAAAAAAAAAAAAAAGAGAAAGTCTGAAATCTTTTGCCTTTTGTTCCTGGGCCACTCCAAGTTTAGCTTAATGCATGTGGAGGGGAAACACCAGAATAAGAAAAGCCTGCAATTAATTAACTGCTGTGTGGGGGTGATTGGCATCTTGGACATTCAGCTCCACAACAATTTGCAGGGGATTTACTTGAATGCAAAAGCCTTAACACCTCTTTCCTGATTATCCCTAGGTAAGGCACAGTTACAATGGGAAGCTGGATGTTGGTTTTCACCCTGCTGTGAAAGCACCAGGGGAACTGGTGCCTCCATCCTCTCCCCATCAACTCCTAGTGCCTCATGTCCTCTACTGAGAAGTGCCTCCTCTGCTCCTCTCATCTTAAAAGCACGCTTGGGTCCAGCCTGGATAAAGCATGGTGCCCTCAGAAAGCATTTATTCCTCATCACTCTATCCTTTTAGTGGGCCATATAGTGACTTTCACTGGGCCCTGAGTTTAACTGGCCAGCACCTCGTTGGTATGTTCTCCCCACCAGCCACTGCTCAGCCCTGAAACTACACACCTAACCATGAACTCACTACTGCAACGTATTGATGGCCAGATCCCATTGACTTCAGCAGTTGAGTCCTGCTTCGTTTCCAGTTGAGCTCAGAATCAAGCTTTGGTGCTTTTTCCATTCAGATCCCTGGCATGACAGATTTCCTTTAGGACAGCAAAATAACTCACTTCCCTGCCTTTTGGAATAGAACTTTGGCGTCATTATATTACTTTTTTTTGGTCCACTGGGAGTACACAGCACAGAATTTGAAGTCCAGAGTTTCATAACAAACATGCAAGGAAATGTGTAATTATTGTCTAGAGAGTTGCATGATTATATTACAAAATGGAGATCTCCTTGTCATTAGCAAATCTCTCTACAGGCACTTTTTTACTGTGAAGCTTTGAAACTATTAGCATAATAAGCTGTTCCTCAAATCCTGATTGCTAATTAAAGCCATATATTATTGTCAGCTCCCCCATTGGTATGTGAGCTCGTTTTTACCTCATTATAGTGTAATAAATGCTTCTTTTTTCCTAGCCTTTTCTTTTTGTTTCCTTTTCTTCCTTCTTTTTTCTTGCAAAAACAAACTTGCTGAAAACTTGCAACTGCATTGGAGTAAATGGGATTATTTCTTTCTCTCTCTTCTGGACTGAAACTATACAGCCTATTCAGCATATTTTTCACATCTTTTCCACAAATAAAGGAAGCCCATAGCTGTATTGACTCTTCCCAAAGATATCACACAGCTTTGGAGCTAATTAAAAGTCAGTCTCTGTGCAATTGCCATGGAACAGGGTAAGTGCAACAAGAGTGAGCAGCAAAACACTCAAAGATTTTCCTTTGAAACTCAACCCTAGAGCCACTCTGTGCAAATACTAAATGAGGAAGTTAGTTGAAAAAAAAAGGAAGAAAAAGATGGTTTTCTCCTCAGCACAGAGGCTATTTAAATAACTTCAGAGTCCCAGAGGGGTTACATGACCCAAAATTACAGAGACAAAAGAAGATGTAAAATGTTAGATGACTACACAACTGGGACAGGCTGAGTGAGCAGACTTGAGCAACATCTCCCCACGGTGACACTGCAGCCCATTAAACATCACTGGAAGCAGAGATACCAGAGGAGTGAGAAAAGTCAAGAAGAAGCCATTAAATGAAGGAGCATAGAGTAAATACATTCTGGAAAGGCTGAAAGTATTGTCCATCCCCTAAAGCTGTATGGCTGACCCATAGAGTGGTAAGGGGTTGGAAGGGACCTCTGGAGATCATCTAGTCCAAACCCCTCTAGGTTTACCTAGAGCAGGTTACACAGAAACATGTCCAGGTGGGTTTGAACATCTCCCTTGATGGCTACAGGTTCTCTTTAAAAAACAGCCTCAAGCTTCCCAGAGAGGGAATCACCCCTTTGTGGGTAAAATGTTATTTTGGGAAAAAAATTCAACATAAAGGTAAATAATTGCAAAGGAGTCTGAGCCCCTCATGCAACAGTGAGTTCCAGATGAGTAATAACAATGACAGAGTACAGAATTGGCTGCTTTGCTCTGAATAGCAATACACTGCTCACGTAGCCACTCATGTATTGGATGCCTACATGCTCACTTGTATCATGTAACTCTCTTACATCTCACTTTGGTGCGTATGCAGTAAACTGGCTCTATTCATTGATTCCCTGTCCCCATTCCTGACAAACCCAGTGCCCTTTGTCAGAGACTGTTTCCTCAGAGATCATCGCAGCTTGTGACTTGGAAGTGACAAAGACTGATAAATCCTGAAGGACATCCCTGATTTTTATTTGCAGGACATCTTTTGGTGGTGGTTTTTACCAAGGAGAAGTGAAGTGAGGAATCACCTTTAAGGTCATACAGAGAACAAGAAAGCGCTTTTCTTCTACTACACCTCTCGTCATTAATCCACAAAAATAAGCAGATGGAAAACTATGCCATTTGCAGAAAATGACACGATTTAACTCCAGAACAACCCCACACTCATTGGAATTTGCAAACTCAGGCATGCAGATTTTTGTGCTTAAATGCAGTTATTTTGTGTGCCTGTGTTACTCCATTAAATAAATTTGGAGGAGCAAAATGATCCTTTCTCAAAAAAATGAAACTGGAAGGCCCCCTCTCAGGGGTGGTGCCATTTGAAGGAAGGTGGGTTGACTCTTATAACCGGCAAATCCGGCAAAATATACCCTTGGCAAAATGGAACTTGTATCAAACTTAACTCATTCTGAAATCCCAGGTAAATGTCAGCTTGGAAATAAAAACTGACACGTGACACATTTTATGCAGGCGGGAATGGCGATGCTTCTTGAGGGGACTAAGAGGGTTATGCATAAAGGTGAGAACGAAAATTAATTGAAATGGTTTCCATCCTGGGGGCCTACTCAGAAAGATTCCATTTATCAGCAAAAAGAAAGACTCTTTGAAGTCATCTCTAATGATTAAATGATCAAAAGGAGGAATATAGATGCTATAATGAAAACTTACTTGACCTGAGCAAGGCAAATTCCACGGGGGAGGTTGGTCATCAACAAAAGCTTAGCTGCTGGCCAGCAACCAGCCACAACCATCATCTTCTTGGTGAGATGTCCTCCTGGGCTGTTCTCTGCTGTGATCCCTGCTCCATCATCTGTAGTGTCTCTTTGGCACACCCTGGTGTGATGAACTTCAGCACCCGCATCTCCGCAATTCCTGATGTCAAGAGGCTCTTGCACATTCTTATACCAAATGAGTTTTCCAGGCATAGCTCCTCTTTTCCCCTGCCCCTCCGGAGAGTTGTACAAGTCCTTTACTCTCCTGCCGGGAGATAGCAAATATTACATAAGCAATTCGTCTCTCCTAACCTGGATGCTAAAGTCAGACAAGTTGGCCTCAGAAGAAATAGGTTTGACTTGGGTATGGGGCTTTCAGGCATTTGCAGCTGGAGGAATACATCACAGGGGGTGTTGGGTTGTGTCCTTTAATAACACTGACAGAATTGCAGGGGTTACATCTGAATGTTTAAATATCAGAATCATAGAATAATTTGTGTTGGAAGGGATCTTTAAAGGCCAAATATTTCAACCCCTCTACATCTTCAACTAGACCAGGTTGCTCAGAGCCCCGTCCAACCTGACCTGGAATGTTTCCAGGGATGGGGCATCTTCCACCTCTCAGGGCAACCCTCAACATAAAAAAAAAAATCACCACCTTAGCAAAGAAAAATTTAACATTGTATGTGAGTTCAGTGTTGATGAGAGGCCATAACCCAGTTACCCTGCCAGTTCCTGCTAAGTGAGAATGTGTGACAGGCTCAGCCCTGTGTTTTCCCAGTGTCTGGATCTCATTGCCTTTCATGAAAAGTAACTGTTTTCATAGAAAGGAACATCCCAACTAAAATAACTGTCGTCTGGGGATCTCTCATTGGTCATTGGGAAGGAATGGTGGAGCAGGAATTGGGACAGAGACTTTTCCTGTCCTGAGACTAAATAATCATCCCGTTCACAGCAGTGTTCCTCAGGCATTAGTACAATTTTATCTGAAAGCCACAATCTCACTCAAGACTTTCAGGCCATGAATTCTATTCCTCCTGCCAGTCTGAACATGGTGCCTAAAGTACAGGGACCATTTAAAACAAATCTCTGTCCCAGGGTTTGCTGTAAGGCAGATCAGGTCTTCCCTACCCAGGGCAACCGCTCGCCCACCTGTAGTATGAGGTATCTGCAATCCATGCAGGGGACTTGCAGCTCCAGGGTAACAGTTCCTCTCCAGTGGGTTACAAAGTGATGTTCAGCTCCAGAACCATGCTGTGATCCCAGAATAAGCTTGGGACGGAAGCAGTGCCCTGCCTCTCAAGGCCCTCTTGTGGCTATAAATCTGGGACACATCCAGCAATGTGGGGAAAACAGCTTGGGTCTGATATAATCCCTAAAAGGAAAGCAGAAAAGTCCCCCTGAAAAATGTCAACAATGCAGCATGTTTTCATTTCACTTCCTCACCTCACCAAATTAAATTAATTAAAAAGCATTAACTGGAGTTATAAACCTTTGAGTAATTATTATTTCAATAGTATTTCAATAGTAATTAATTGATTAATGGTTACTTGAAGAATTATAATAATGATTATTAAAATTTATACCATCCAGTAATTGCTAATACTTATTAAATGCTTGCTAATAGGTGGAACAGAATCATTGAGCCTTCCCTTTGAGTAGTCAGGAAAGTGATAGAAAAGGCAAAGTTGTCAGGAGTCAGGGGACTGACTCCTGATGGATACCCTTCGTTCCAGGCCTCTCCTTACCTCTGTGCTGTGGTTTGCTGCAGAGAATGGTGAGCAGTGTGCTTAGAAGGCCAAGTTATCTATGACACAAGAGAGCAAAGACCCTTCTACTCAGTAGAGACTTCTAGAGAATTCTCCATGCTCTGGAGGTTTTAACTTTTCTTCCCAGGAGGGCTTGGCTGACCTCGGAAGTGGTCCAGTGAAATGCACTTCCAGGCAGTGTTCTAGGCATATTCAGAATTCCCCAAGATGGCAGAGCCTCCCAGTATGGAGTATTTGGGGTTGGGAAGATGTTTCTGCAGGTTTTGAGAAAATGAGAAATGCACTGGGACTGTTTCTTTAGCAAACAGTTATAAATTGCCCAAAGGCAGAGGAACTGCTGAAGCGTGCAGTGCCATGAGCTTGTGCTTTTTGTCTCCTGTTCACACCAAGGTCCTCCTTGGATGTCTGCACTGGGATAAAGGCAGCAGAACCATGGGTCACCTGTAATGGTCTTTCTAGGCTGATCCTCGTTGGGACAGATCATAACGTGGCACTTCTTCTCATGCACATTGAAGCTGGTGTGCCTATTTGGGAAAGAGCTTCTTCTCCAGCAGAAGTTTTAAATCAGAGTCATTTTGAAAGGGAATGTCCTTGGCCTGGACCCTAAGGCAAACCTTCTGCATAATCCAGGCCAGACACCCTCACCATGAAACTGAGGCTCTGGGTTTTAATCCTTCCCCTACAACTTGCCTTTTCTGTCATACATCAGGATCAAGGGTATAAATCAACATTTCACTGCAGCTTTCTACTCCTTCCAATATTGTCTCAAAGCACTGCACCCAAAATCAGGTGGAAATCCAGCTATATCTCTTTAAGTGGACTTCTGCTGAAAACCTAGAAATCTGACAACTTCTTAAAGTAATTAGCTTAAAACTTGGTAGTTACAAATGTCTAAAATGAAAAGAATCCTCATATGATTATTTTATAGTTAATATGTAATAATTTTCCTAAAAACAACTGAGTGGGCCCAGTGATACACCGCCATAGTGCAAGTGAAAAGTTAGATTGTGGAGCCTCTGAAAGGCTGAGCAGATCCAGAGATCTACTATTTCCTTTGCAGTAAATTGCAGATGTCCTCTCAGTATTTCTAACAACCAGCTGAGCC
Organism: Nycticryphes semicollaris; assembly: GCA_013400055.1. NCBI lineage: Eukaryota > Metazoa > Chordata > Aves > Charadriiformes > Rostratulidae > Nycticryphes > Nycticryphes semicollaris. The sequence goes on along the minus strand of VXBJ01006503.1, from coordinate 72,579 downwards.
AGCTCAGGTGCCCATTTCACCTGCAGTCATTCCTGGCACGCAAAATTTCTTTACCTAATTTACCCATGTTAGAAAAGCTGCATTAAAAATATACATGGAGCAGTTGAAATAATGTTCAAAACCTGATATTTGTATTATTGACATTGTAAAATACCAGTCAGTTGTCCCTTCCACTCTCTGGTTATTCCCTGTGTATGGCAAGTGGAGAAGTTAAGGACAAGTCCACCTGTTCCAGCCAGCTCTTTATATTCTTAACTTCTGTTTGTGGATCAAATAACTCTTCCACCTCTCTTGATTCCTGCCGTTCTGAGCAGGCTGAGATCTCCACCCTGTGCAGAAGACAGAAAACACAGACTGCACCATGAACTTTGAGGCTTCAACAGTTGCCATTAAAAGGCCAGACATTGGCACACCAGAGAGGGTCAAATAATACTCCAGCTGCCTTGTAGCAAAAAGAAAAGAGCATGTTTATTCACCTTGAAAGAAAAATGAAGCCCTCTTGGCATTATAGAGGTATCATTTTTCTTGCAGTGTAATATTTCATGGTATCATACTACCTTCATTACCCTTTCTATTTTATCAGCATATGCCTGTCACTGAAGGGAAAACTGAGCCCTGGGAAAGGCTACAGAAGAGTCATAATTGCCATTCCATGTTATTTCAATAATACCAGCTAATTCAGCAATGTTCATAGTGCAGCTTTTTTTCCCACTGATTTAGTTAATGTCCAGATCTGTCCCGGTGCTGGTTTTTCTTCGGACTTCCACTTTCATATTTTAGTGTCTCTTCCAGGTAGGTAAGGAAATGGCCAGTCCTGACTGCTACAGAAATGCACAGCATCTGCATATCTCTGCAGAGATATTTTTATTTTTATTTTTATTTTTTAAATAGATTACAAAGTAATTCTCTGGTGGCCTAATGTGTTAATATCCCACCAGGCAGTCACAGCTGAGATCCTTACTGTAAATAGCGCCATGCCACGACCAAAGAAAGGGGAGAGATTTCTGACTTGTGCAAACCTTTGCCAAAATCTAATGAGTCTGTTTCAGCAGCATTCCCTCATTTCCTCCTGAGAAATTCAAGACAACTGTAAAGATTTAGGGCAACCATCCATATAGATTGTTGGAGGCATGTCCTCAGAGCTGAGTCCTCTAAACATCTTTCCACAACCGTGTCTCTACTGCCACCCCATCACTGCCTATTTTCGTATGCTGTCCTCAAGCTGCAGACACTCTCTAAAATGGAACTACAGGGCGAATACTTTCCTTTCTGGTGGCACAGGAGCACCCATGCTGACACAAAACCTGAGAAGAGAGGAGAGATGAGTACAAGTCACTAAATCGGGACAATGAACAAAATGAGTAAAAGAGATGAATGTAGACCTCTGCTTTCTCTTGGGGTGATGTCAGCAGAACATACCATCCTCAAGGTCCACCTTAAACAGAAGTTTCCTACAGGGCTTGGTAGGCCACAGTGGGCAGGTAATCAAAAGAATTGTAGAATTATAAAGAACTGTAGAATTATAGAATGAGTTGGGTTGGAAGGGACCTTAAAGATCACACAGCTCCACCCCCCTGCCCTGGGGAGGGATACCACCCATTAGACCAGGTTACTCAAGAAGGCAGAAGTGGTCATCTGTCAACTGGAGGGTCTTCAGGAATTGCCCAGGCTTCACAAAGTGACAACTGTTATGAGCATTCATATTGATCTCCCAAGGCAACCCCATTCATTTTCGGTTCCAAAAGACAGTTAATCTTAGTTAAGAACAAATACATTGAATTATTGGAAAGGAAAAAATAGCTGTGTATTTACTGTGAGGCAATCAAAAGTAATTACTCTGGAAAAAGCTATGTTGGGGCCTGGAAGTGCAATACATTAACTATCACAGCTTTTAAAACAGTTGACAAAGACCATCCTGGGAAAGACTGGTGGAGCAGCAAAGAGGTGCAAAGAAATCCTACCTGGTCCTGATGGTCTTTTTTTTTACCTCAGTCCCCCAGTTCATCACCAGGAGATTGGAGGCTTTCTCTCCACCCTCTCTTCTAGTCTCTCTGTACCAGCTGCCCAGATCAATACTTCCCAGGGAGTCTCCTTTTCTCTCTCCTCCACCTCACCCTCTCACTGAAGGAACCATGGCTTCCTGTTTTCATGATGGCCCTTTCCTCCTTCCCCAAGCTTTTATAAGAAAATGAATTTTTTCTGCTGTAGATGCTCTGCTTGTGGTGTTAGATCAGCACAGCAGTATCTGTCAGGACACCTCTTCCTCAGGAAGCTGAACTCCAAAGGGCAATCCAGCTCAGCGGATGAACTTATTAACAGGCTATTGGCTTGCTAATGAACACCTTTTGGACAAAGAGGGCCATAGGAAGCCCCCTCTCACTGTCTCACTTGCCATGGCAGCTCTCAGAGAGAGCTGCACTGCTTGGGAGAAAGACCTTGAGAATTCTTCTTAAGCAGAGGAAGATCCCTGAGTACCTGGGACACTGAGGCGGGATGCTGGACAGTGGTGCCTTCTTCTAGGTCACTGGGTTTAGGGCTCATTAGGCACACAGTATGAGCCAGTTCCCTTAAAGGCACCCTGAGTTCAAACCATGATGAAGGAAAAGCTAAGAAGATTATTTGTTTGCCAGATTCAAAATATATGGCACAGTTATCTTAAATTATGAAGAGATGAAAGGCCGTGGGTAGCTGGACTGAAGCAAGTTTATATTTATCTCCCACTTCAGAAGCTGCACTTTGCTGCATGTGGGTGCACTTGAGAGCAACGTACTCACTGGATGTCCTAGTTGGAGTGTGTTGAGACTGTTGTGTCCCTAATCTGCCTTCACAGAAGGCATTTCTGTACTAGAGACTCTTCTATTTAATACCATAGAACCATCCATGAGTTTTATCCAAACTGGACCCTCTAACACTTGCATCACCACCCCAGTTATTTCACTGCAGTAAGGAAGATTTGCTTTTCCTGCATCTACAACCTTGCCTGCTCTCACTGCCTTTGAATGTGCTGGTATCCCTTGAGCCTGAGCTGCTACACTTATTCGCTCTGAAAACAGCCAGTTAAGACTATTCCAATGCTTTAGTAAGCCCTCAGCAAACTGTCAAAGAAAAAAAAAAACCTCTTTCTAGTGGTTGAGGCAACCTTTACACTGCTTTAAACTGCTTGTGGCTACTTGAACCAGCTGAGAAATGGCAATGCTGATGTTTTAACACCTCTCTGCTCTCAGAGTGGGATACGGACCTAGAGTAACGATGGAATCTCAGTATGAGCACACTCTTTCTCCTTTATTTCATGCACTTACAAAGTTTATATAGACAATCAAGCAGATCATGCCATAGCAACATCTATGGGATTGGTTCACTACACTTGTCCACACGTCTAAAGCAATTATATGATTGGTACAAGGGTGCTGTTCACACGAAGGGGTCTAATGGAATTTGCTGGACTCGGTTCCGCTTATCTTATGCTCCCTCGTGCTGTTCAAGGATAGCTCACTGCGTTCTCTGGGCTTTCTGCAACCCCAGGAAAACAGGATTGCTCACATCAACCCCAGGAAAACAGGATTGCTCACATCAACCAGATCATGGCCTTTTTCATTTAGCCAGCCTTCCACAATCTGCTACACAGTGAGGGTCTCCAGGAGCTTCAGCTACTATCCAATGTAACCAACACTTTCCCAGCATAGATCATGATTCATAATTGCGTTGTCACTGTAGTGGATTTGTTTCTATCAGAGAGCGTGAAAAGGTTGTTTGGAGAACTGGGAACCCACCACTGACAGTTCCAAATGCACGTTTCAGTCTGTGTGTGATCCTTCCTGTCTACCATCAAGCTCTAATTCTGCTGTTCAGACCAACTGTGATCATGGCCAGTGGTTCCCTGGCTAATTCCTGGTGCTGCCTGGAGATCCTATACCCATCTTTCTATGAGCAGATTCATAAAAACAGATGAGGAACATTTTCAGCATGGTTCCTCTTATCAGTTGTCTCATGCAAGTCATTTGCAAACAAATGCATTTTTTATTTTTGAGCCACTTGATAACACTTGAAAGATATCTCAGTGTCTCAAAGTCTTCTCAATAAACCTACTAGTTATTAAAGATAGCATTTACAAATAAGATTTCACACTTTGACCTCCTCCAGGTTTTCTCAAATTTCTGCTTCAGAATTGGTCTTTAAAGTAGTTGCAGGGGGGCTTGTCTTCATTCCACACGTGCTGTGGCACAGTCAGCATGTACCACATGAAGTAAAAGAAATCCCACAAGTGTAAGACCAGGAAGACCATGATCAACCTATAAATGCTCTACCAGGGTATTATCTGTGATTACTTTTTTTTCCTCTTCAAGTCTATTAACTGTAGAAAATAGACCAGTTCTTTTAGAAAAATAACAAAAGCTAAACTGAAAAGTGTACAATCTCAGGGAACCCAAACCAGCCCGTGGTAGAGTATTGTGGTGATGAATTACACCGTGTTTACCTAAGCTCTCATTCTACAATATCTGTTTCCCATCAAGGCACCTCTGCACTGATCCAAGTCTCTGCTGTGTATCCCATAAGGATGGTGAGGGTGAACTCACATGCCATCATCTCACCATCATCCAAGAAACATGTTCAGTCCCTGTCAACTGTCATATTACTAGAGTACAAGTGGTCTTATCATCTGATGAGTCAGCTCTCGTCTGAGGGCCATATCCAAAGCCGCTGCCTTTAAAGGCATAGAGGACCTCCAACGCCTTACCTTAAGAGCTGCGTGCTCACTCCTGACCCTTGTGAGTGGGAGAGCAGCAGCTGAGGGGCTGCAGGGGATTCAGGCAGAGGCATCTGTAATGCTCCATCCCACCCACCTCCTCCTTTTTTCTGCCACCTCCTCCTGGCTGGGACCCCTGCTCAGCTCTCCAGGAACTCTACAGGAATGGCACAGCCAAGTGCCACAGCCTCTTTACTGAACTATTTCCTTGTTTTACATTAAACAGTGACAAGTGTCGTGACTACAGGCCTTAATGAGTAGGACACACACATGCTGTCTCTCCTTGCTTCTTCTTCAGGGATGCAGGATTGCTATCGATCAGCCCAGAAAGCAAGACATAGTTATTGTTATCCTCATCTCCAGTTTTCTTTGTTAGCACGCACAACTCCTGTTGATATCCTCTGTCCCGCTGCTGGCCTGAGCTGGGCCTGTCTGAGAAACTGATTCCTTTAAGGGACCTCTGTAGACCTTTGGGGTCTCTTCAGCTGGTCACTATCCCTCTGTGGATCTAAGCAAAGCAAATGTTTCACCCCTGGCCTGCACTGTGGAGGTGTCCAGCTCCTGAGGAGCTCTGCAGCCTTGAACTTGTCAAGCAAATTCATTTAACAGTATCTGCAGCTGCTCTGTAACCTTGTCCTGACTAGTTATTCTGATGGACCTTGCTTGCATTTCTACAGACCATAATGCACAACTGCAGGTCCAGAAGAGCATTTTGTATCAACCCAGTACTATTTTTCCCATCAAAAAGAAAAGCTGTTAGTCACAAACAAATTTCAACAAACCAGCATCAATCATCAATTATTAGCAGTCTTCATTTTACCCTGTGTTATTCAGCCAGCCCTATTGCTTATTGTGGTTTTCCTCATGGCTGGGTTTATCTGTAACAGTAATTAAGCCTTTCTCCCGGCTCTTTGGAGCTTCCCCATTGCTTTGCATTTGCTGGAAATCACCATTAGTGTTTCAGAGAATTCCTTGGCCTGGTCTTTTCAAAACCTCTGATGCAATTATCTGGATATACTGATCTTAAAATAACTGCATTTAGCCATTGCTGTTAAACAATTCTTATAAAATAATCCTTATTCGGACAGTGCTTATCGTCATCATTTTGCTTTCTCAAAATACAAGTAGAGAAGTGCCCTCTCTCACAGAGCACCGGTTGAGTACCACTGTTGCCGACAGCAAAGTGAAGCTACAGATGGTCCCTCCTGCTACTTCTCCACGGAGAAGACATCTGTGCTGAGCAAGGGACTGTTCCACAGCATCTCACCAGGGTCATTTTCTGTCCTCACCCAGAAAGACCAAAAATAAAGGCAAAGGCAATCAGGACTCAGCAAGTTTGCTTTTGACACCAAACTGTGTGGTGTGGTCAACATGCCGGAGGCCATCCAGAGGGACATGGACCGGCTTGAGAAGTGGGCTCGTGCAAATTGCATGAAGTTCAGCCAAGGGTCCTGCACCTGGGACATGACAATCCCGAGCACAAACACAGGGTGGGTGGAGAATGGCTGGAGAGCAGCCCTGAGGAGAAGGACTTGAGAGTGATGGTGGATGAGAAACTCAACAGGTCTTGGTAATGTGCATTGGCAGCACAGAAAGCCAACTGCATCCAAGGCTGCATCAAAAGAAGTGAGGCCAGCAGGTACAGGGAGGAGATTCTGCCCCTCTACCATGCTCTCCTGAGACCCAACATGGAGTACTGTGTCCAGCTTTGGAGTCCTCAACACAGGAAAGATATGGACCTGTTAGAACGAGTCCAGCAGATAGCATGAAGATGCTCTGAAGGCTGTAGCACCTCTGCTACGAAGACAGGCTGAGCGAGCTGTGGTTGTTCAACCTGAAGAGAAGGCTCTGGAGAGACCTTTGAGCCCCTTCCAGTCCCTGAATGGGGGGTTACAGAAGAGCTGGGGAGGGATTCTTTGTCGGGGAGTGTAGTGACAGGATGAGGGGTGGTGGTTTTAAATTGGAAGAGAGGAGATTTAGATACTAGGAAGAATTTCTTTATGGTGAGAGTGGTGAGGCACTGGAACAGGTTGCCCAGAGAAGTTGTGGCTGCACCATCCCTGGAAGTGTTTAAGGTCAGGCTGGATGGTGCTTTGAGCAACCTGGTCTAGTGGGAGGTGTCTCTGCCCATGACAGGGGGGCTGGAACTTGATGATATTTAAGGTCCATTCCAACTCTAACCATTCTACGATTGATGCCTTTGAAGAAAGTTAACTTATAGAACACAGAATTGTTTTGGTTGGAAGAGAGCTTTTGAGATCATCAAGTCCATCTGTTAAACCAACACTGCCAAGTCACCACTGTCCCATGTCCCTCAGGAAAATGTCTGCTCGGCTTTTAAATCCCTCCATGGATGGCAACTCCATCACTTCCCTGGCCAGCCTGTTCCCAAGTTTGACAACCCTTTTGGGGAAGACATTTTAATAATATCCATCCTAAACTTCCCCTGGCACAACTTGAGGCCATTTCCTTTTGACCAATCCTTCACCTGTTCCTTGGGAGAAAAGACAGACAGACACACAATTACACTCTCCTTTCAGGGACCTGCAGAGAGCAAGAAGGTCTCCCCTAGGCCTCCTTTTCTCCAGGCTGAGAAGACTTGTGCTCCAGACTCCTCAACAGCTAGCTCCATATCCTTTTCCCAGTCTTGCATTGACTGTACCGGCTGTATTTGAGGAGTAAAAATTCTACAGTCCTAGGAGGGAGTTGTCTGGCCAGCTCTTCCCAGAGGACCAGGGACCGTTCAGTCCAGACATATCTGAGACTTTCACGCCTAAGCCAAGGCTGTTGCAGAGCAGCCTTTCCTCATGGTAGACTCATCTGGGGTTGGCCACCTCTACCATATCTTGGAGAAGATGGGCAGATGCACAGGGCAGGTGATATTTGTCCTTTGAAGATGGTGTTTGAATCACTGGTGTTTGCTCCGCACCCCGATGGCGGTCAGCACCCAGAAAACATCACCAGAATCGTCGTTTGTGGATATGAAGCTGAAACTGGATGCTCAGCTCCTTAAAGGCTTAGGAGATAAAGTGAGAGCCTATCTGTATGTCCAAGCACACACAACTCCTCCACAATTACAGTGAGAAGCAATTACTTTTCATTTGGCTTGCTGAGACTTGATAAATCAGATTAACCTTTCACAGTGATGAGGGATTGATCCTCCCACTCTTTTACAACACTTCAGAGCAGCTCAAGAATTTAGATGTCCCTGGACACCTGCAATGAGGAGCTACCTGCCAGCACTCTGGCCCAGGAAAGCCACAGTCCTGCTTTGTACTGTGGCTGAAAATGGGCTTGAGAACATCTCTACTGCCGCCAGGGGCATAGCTTATGAGCCAACACAGGGCAATTCCCCAAGAGATTAAAAAAGCCACGGCTGAAACCGGTCCAGCAGAACTGCACACCTCACCCTTGGTTGAGCTTTTATACTGATGGTATAAAACCTGGTACAGCAGTGGGGTGACCGAGCAAGCATTAGAAGAAATGAAGAGTCTTTCCTGGATTCCCATGGAGTCTTCTCTTTCAAGGTGCTCTTGCATTCCCACTGCCCCAAGTCTCTGCATTGGAGAAACATCAAGAGCAGCATTTCTACGTAAGTATCCAGACACCCATCAAGCCCCGACCTGCCCAGTTCATCCACCACAACAGGATTTAATGGAAATCTCCAAGCCACTGTCAAGTGCCTGGAGACATCTGAAGGACTCTGGAGTTCACAGGTCCATTGTCAGAGAGAGCTGTAGGATCTTATGTGGTCATTAATTTCTCCCAGGCCCTGCCAAGAAGAGATACATTAACAAAATTGGTTCGTATTGCCAATTTTAGTGCATTATTATGTGCGTCATAACAACTCACAGCAATCTGGCTGTGATGCCACAGTACACACAACACGGTAGCTGTCTCCAACTACAGTAAAGTTTGTGGGCTTTATCTCTCCCAAAGCACCTACAATATAATATACAAATATATAATATACAATATATAATACAAATAAAGCTGGCTCATGGTTCATCGCTAGAACACAGGAATCAAATGCTTTATGTGCCTGCTTTTGCAACGAAAAACTCAGGTGTATAAATTATACCTTCTCCCAAAGTCACTCTCTGCCTCTTTCCGTGTGTCTGCCTGACACTGGGGTTCAGAAAGGCCTGCACCAGAGAAAGAAGAGATTAACATCTTTTCAACTACACAATAATGGTTCTTGTACTAATTAAAACAAATTAGATTTAATGTACACATCTCAGCAGCTGGTTGTCTTTCTAATATTGGTAAGCATTAATCATCAGAGAATGATGTTACCAGTGAGCAACTGGGGAGCATCCTCCTCAGTACGACTGAACTATTTATACAAAAGATAAACATGTACCACCTACTCTTTGAGAAATGGACCTGGACCCTGAAATATTATAATCACCAGGAGCCAGTAGAAAAGTCCTGTGCAGGGTGCAGTAGCTTTCCTGCAGATTTGGGCAGTGAATTGCAGCAGACATGATAGTTCGTGGTATTCCTAGCTTGTGTTTGAACAAAGGTGGTTGAAGCTCCTCTGGCTTTTCATGATATAAATCATCCCTCCTCTTGAGGATTCTCTCTGAACTCCACATAGTGAAGGGTGGTTCTATATTTGTTTTTTCTGAGGCCGTGTGTTCCCTTCCCTTCGGGAGCCTGAGCACGTCACGCAGCTCTCTGAGGGAGGAATGCCCCTGCCCCATGAACAAGAGGCACAGCAGGGAACAGGCAGCTCCAAGTGACACCAAGCAACCACTGACAAGACCAAGAAGCAGAGAATAAAGCTAAGAAGAGGAAGAGAAAGCCAGCCCCCTGGAGCCAGGCTGAGCTGTGCAGAGTTCACTATAAGCAGAAAAACTCCAGGTTTACATGAAGCTAAGCCTGGAAGCGGGAAACCTCTTTCTTTTCCGTCTTTTTTTTTTTAAATTTTTTTTTTTAACTTCTTATTCTAAAAGGCCTTGGATATTGGATGTAAAAAACTCTTCTGGCTTTGGAGAGCTCTCTGTAATAGAAGGTCTGAGAGCCTGACCACAAGGGTTCCCTTGGATTCTTGAATTCATGACATCTGCACAGATTTTAATTTGTGGCCAGAAGACCTGAGAAATTCTTCTTGTTCCTGAGATCAAGGGACTGGTATTCAAATTGCTGTCTCATTGTCCAAGCAGAGGCTTTCTAGAGCTGTGTTAAGAGGTCACAGCCATTGAACCACAGACTCAAAGCAGCAAATCTGTCAAAGGGGAAATCGGTTGACTGCAGACCAATTGGCATATGGGCCTCAAAAACCACCTCCTTCATCACTTTACCCCTGGACAACTCAACAAAAGTGGGAGAATGGAAACCATAATCAGACTGGAAACTTAGCTCAATTAAATGTGATATGTAGCTTCCAATAACCTTTTTTTTTTTAGTTTTACTTTTAGGATCAAAGTGTATCTTGGTGTGGTATATAATAGGCCAACAGCTCACCAGATCTGCAGGAGCCAAGGAAGAAATGAAGGAATTACCATAAAAGAAAGTCAGCAGGTGTTTTTCAAGGCATTTTCATTATCAGTCTACCAATATTTCTGATGATGAATTTCAACCCATACATTAAAACACATCCCTTCCTTCCACCCCTTAGCAAATTCAGTCAGCTGCTATTTCCCTACCTCACAATCTTTTTGTTTCCTTGATACTGAACTTACATGTCAAAAAGCTAGGAGAATTGGGGGTTGAATCTGCCCCCATGTGTCTATGCAGTTTCAGGCTTACAACATTTTACCGACTTGCTCTTCTTTACTATAAATGTGTCTTCAGTAAATTAAAGCAATTAATATTGAAGACAAACAACACTGCAGCCAATAAAGTTTTTTGGGTTTTTTTTTCAGGTATTGTAATAACTATTGTGCTGGTAGCATGGAGTATATTGATACCATAATACATCATCCAAAACCCATTATAGTCTTGGGGACTATGTCTATGAAAAAAATAACCCTTTCCTGAAAAGCATTTAAATATAGGATGCAGGATCAGATTTCCCTGCGATGAGGTTAGGGCTTTAACTTGGCACACAGATTTTACCAACATATAGTGCTCCAGATACATAAGGAAATCTAAATTGATTTCATCAGCATATATAGGATGAAAGAGTTTTGAGGTACTGCCCCGTGCTTGCTGAAAACAAAGTGTTAACTGTCATCATATCCTACGGCATGAAATTTCTACCTGGCTACGTAAGGCCTTTAATCACGAAACGACAGGATATGGGAAGAACAGTAAACCTGGAATAAACGCTTCTGGCACCAGAATCCACGTTGATTCAGATTCAATATCAGCGCCAGCAAAATCAAAATATGTGATGAAGACACAGGCAGCTGTAATTATTTAGCGAAACATTTCTTCTGGCCCCAAATTTCAGACTTACGGAGAGTTTTCTATCATCATGCAAGTCAAGGTCCCTGATGAAAATTCCTCTGGCACGTTCTTCGTGGTAGCTTTTGAAATGACCTATGGATATCTGGTTCTGGGGAATTTCAAGAAATATTGAAAAATGATGAATTGGAAAGGAACTGGAACTCTGACAGACTTCTTTAGGATTTTGCATGTAACTGAATTTCATCCTGCATTGTCCCAAAGTGTCACTGAGATATGATGTGTCTTTTATAGCTTTTGTGAAGTGTTATCCTCCTGGAACAACCAAAACTGTAAAAAGCCACCAAGATATGCTGTGTGTAGACATATTATTAAAAGCTCACTGCACTTTCTGATCTATGCACATTTCTACAAGAGGATGGGAGCACCAGTCCCACAGCCCATCCGAGCACCGAGCTGCTGCCAGTCACATAGTTGTAAAATGAGATAAAATAAGAACTCTCAGAGAGAAAAGTGACATTGTTGCGTTCTCTGTGTGATCAGAATGAATGGGTGTGTAATAACTTTCTGGGCTATTACAGCCCTGTCTCTGTGCCTAAGAAGCCTCGGTGACCAGGGAGGCAGGAGACCGCTCTTTCTACACCCTTTTCTCTTTCTCGGTTCTCTTGTATAAGCCTCATAGCTGCACAGCAGGAGCAGAGAAAATGGATCCTTTTCTACTGTGAAAAAGATCTGTTCTATTCTACATCTATTTCTATTTGGGAATGATTATTTTCAAGAACTGTGTTACTGATACTCTGTTGGCCTGTTAGTCCTTCTTCCATAGGCCGGAGCCAGGAAAATTCCTTTTCCTTTCCAAGGACCACAGCATGATCTACCAACAATCCCTGCCACTCCTCAGTTTATAACCACCACGGCCCATGGTAAGCAGTGCCCCTTACCAGTACACATCCCAGCAAAGCAACAATGGTATGAATAGCTTCCTGAGACCAAACCATGGCTGTAGATCCAACTTCATCGCCCACACTTCCAGCTCGTCCCACAAAGGTACTCAGGTCTCAGCCAGGTGAGAAACCACCTCTGCAGAGCCTGGGGAGCTGCTGGCTGTGGGGAGCTGCTGGCTGTGGGCAGCCATGGAGACAGTTCAATGAGGGAAGAGAGAGCAAAGGATGGGGCTCAGGAGTGCTGAACCTGTGGAATAATCAGCCTCTGCAAATGGGAATTCTGCCTCAGCTGCGGAGGAGTGAAAACACAGCCACATCCCCAGCTGAGATGCTGCCACAACATCGTTTCCAAAATGGGCCCCTGAGCTACAAAAGTACAAACATGCACCAGTCATTCTGGGGAGCAGCAACAAGAGCTGGCAGAGGTGGTGGGGATCTGCTGCCAGGGAAGCAGTGGTAGCAACACTCCCCTGACACCAGTCACAGCAGTTCTGGCAGGGAGGTGGCAGATGAGGGTCTCTCCCTGGCACAGCGAGACACAGTTCTGACACTGGGAGTCAGCACCATGCAAGTGAGCACACAGCACCCGTGCTGTACTGGCCCTTGCTGGTCCCCGCTAGAGAAGTGTGTTGGATGGATCCTCTGGCTGGGAAGAAGGGAACCAGCAATCAGTAGATCTGTAAAACAGAATCCACAGCTCCTCTTTAGAAAGGACACCGTATTGAAGATGGTCCCACATGTACAAGAGTTACAAAGGGTGAAACTCCTCAGCCGGGACGTGTCCTGTTCAATGCCTCCCCTGATATCTTTTGCCCTTTTCCAAGCATTGGTCCTACACAAATGCAGGTCCCAGTGCTGAGAGAGGAGGTGGTGTTGTAGGCTGACTATCCCAACCCTCCCACTATTCATTAGCTCCCACTGGTTTTTTAAATGAGGAAGGCCAAGGCAAGGCAACCAGCCTGCATGATTTCTCCCCTCTGCCTGGCTTAGGAATGTGGTGGGGGAGGAAAGCAAGACCTACAGATCTTGATAAGAGGAACAAAAATCCAAATGAGAGAAAGGTGAAACAAGGGGAAGAGCAAGGGATAGGGAGGAGATGGCAAGACCTGGAGTCACTTCGGCAGCTACACCCCAGGTGCCAAGGAGAGCTAAGATGGCAATGCACCTTCTCACAGCTCCCCGCAAGCGTATTGAACTACCTCGGCTAGCAGACACTGGAATGGTGCCTTTGGTGAAGTAAATTTCAGGACAGCAGACCCAAACCTGCAGCAGCATCTCTCCAGCTGAGGGAAAGTGTCCCCAGTGGGGGCATCTCTACTTGTGCAGAGCAACCAGTTACTCTTGCAGATAATGCAGACCATGATTATTACCCAGCACGATGCACAACTTGGCTCATCCTTCCTTATTTCTGGTGGCTCACCTGGGATGGAATACCTGTGCCCCTGCTAGAGACAGTGGAAAATTAACCCTGTCCCTCCTGGAACCAGCCACTGTCCTTCTTGAACTGGGGAGCCCAGGACTGAACACAGAGGTCCAGGAATTGAAGAAAATTAATTTAGAGGTGTTCTACTCCCAAATGTGGGAAAAGGAAAGAATGATTGAATATTTTAGAGATTTCTCTGTAAAAAACCCCAAAAACCTCCAGAGTTATCTTCTAAAGATTTATCAGCAATTTATTTCTCTATTATTTGTTGAGTTTTCCCCCAAAAATTAAAAGAGATGAAAAACATTCTTCATGGGACCATCGTTATTTTTCACTGTATCTCATTCTTAGTGCTTTTAACCTGTCTATATCTCTATGGACTTAGTGCAGTCACTGAGTTGTAGGTTCAGTTGGATCACACCAGCAGCCTCACACCCAGCTCAGGTTTTGTTCACTTCATGGTAGAGCCCCTCACATCACTTCTGCTTGCTTTCGTGAAATATAATCTTGCATTTAGCAAATACATATTCACTGCAGCCCCTGTTGTCAAATAATTCTGATCATTCCTTAATAACTGACTTGTGCCTCTGCACTAATTCCTGTCTCCTGCAAAGTTCATATGATGATTTAACATAGTCTTCATCTGGATTATTGACAAGGATTAAGATTTTCCAGCACCTTCACAAGAACTCATACCAACTGTGCAGAAGTTTATCACCCTTGGGGATATAATCACACAGAATCACCGAATCTCAGGAACTGGAAGGGACCTTGAAAGATCATCTGGTCCAATCCCCCTGCCAGAGCAGCAAGACCTAGATAATATCGCCAGCAAAGTGTTTCAGTGAGGGGACTCAAAGATATCAGAGGGTCATGTATCATCAACCAGAATAAAAAAGGATATGTATTTTGGGAAAATATACCCAACTTGACTATGAATATTGGTTCTGTCCACTCTAGCCTGTATGAATGAGGGACCCAAATTGGTAGAGAAGTCATCCTCAGTGACACTCAGTCCTCACAGAAACCTGATAAAGTGGAGAGCGATACAATGGAGCTAACACAGAGAATTCAAGCTTGACCATAATATGGGATGCCTGTTCCATATTATTCGGTAATAAATATACTTATATACTTATATATAAATGAAACAGATGATAATAAATGTGAAACAGAAATAATTAATTTTTTTGTTCATAAATTTTGCTTTAGAATTAAATACAGATGCCAAGCATATTACAAACAAAATTTGTTTCCCTCATTCTGGATTCATCCTGCGCTGGTTGTGCACATCCATCGCTCTGCAAGAGTTTTACATGATTGCAAAGGGGATCCTGCAAGCCTAAGAAGGTCGTGGGCATTTCCCATGTATTTTCCCCAAACCAGGACTCAACCCAGCAGAGACAATCGGCTGACCAGACGGCACAGAGATTTCCAACTGTGTATGAATAAAAGGCAAGATGTAAAGGTTACAGCAAGAGAGACTTGCTCTTCTTCCCATGATGCTTGGAAAAGCATTCCATATTCAGGTTCCTCTCTCCCCTCTCCTGGATGGGATCTCAGCCCAGCTGAGCTTCACCTATACAACCACAGAAAAAAAAGGTGGTTTTAGCACTGTTTGCTCCCTTGCATCTGTTAGATCAACACTCAAAAGAACACTCTGGCAGACTACACTGATAACCTGCTGGTACAACTGAAAAAGAGTGCCAGAGAATCCGGATGATATTAGGAAGAAAATAGAAGGCATGACCCCCATCGAGCACTTTCCCCATCCACACCGAGTTGGTTGTCTTTCAGTCCAAGGCAAATCAAGCCACCAATGCAAGTTGAGAAAGGCGCAAGTGGGGGTGGGGGGAGTTGGTGTGGTGGGGACGTGCGTGTGTGTCATACTCTCCATGGCTAGAAAATCTGGACTATTGTGTTCCCTTGGCAAGGGAGCATCATAGGCAGTAGCCAGGCTGCTGTTGCTGAAGCTAGACAGAGTAGTTATTCTTGGCCAGACTCATGCCGTTGCTTTCCATTCACTAAAGGAAGAGGAAGGGTTGGTGTTTTAAGAGGAAGGCAAAAGAATTTCTTGCCAAACCTCATGTAGTGTGAATTTTAGCTGGTGCCTATGTGGCAGCATCATTAATGGAAACTAGCATGACAGCTGACAAAGAGCAATACCCATCAGATGGTCATCATTATTCACACTTTCCATGCCGTCTCTTCTTGGCTGGGTCTGGAGTAGAATTCAATGGTTTACATTTTAATGTTATTCAATGGTTTACATTTTAATGTTATAAGCCAATTTTACGCAGTGAATATCCCCTGCATTTATTTTCTCTGAATGATGAAACGCTTTGGTTGTTTGTCGACATCACTCAGTGGCAGATGTCACTAGCAACTTTGAAGTGATGTCTGTGCAACTTATTGGGCGTGGATTTTAGCACATAGGAGGAGGCAGAGTCGTCTTTGACCAAATATCTTTAATCAGGATTTACTGAAAAGATAACAGAATCGGCGCAGTTCCTTCTGATGGCAACTCAGCCTGGGTTGTTGCAAGTGCAGAAAGCGGAAGAGTGTCAAAATTATCAGAAAAGTTATACCCTAGGATGATTCAGTAAAACCAGCAATTTTTCAGCTATTGATCTCCACTAAAATATATACATCAAGGCCAGATCTAAACTGGCTAAAATGGATTCAGCTACAACTGCTACGTGCAATTCACACAAAGATCCTTGGGACAACATGGGTATATACAGCAATGTGACTGCAGGAAAAGGCCACAAATGTCCACAGCAGATATTTTCACCTCAAAGTCATTCTCAGAGCCCCACTAACGCCTCAGTGGGGAAGCTGAAGAAGAAAAGACATTTCTCCCTAGGACTGGTTCTGAACTAGCTCAATGGTGAAAAAAACCCTGGGCACACCCCTGGAAAAGGACTTGAGCAATTAAATATAAACAATACAAAAAATATAACTCTGGAAGTATAAATTTGTGAGGAGATTGGGAAGAAAGGAAAATTAAAATGCTAATAAGAATTGTAAAGTTTCCTATATCTTAACTGAAGACAGAAGGCTGAAAAGATGTAACAGGAAAGTCCGGTTCCTAAACATTAAATTAGGCATTGGCATAAAATATACATTAAAGGGTCTTAGATTTTAAACAGTGCACTGTAAGGTGCACTTACAGCAAACTGTAAGGTGAGCCATCGAGGGAAAATACTGGCCTGGCTGAACAAATAGAGAGGTCAGGGAAAAACAGAGAATTTATGTACTTTGGAAAATGGGGTAGGTTACTCAGGAAGATTACAAGGGTGTAGTAACCTCCACGTTAGCTTTTCCTGCACCCCATTACTAAACTCTCCCCTAAACTATGTTTTCGTCATGCAGAATGGAAAAAGTCCTCATTGGGACTACCAGCTCTCACTTTGTCATGAGCAGAAACAGGATACATCTCTTCCCCTAGCTCAGGGCTAGAGGCCGCTCTTTCACAAGATTCATTTGGCCATGCCTGGTACATTGATCTCCATCATCACCTCCTCCCGCAAGAGCTCTTGAAATCTCCCACGTGGCCCAAGGTTGGGCATTGCTCCCTGAGTCCTCAGAACTCAGAGCTGCAGATGTTCTCCAATGGCTCTAATTCAATTACAGTCTCTTCAAATATTTCAGTGAGGCTTTGAACTCCTTGATCGCCTTTATATATAGTAAAACTCTATTTGCTTCTTTATTATTGGCACTTCCTGTGTATGAGAAGGAGATACCAATCAATATATTATAATTTTGATTAACATACTACCACATACAGAAGGAGCCACAGCTTGCTTAATGCTTTTCTCCCCCTTCGAGGGCAAAGCAGATTCTGGTTTCTCATTGGGTTGTGTTCTGTGCAGGGCCTCAAAAGGAAACCACAGGTGTCAGCGATGATTATGATTCAAAACCGGAGTGTTTAATGCACAATTTTTCCAGCCCCATAGGTTTTTCCTGGGATGCTGCAGTCCAGTGCATAAGGAGCCATCAAGGCCGTGTGCAGCTGGAAGGAGTTCCTTTAGCCACAGAGAAGCATCTTCCATCTGTTTTATAGATAAGGACGATAAAGCTATTCATACAACAGTCCCCTCTACCAGCTGCTTCCTCTGAATCTGAGTCAGGTAGAAACTGCCTATTTTCTGGCAGGAGTTGTCCAAGATGTCAGGATGCCAAGAAAGAGGCAAGATGAAAGTGAAGGTGAAAAACACATTCTGCTCTAAAATTCTCTTGGCTATCCTGAGGTTAGACATATAAATCTGCTGGTTGTTGGAAGAGATTTGTCTTCACTGTGTTTAAGCTGTTTTGGTAAAACCCATGTGCCCCACCAGAAAAAAGAATGCACTTTGAGGTAGATCCTGTTCTCTGCTCAAGCCCGTTTTAGATGGTTGTCAAAGATTCTTTGCTTGCCAAAAGTGAGTGTGTGCTAAGGGCAACTGGGCAGAGAGAGACCTGCATGAGGAAAGACAGAAAATATTAATGAAGACCATTGAAAATGCCTCAACCCACCTTAGTAGGAACACATAAAAGCCATAGGCATTGCATTTTTTATATACTGCATACAGGCTTTGAATCGTAGAGATGACAAATTTAAAGAGTCCCATGGGATCTGAATCCTGGCAGGTGTCATTTCGTCATGTCACATCTTGATGATCTGTCTTGCAGAGGTCAATCTGCTCTCCACCATCAAGTGATGATAAAACCCAACATGGAGTACTTTGGAAGCTGCACCGTCCTCAGGGAAAGAAGGTTGGGGACACTCAAGAGACAGTCAGTCTCTTCCTGTTGAACTGTAAAAACTAGCTGCCCCAAGAGGCAGAGCTACATACCTGGACCATGCTTTTGTCTCCTGTTGCTATTGGAAGGGGAAAATCTTCGAAGTGCGCAGGTAAATATAACCTGGCGCCTTCTCATAATGCATTTGCTTTTTAAGGGCTGTGCCTACCTGGAGCTGAGCACGGTCTTGGTATTCTTTAGAGCAAACATGACATCTAGTGGGTGAGAACACCTCTGCAGAGTTGTCTCAGGTCTTTTTTGCCTGCGACTATCACCAGGGTGGGGATTGTCTCTAAGGAGAATCATCTGAAAGAGAGAGTTCCTACTTCACACCGCCTTTTGGGTGAGCAACGGCTGGTGCAACTGATACACGTCTGCTAGTTGCAACAAGTCAGCTGCCCAGTTTTAACTCCAAGTTTTGTTTCCGCCTGGTAGTATCGGGCACGATGGATCCTGAGTGCATGGTTACTGGGCAGGGACACTTCTCGTAGGGATTAACTGTCTGTCCACACCTTTCTGTATTTCCCTGCAACGTTATAGTGGGGTCCCTCTGTTAAGTATCAAAGAATATTCTCAGACCGTAACATCACAGAATGCCGAACTGTTCAGTGTCCTATATTTAAAAAGGATTTGGGGGATGCTGCAATTTACTGTCTACGTGAACCCTCTCTCTGGCCATCCTGTAGAACAAGATCTCGCCGCAGAAGCGTCAGGGGGAAGCAGCAAGGGCAGGACTCTGTCCCCCAGGAAGTCGTGCAACATTTCCTTTGTGTTAGACTGACACAGCAATTACTGAACGGATGTAGTCCCTCAGGAGCCATTTGCTCTTTATATAATATAAAGGCGACTTAGAAGTGCGATGTGATTCTTGGTGGAAGAAAGCCCTTCTTGCACTGCAAGCATGAAATATTTTGGCTTATTACAGGTTTGCACCTTTCGTAAAAAAAAAATCTTGAAAGTCATTTATACATTTCTCTTAGTTTTGCTAAAAGAATGGGAAATCCATTTATTGCATCACAATATTAAGCAATAATGCTCTACAAAATTTGCTGTACCAAATATTATTCTCTTTCTTTTAAGTCCTAAAGAACTTTTATGGCTAAAAGACATCTGTTTAACAATATTTCAGATGTGAAACCATTAATATGAACTGGTTGCAAGCAGGAGTAAGAGAAATCAGAGAATTAGCAATAAAAATAAAGGTGAAATGTGCTTGGCCTTCTTGGGTGTGGGAATGAGACCTCTCAAATGGAGTACAGTGAGAGGTGCTCGTGTCTTTGCTTTACATCACTGCCCTAAAAGTTTATTGATGGGCTGATCCATCTCTGTGATTGTTTTCCTATTTGTGTTTTCTTTTACCTTTTCCATTTTTGTTTCCCCCCGAGGACTTAATTGTCATTAACTTAATTTTATTTGTTTCATTTTTTACTTTTTCATTCATTTCACAAGTAGAAGGGGAGCCGCGTGTAGCATTGTTTGTCTCACCCACCACTGGAGAAGTTGGGGGGAGGGATTTGTCTCCATTTTTCTGGCTCTCCTTCTGCAATGAGAAGCCAAGAGAGTAGCATTCTTTCTTTCCTTCTCCATTTACTGATAGTTCCCTGGTTTAATGAAAAGGACTTAATTTTGGTTCTATTTTTCTTCTTCTTTCCCTTGGATTTGCTTGGTATTTTCATACTGAATAAAGTGTCCTTATTTCTTTTTCTTATTTTATTCCATGTTCCTTTATTTACTAAATATCGGTTTGTTTTTTTCTAATTCAGAGTTTAAGTTTTTCCACGCCACCTTCACATTTTCTCATTTTGATTACCTCAAATTGATAGGCAATGTTTGTTAAAAGCCACATATGCCTCTGTTCAGTGCTGCCCACAATGTACAAGGAAAAGGGACATGACCCTTGAAAAAAAAAGTCTTCATTGAAATTCATTATAAAGCTGAGAAATTTCTTCTATATGGTAAGTGTTGCTCATCATCACTCTCATTGCACAATATCGCCAGGAATAAGGTTCCTTATCCAGAATAAAAGCAGATATCCTGACCCCTTACAGAGATGATGGCACTTATCAGCATAAATTACACGTATTTCCTTTGCACGCATCTACCTCGAAAGTAATTCACCCTTGCAGAAAATGGCTGGTCCTTCCAGCACCCTCTGTCTTCATGGCAGTCCTGTCACGGAACTGATTCCAGTCACAATTTTGCCCTTATGAATGAGTATATTACGAGGCATTGGCTGGAATTCCTAGGGATGCTGGGAATTAAACAGCAGATGACAATTCTCCTCTTGATCAACCAATCGTTAACTCCCAAAATCCCTGGGAAGGGGGAAATTATTCACGGTGTGCACAAACCACCTCCAATTAGCTGACGTCCATGGAGAATGGAAACAAAGCAGCTTGGTACAAATATGCCACCAATTTACTGCCAGTGTCATAAATAATAAAGAGAATTGTTCACTATAAATAAAAACACACACAATGTCTAATTATTTAGAATTCAAAGGATTAATTAGCATTAAAACAATGCTCACCTCTGCTTAAATACAATACCAACTATTCCATGCAAATGATCAAATTATGCTTCATCAAGATATGCCTAATGAAGCAGATCTCTACAGGGACGTCTGCAACTGATATTGGCAGCTCGAGGAATTGAAAGAAACAAAAAAGAAAGCCAAGAAAACGATGTGGGTTAGTGAAGGTCTGGTTGGATATTTTTTGTCAGGAAGTCTCTTCACCACCAAACCGAGGAGATACCTCCAAATGAAGCCATAGAATTATAGTTGGAAAGGACCTTAAAGATCATTAATTTTCAATATCCCAGAAATAGGCAGACACCTCCTACTAGATGTCACCCTTTGTGAGCAAAATGCTCTTTGATACTTGCCATTTTCAGGTGGTTTAGTAACTAAATGCATTAAAACAGATGAGCCAGCAGATTACCCTGATCACCTTAAATGCCCTAGAAATAGTTAGGAATAGCAGAGGATAAAATAATGCTGGTTAAGTAGCATCCTACAGAAATTATTGTAATTAGATGGGACACAACAAATATATTTAATTAAGTACTACTGCATACTGCATTGCTGTATGATACTGATAACTAACCAGGAGAAAAAATACCTTTTGCAGTCTGTTATTTTCTCAGAACAGTAGAAATTAATCAGCAGATGGTAAATGTACTTTGATAAAAGTCACAATCTCTATTTATTGGCTGGATTTAGCCATGAAAAGGAATACAGCTGATTAGCCAATATTGTCAAAGAAAAGTGAGAATAACAGAAATAATATAAGGCATGTACATTTTCATTTATTCGACACTGACTAGGAGCTGTGGATGTTTCTCGCCATAAGCAGCAATTGTCTGCTTATCTTGCACTTCTCAGGAAACTGCTACAAACAAATGTGACTAAAATTAACTGCCGTCCGCGAAAACGGCAATAGAAGCAGACTGTATCAGCATAATGTAAATATATCTGCAATTAGCCACCGTCCCTAATTCATACACCACACCAAATGACTCTGATCCACCAGCATGGCTTAAGAAGCAGGATAACTAATGAGCAGAAGGCAAATATATGAAATATATAACCTACATATCTTACCATTCGTTCCCTGGGATAGCCAGTGCTACTGCTGTGCTATTTTTCTCAGTCCAGCTGCCCCAGAGATGACAGCTGAGCAGCTGAGCTTCCTCCTTCCAGTCTGGGCAGTCTGCAGAGAAGATTCAAACCTGTGTGCCTAAAGCATCTGCTGAGGGATGTTGAATGAGGACATCAACATTGGCCCATGAGAGTAGATTTCACAATTGTGATCCCCCATCCTTGACAGGCTAAACTCATTCACATTGCTGGCTCTTCAGCGTTCAACTCCAGCCTTGCCACTGTCCCTGCCCACCACTCTCAAAGCCTTCTAGCCCTTCTTTCGTCTCTGGCTGGCCCTCGGACCAGCACTGGCCAGGTCAGCACCTACAGGCAGCCGGTAGTGCTGGCTCTACTCAGTCTATCAACCCAGGCTCTGTTGAGAAGGATATCAGCCTTTTGCTCAGGCCATTCAGTTTTGCAATCTGTTCCCTTTCAGCTACCTCTGGTTTCACAGCACATTTTTCTAGCTTGCAGGAAGTCCTTCTCATGACTCTGTGAGGTCTCTGTGCTTTTCTTAACACATGCTTTGACTTGTAACATTAATGTTTATGCTCAGCACACAGCTGTCCACAAGAAACCAAACAGCATCCATCAGTCTCCAGGAGAAAGCAGAGAGGTCTGGATAGTAGCCTTCTGGGGACGCAGAAGTGAGTAATATCCCATATACCTGTGCCAATTCTATCCCTCACCTGCAGTTCCTGCAGAAGCACTAGAACGATAAGGCAAGCACCACCTGTTAGGCAAAAGGCGTTAACGAGGTGATGAAAAAAATCGTGGCGCAAACCCTCCACACTGCTCCACCTGCCGTGTCCCCGTCACTAAAGATCAAAACTGCTCACATGAAAAAACTGTGACACCTGTTACTCTGCATTTCTCAGAGAGGGGAGCACAAAGAAAATATTCATGAAATACAAGTACCCGCAGACCCTAAGCATTAGATGATGCTCTCCATAAGTAAATATCTCTAATGGGTGTGCGCTCTCTATAAAGACATACAAAATTGCTCAACATGAAGGCAAGGTATCGTTTAGCTTCTTAGCACTGCTACAGATAGGTGGCTCTCTCAACAGTAGAAAAACTGAATTCCAAATCCCCATCTGACAATTCATTTTGTCCAGGCATGATGTGGGGACCATTTTCTGCTCCATCCCTTGGAGGCTCATGGCCGTCACAGACAGTAGAACTGTCTGGGAACCTCCCAACAAAGCTCCCAAGTTTTTGTGGCTTCAGCTTCACATTAAGGACAGTAGCATCTTTTATATTTCCCTTTGGCAAAGTATGATCAGAATTCCTTACCATCGCAGATACCAGACATGGCTGATGAGGGAGATAGAGATCAGAACATCCCTGCAAAGAAGCAAACCAGAGCCATAAAAAAATATGCAAGAAGGAAAACCTTTAACTTATTCCCTGCTTTACATGCATGGTTTTCTAGCCATACACACAGTACCAACGTAGCTGGCAAAGTAGTGATAACATTGAAAAATAGCTTTTTTTCCCTGTGAAACTATAGAAGGATTGTTTTTCTTTTCTCCTTTTCTTTTATTAGAGAGGGAAAAATCTTGTGAGAGAGAACTTCAATTTGTTGTCTATGCAATGCCCACGTTATTACAGATTTAAAAATAACAGAAAAATTATAAATACATAAGAGAGGAACAGGCTATAAAGCCCATTAGTCACTCCGAGGCAATCTATGTGACAGGGAATTGTAGAGAACACCTAACACAGAGAAATATTGACACTTGCTAGCTTTACCAATTAAAAACTGTGGGTTTCCTTGGAGGGGTTCTCCTTGTGCTGCTTATCCCTGTGCTTTTATTTCCTTTCTGTATAAGGCAGAGGTGAATGTTTCTTTTCCTTGTATTCTTATATTATGCCTTATATCCAACAACAAAGTTTAAATTTTTGACTCTCAAAGACGGGTATGTAGAAACCCTGGGCAGCTTGGCAGATAGAGCCAAGTTCAAAGTCCAAAGCTGTGTCACAACTAAAAGACTAGCAACACAAATAACAAAAAATAAATTAACAGTTCCGATCTCCACTCTGACTAAAAGGATTTATACAAGAGAAAACGAAAATTTGATGTGATTCCTGGCAGATGCCAGTAGTGAATGATGAACAGCTTTCACCAATATTTAAATTGAAGGTTTTCATTCATGGTGGTTTTTCTATAGCGATTTCTGTAAACAAGTTCTGAAGAAAAGGCTGGTACCCAGACCATTTTATTTCTGAGAGCTCTACCTTACATCTTCTACATAATCCAGACTTCTTTACGCCCTGGTAAGAATTCTTTGCCATTGCTGGTTCTGAACAACAACACTCTTTACACTGAGCATATTTCATCGTGGGGCAGTGAAGTGTCCGATGGGGCTTTTATGCAATTGCATAATAGTTCCTTATAAACAGCTTTATTTTTTTTTTTTGCCTTAAATGACAGTTTTTCATTTCTGGCATAGAGAGTTGACTTTAGGTAATTTCCTAATTGTCCAACCTGGACAGGCTGGGTGGATGGGCCAAGGCCAGTGGGATGAGGTTCAACAAGGCCAAGTGCCAGGTCCTGCCCTTGGGTCACCACCCCCCCACAGCGCTACGGGCTGGGGGCAGAGTGGCTGGAGCTGCCTGGCAGAAAAGGGCCTGGGGGGGTTGGTGGACTGTGGGCTGAACAGGAGCCAGCAGTGTGCCCAGGTGGCCAAGAAGGCATCCTGGCCTATATCAGAAATAGCATGGCCAGCAGGAGTAGGGAAGTGATGGTGCCTCTGTAGTGGGCACTGGTGAGGCCTCACCTCGAGTGCTGTGTTCAGTTCTGGGCCTCTCACTCCAAGAAGGACATTGAGCGTGTCCAGAGGAGAGCTCCCAAGCTGGTGAGGGGTCTGGAGAACAAGTCCCATGAGGAGAGGCTGAGGGAACTGGGCATGTTTAGTTTGGAGGAGACTGAGGGGAGACCTCCTTGCCCTCTACAACTCCCTGAAAGGAGGGTGTAGAGAGGTGGGTGTTGGCCTCTTCTCCCAAGGGAGCAATGACAGGAGCAGAGGAAATGGTCTGAAGTTGTGGCAGGGGAGGTTCAGATGAGTTCTTAGGAAGAATGACTTTACTAAAAGAGTGATCAGGCCTAGGGAGATTGTAGAGTCACCATCCCTGGAGGTGTTTAAGATAACTGTAGCTGTGACACCTCAGGGCATCCACAACTCCTCCTGGTGCCTATTCTGAATCAGAACGTACTCTGGCTCTTCTGGACTCCAGTAAACCACATTTTGCAGTGCATGTTTTGCACTGCTACACTCTTTTTTTAAAGGGTCAAGGCACACTCTCGCTATCAAACTGCACTAAACCAAATATTTCCACGCATTGTTGAATGAGCAATTCCTGCTGTGAAATTTCTCCATTTAACCACTGTAAACTTCCACTCAGCCTCTTCCAGAGCAAAACTTTCACATGCATAATGAAGCAGAAAGGACAGATACTCAGAGAGCACGACCCCACCCCTCAGGTGAATGCACCAGTGATAATAACTTTGATCATTCAGTTTGGAGCCATTTCTACCGCAGAAAGATACATTTTATCTTTCTCTGTAACATTCACATGGCCAAAAACATCAGTGTGCTCTTTGCAAATACATGGGGCCCTTCGAGCATTTTGGTTTTATTTAAAAACTCTTCAGGGGAAAAAATTTAGCCTACATTACAGTTCTTTTTGTGAAAATTCAAGGGAAAATATAAGAAACTAACTTCAGCTAGGGAACAGCAGTGTTTCGTAAGTAATTTCAGAAACCCATACATTGCTGCAGAAAAACATAATGAAAAAACTCTTTTACTTTTAGTGGAAAGAAAGTATGCAGATATTCTTATGCCATCCATTCCCCTGGAAGGAGGCATGAAATGAATTACTGCGAGAAATTCTCATTTTCCCCTTTCCCATTGAACAACTCTCCTTGGACAGTCTCCTGCAAATTACACCCGGCATCTCTCCAGTGAGGTATGTAGAGATTGAGAATTTTTCATAATTAAATTAAAGCATCAGAAAAATATCCCATTTTTATTTCCGTCACACTTCTGTACCTGTCTCCAGCCCGGGGTCAGTGCCCTCAACTTGGCTGTTGTGTCTAGGTCTGCTTGTCTGGGGCCACTTGTCTCGTCAGCAGATGCCGAAAAGCCCTTTTTGATGAGACACCTGCATGTGCTTTGCAATTGCATCAATGTCAAGGTGATGCAACCCAATGACTGAGCATGAGCCAGCACTGTGTGCTCCATGAGCCAGCACTGTGCCCTTGTAGCCAAGAAGGTCAATGGCATCCTGGGATGTATTAGAAGAGGGGTGGTCAGTAGGTGGAGAGAGGTTCTCCTCCCCTTCTACGCTGTCCTGGTGACACCCCATCTGGAATATTGTGTCCAGTTCTGGGCCTCTCAGTTCCAGAAGGACAGGGAACTGCTGGAGAGAGTCCAGGGCAGGGCTACAAAGATGAAGGGAGTGGAACATCTCCCAGAGGAGGAAAGGCTGAGGGAGCTGGGTCTGTTTAGCTTGGAGAAGAGGAGACTGAGGGGTGACCTCATGAATGTTCATAAATATGCAAAGGGTGAGTGTCAGGAGGATGGAGCCAGGCTCTTCTCAGTGACAGGCAATGACAGGACAAGGGGCAATGGGTGCAAGCTGGAACAGAGGAGGTTCCACTGAAATATGAGGAAAAACTTCACAGTGAGGGAACACTGGAAGGGGCTGCTCAAAGAGGTTGTGGAGTTTCCATCTCTGGAGACATTCCAAACTCACCTGGACACGTTACTGTGTGACCTGCTCTGGTTCACCTCCAACCCGGTTGTGAGGTCTGTCCCATGGGTACATGGGCTGTGAGGTGTGTCCCATCGCAGGGCAGGGGATGAGAGATTGGGGAGAGTAAAGGTGAAATCACAGAGTAAAACCCTAGGACCTCTATGGTCTTCAGAGCAGCAGGTCTCTCAACGCTCATCATATGTTCATTGTATCTCTAACCGCATGACACACAGATTTATGGTGGCGGTGGGATTTGCTCAAGGTCCCATTTGCTGCTCCCCTCCACCTGATGGGAGAGTCCTACCCCCAAACTGCCCTTTGCATCTTCACAAAGCCCCTCTGACAATATTTCTTTTGCAGCCCCGGGTCCACAGAGTAGAATTTTTCTTCCTGGCACTTGCAGTTATAGTCNGCAGGAGCGGTGCATCCCCTAGGTGATCCCACAGCACTCCTACACTGTGGCTCACGCTCCTTCCCATGACCCACACCTGGCTGACGCAGGCACTAGCAGGATCCATCCTAGGGTCCCGGTGCTCCCTTGCCCAGGATTCTGCATACCACTGCTGCTTCCTTGGGTCTGGTTCTACAGGGAGGAGGAAAGAGCTGCTTCTTGCACCCTGAGCTTACACTGCTATGGAGGGGATGGGAGAATTCCATCCCTGGCAGCATAGGTGTGTTGGTGTGGTGCTGGAAGAGAACTGGGTACCCCTGTGCCCTAGGTGCAGTGCCAGGCACACATGCAAGCCTTACTGCGCTTCTGGTCTTTGAAGACAGGCTTCTCTAGCTCCATGGCTGCCATCTGGGCTTGCAACACACGGCAAGATGAGGGTAACACACTCTAGAAGCCCTCGTGAACTCATTAGGCTTCAGAGTGAACACACTGAGAATGACACAGCCCAGAGCTGCGGTGCCAGGCTGAGGGCCACGCTGTGGAGGCTGGTGGGGACGGGGGCATGATTATATACTGCAGAACATGTCTTTCATTAAAGCCAGAATGACGACAGGTTTACTGTCCCCCAGAGCTGCCATGTGCCCAGCACTCACTGTCAGCACCCAGGGTGGGCATGGAGCCCCCTCCTCCCCAGCACGACCATTGTCCGAGCAAATCCCAGGGCCTGGATTCCCCACCCCACTCCAAGCTGCGCTCACCCGGCCGAGCTGGGCTGGGCACACGGGGCAGAGCAGGCAGGACAGCAGACAGGAGAGGGCAAGATGGGGAGCAGGCAGTGCTGTGTGTGTATGTCTCCTGGCAACACTGCAGCAACAGGCCAGTTGCAGTCTGCCCTGGGCTTCCCCCACCCATCTCCACAGCCCCTGACCGGACCCTCCTCCAGCTCACCTGGAGTATCTTCTCTTGGCCACCTCCGCTCCCTGACAACATTCCCACCATCTCCAGAGAAACTCTTTCCCTGGGCACCTTCCTCTGGGCGACCTCTCCCGTTCTTCCTTCCCTAGACCTCCTTCCCTGGGCAACCATCTTCTATCTTGGCCAAACTCCACCAGGACATCTCCTCCCTGGAAAATCTCCTCCCCGGACAATCTCCTCCCCTGACCTTCCTCCCTCCCTAGGCAACCCCCTCCTTAGACCTCCTTCTCTAAGCTACCTCTCCTGGGGACACCCACATTCCATGGGTACCTAGCCCTGGGCCTCTTCTCATTTTTCTGCCCTCCTGGTCGTCCTCCTCTTAGATATCTCCTGGCCCTCAGACAAGCTCTGCTGGGCTATTTCCTCTCCTAGACCTTCTACTCCCCCTCATCCTACGTTCTCTAGACCATCTCCTCCTCTGGGCAACATCCCCCCTGTTCCTTCAATCACCACTTCCCGGGACATCCTTGTCCTCTAGGCCACCTCCCACAATCCTCCTCTCCTGGACAACTTCTTCCTCTGAAGAACCTTCCCTAGGCCATCTCCTCTCCTGGCCTTCCTTCCTCCCTAAGCCATGTTCCCTGGAACATCTCCTACTCTGGGCCACCTCCTATGGTTCCTTCCCTGGCCACCTCACCTGCCACCCACCATGTGCTCAGGCCCCAACCCATGCCCAGAGCTCACCCACCTCGGGGCTCCTCTGGGACCCCCACCTGCAGCTTTGGGGAGCAAGTGACCATCTCAGCACCGCAGCTTTTAAAACTCCTGAATCCAAGTTTTATTACTGTGTAGGAGAAGAGGGATCACTCACAATATATTGTTCAAAAAGAAATACATTCAACAGCATTTACAGTGGAATGACATTAAAATCCTCTGGGGAGGGACTAGAAAGAGCAGGAGATGGTGCTCTGATTAAGTGCTGCTGCTAGATGACCTCTGAAAGATAGAGCAATATTTAAAATTAGCCTAAAAAATTGTGGATTTGTGTTTTGAGGGGCTGCTCCTCGTGCTCCCCCAAGCTGTGCAGGGTCTGTGATGATGATTTCTTGGCAGATGTAGCAATGGGGGTACATCAGAGAGGACCTCTCAGGGTCCCAGAGCCCAGCAGGACCCTTGGTGCCAGCACTTTTGAGCAACATCTTCCTCCCTGCTCCCCTCCTCTGGGGGAACGCTGGGATTGTGCTTCGGGGGCAGCGTGTGAGGAGATTCTCACCCCTCCAAGTTCTCAGGTAACACTTGCATTGACAAAGCAAACAAGGAAAGTAAGGCAGTCTGAAGAGCTCAATTTCTAGCCCATTTTTCAGAAGTGATTCAAACCTCCCCCCACCCACCCCTGGACAATTTTTGGCTGCTGCTACAAACCAAGCCCATGGCATCACGGTTGAGTGTGGACCATCCTCTTGCCCAGGGAGGTGAAGGCTGGTCTCCACAGCCTGGGGCTGGGACACCCAGCAGCTCTCCACAGCCTCCATCCAGAAGCCAGTGTGGCAATTTGGGTCATTTAAGAGCTGCAGTGTCTTCACCAAGCCCCAGGGAAACCTCCGGGCAGGGTCTAGAAGGAGCGAACACACCAGGACCAGCTTCTGGAAGACCCTGGGAGCTGGGGAACACCTAGGAGCATCCTGCTCCAAAATGTGAGGGATATTGAGTGCTGCCCTGCAAATCCCAAATGCATCGTTTCCAGAAGGTCTTTGTCACACTTTCTGAATGCGACTGCATCCAGCTTTGGAGCAGAATATTCCTTCTCTACTTGGGGAATTATCCATCACCATCACCCCTACCTCAGGGAGAAGCCTAAGGAAATCCTACTCGTGCTACAAAAACTCAGACAGACACTTCTGTCTTCATTATTTTTCATCTATTGTGTACCATAGAAATTTAAGCAAAATAATTTTATATATTTATA
>VXBJ01006503.1:0-40022 GCA_013400055.1 Nycticryphes semicollaris | reverse complement strand
AAAAAAAGGGTGCTTTATGAGCACTTAAAAAAATAGGTTTGGAATCCCTGTTTAGATTTTCTTGTCAAATCTCTGTGTGTATTGACTCTGTGTGTGTATTTGTGTTGTTAACTGATGGCAGGATGCTGCCAGCGTGTCCCTGCTGCCCCCCTGTCCTTTCTAGTGACTCCAAGCATGGGTCTGGCCACCGTGGCAGAGCTCAGAAGATGTCGGGGCATGAACTCCAGTCCTGCTTGTCCTTGGCCTCCCAGTAACCGCCTTTATAGATGCAGATCAGCTCCCCCGTCACGGCATCCACCTTGCGCTCAAACCACAGTGGGATGTAGCCTTCATAGTCCTTGCCTGTCCAGGGAAAAATGAGGCATAAGGGAGGCTTTTCCTGCCCAAATCGATGCAGGGTCCTTCCCTCATCCCCCAAACCCAATGGGATTTCATAAAACCATACAATGGGTTGGGTTGGAAGCCCACCCAGTGCCACCTACGGCACTGGGCATGGACACCTCCCACCAGACCAGGTTGCTCCAAGGCCCCTCCAACCTACACTTGAACCCCTCCAGCCTCTCTGGGCAACCTGGGCCAGGCTCTCACCACCCTCACACCAAAGAGGTTCTTCCCCACATCTCAGCTCCATCTCCCCTCTTCCAGTTTCAAATTCTTCCCCCTCATCCTATGGCTCCCCTTCCTGATCCAGAGTCCCTCCCCAGCTTTCCTGGAGCTTCTTAAGGGACTGGAGGGGGCTCTGAGGTCTCTCCAGGCTGAACCCTCCCAATTCTCTCAGCCTGTCCTCACAACAGAGGGACTCCAGCCCTCCCAGCATCTCGGTGGTTTCCTCTGGCTGTGCTCCAACAGCTCTGTGACCTTCTGATGTAGGTGGCCCCAGAGCTGGAGGCAGTACTGGGGGGGGTCTTCCCAGAGTGGAGCAGATTCCCCCCCTTGCCCTGCTGACCACGCTGCTGGGGATGCAGCCCAGGATGTGGGGGGTTTCTGGGCTCCAGCACACGTTGCCAGGGCATGCGGAGCTTCTCATCCACCACCATCCCCCAAGCCCTTCTCCTCAGGGCTGCTCTCTGTCCATTCTTCCCCCTGCCTGGGTTTGGGTTTGGGTTTGGGATTGTCCCAACCCACCTGCAGCACCTTGCTCTTGGTTTGGTTGAACTTCATGAGGTTGGCATGGGCTCACCCCTGCAGCCTGTCCCGGTCCCTCTTGATGCCATCCCTTCCCTCCAGCATCTCACGGTGACGCACAACTTGGTGCCATCGCAAACTTGCTGAGTGTGCGCTCAATCGCACAGTTTCACCACGACATCAACCCCCCAGCAAGGGGATCCCAAAGCATCTCACCCTCTTCCAGGGCCTCTACAGCCTCGGCCTCTCTCCTCCGGCGCACAGCTCGCTGCTTCTCCTCCAGCCGCTGCTTCTCCACGTTGGCCTCATCCCAGCGGCCGCTCTCCATCAGCCGCTGGTCGGGTCTCAGCCGACTGTCCGTGGGGGCCACCCGCTCCTCGGGCTCATTTAGGGTGAGGGCCAGGTCAGAGAAGAAATACATGTTCTCGGCATTCTCCCTGAGGCCGAACAGAACAGCCCCTGATCAGGACGGTGGAGGCAGTGCCCACCTTGAGCAGAGCTCCCCAGCCCTTCACGTCTCACTCCAGACCCACTGATGCAGCTCCTGCTACCCCAAATCAGAAGTGGAGCAGTCCTTTGGTGGAGCCTGCCTCCCACCCCCTAAGTGGAGATGCTGATGATGCCTCAGCGGATGTCTTGGAGGGGAGAAGACCCTTCTTTGTTGGCTCAGTGGGGAGAAGTCAAAAGCCAAGTCTATGAACCCCAAGTGCCGTACTGCCCAGCCGAGACACCCAAAAGCTTCACCCAAGAGCTGCTGCATCCTCAGCTGCAGATCTGGGGGCACCAGGTGGAGGATGCTTTCCACCAAGGACCATTCCACTGGGGACCCTTCCCCTGGGGACCTTTCTGACAGACCATCTCCAAAGCAGGGACCAGCCATTGGTGTTACCAATCAAAGTTAGAGTCTCAAGAGAGGGCTGGAGAGCTAAAGTGACCATTGGGACAGGATGGCCATGGACTCACCAGCAAGGCAAAGCAGCCAACACATCTCCATGCTGTGGCCAGCAGCCCAAAAAACCTAACCAGTAACCCCGGCTGTCCAAAACCTACCTGCAAGGCTCCCCCAAAGCCACCAGCCCCTTGCAGAGACCTGCTCACCCCTCTGGCTCACACCCCAAAAATAGCCACCCAGTCACCAAAGTCCTGGTCCCTTTCCTGTGGCCTCAGGGCTGGGCAACAGAGCCTCCTCCATCCCGTGGGGCTCAGGGCAGCACCCTTCACCCCCACCCAGCTTTACACCCCCCAGCAGAGAGAAGGACTCACGGGAGGGGGTACTTCTTCCACAGGACCTTTGGAGACAGCGTCTGGTACACAGTTTTCTGCTTGCCCTCCGTGCTGGTGCTGCCGTGGCTGCTGTGCAATATCTTGGAACACTCCATCTTCTCATCCCATGTGCCTGACATGACGTAGTGGGCTTTACCATCGGCATCACTCACCACCCCTGTCACCTGGCAGAGGAACATGGCTCTGGTGGCATTCGGAAGTGCCCAGAAGACAAGGATAAGGCGCAGGGGGAACAGAACACCCTCCAGATGCCCCAACCAGAGCCTGCTGGACCTGGCACTAGACCTCAGACATGGCCACAAGGGGAGCATGGGCCCATCCTGACCATGATGGGTCTTCAGCCCATCAAACCCCTTCCAGGTCTCAGTTCTGCAGCTCCAGCACAAGAAGAGCTGAAACACAGGCTCTGCTTGGACACGGCTAGTCCTGCCCCAGCCCTCCCTGGTGACCAAGAGGTGCCAGAATGACTCCTCAGCCCCGTGCTGGGCACCCATGAGCTCAGCTCGGAGAGCAGAACCAGGTCTCACCCCACACAAAGCTGCCAGAAAGAGCAAGGAGACACCCGGATACATACCTTCCGGGGGACATCCCTGGAGAAGTAGCTGTAGGGGGTAAATTTCAGCTGGCATTTATCTTTTGACTTATGGTTAACAATCTCTATTTCACCAGACTAGATGAAAGACACAAAACCACAGCGAGTGAGAGACTTGGCAAGGAGACAAATCAAGGTTAGTTGTAGTGCAGGTACAAATCAACCCCAACCGCGGTATCACTTCTGCCTGTAGCCACCATGCCAGCCCCACAGCTCCCCAGAAACAGGGTAAAACCCAGCCCACGTGCTGCCACCCTGCCTGGGAAGCACACCTTGCTTTCACAGCAGGAGTGAGTGGGGACAACAGGCAGTGCCCTTCCAGTGCCCCTGCCCTTCCCCCAGAGCCAGGTGAGGCCAGGTAGAACCCACCACCTCGGATCCGTAGCCACCGACCTGGTCAATCCAGAGCTTGCCCACGATGATGTTGTGAACAGTGGAGGTGACTTTCCTCCAGACATAATGATTTCCACTGGAGTGGAACTCGAGGTGTATGGCACCTGTGGAGAGAGGGGTGACCTCAGCTCAGAGGGAGGAGCAGAGCTGCAGGCACGCTCCCCTGGAGTACATCACCACCCTGTACCTCCTCAGGTCCAACCTGGACTCTCTGCCTGCATCTTCTATCATCAGCCATCAAGCCAGGGCTGGGGCTGGCTTCATCCTTCCCCTTGCTCCAGCTCCAATATATGGAAAGTCAAAATACAGGCTCTCATGGACTTGGCTTGTCCTCCCCCAGCCCTCCCTGGTGACCCACATCAAGAGGTGCCAGTGCGGCTCCTTGGCCCTGTGCTGGGGCTTATTCCAGCTGTGGTGCTGGGACCAGCTCAGAGGAAGAGACAGATCTTGCTGCACACTCCATAAGGGAGCTGCAACACCCTGCCCTCCCCACACCCCCCCAAAAAAAAGGGCTGATTTTAAAAGCAGGTGAGAAACGTGCTGCCTGGCTGACCCTCAGCGTCACGAGAGCAGCCAGGCACCAGCACGGATTTGGGACGACCCCTAGATGAGCTGCCCAGCCCAGGGACAGGCAGAAGACAAGTAAAACCTTGCAAGAAGGCAGCTTATTGCATCTGGCTGCCAGAGAGAGGGTTAAAACAGGCAGCGAGCTAACCTTTAAATATAATTTAAGGAGAAATCAGTTCATGGGCAAGCAGGGTATTTCCAAAGCACATCTGCTGGCAGCAAGCACAGCAGTCTCCCTTTACAGCTGCCATAATTCCCATTTCCCACACAGATGAGTTACCACGAGTTACGTTGCCTGGGGTGGAATTCGCTGAGCCCTGCTTGAGCCCAAGGGACCAGCACACGTTGCTTTAACCTCTTGGGCACTGCAGGAAAAAAAAGCCAGCCCCAATCCTCCCAGCCTAAGTCACTTACCCAGTGGCATGATGGAGAGGTATTTGCCCCTGAACTTGCTGGCGATCGTGATTTCCTGCCACAACGTCCACCCTCGCTTGGAGTAGACGTGATGGGCAGCGGCGGGGGGATGGTGGCTCACCTTGGGGAGAGGAGAAACAGCCCGTAAGGTCACAGCAGCCAGCCCTCCTGGTGAGCGCCCACAGGTTGGCCCTGAGGAGTGTCAACAGCCCCACACCAGCTTTGGCCCTGAGGATGCTCCTCTGTGCTGTCCTGAACCCCTCAGTCTTCTCCTGTGCATTGGGGTGACCTCCCATGAGGTCCTCGGGCAGCCCATGGAAGGACATGGAGCTCTGGCCAGGGTTTTCTAAGGCCGACTGGCAAAGTGTTACCCATGAAATCTCAACTTCAGCAACCATCGCCGTGAGATGGTGCTGTACTGTCACCTCAGGACCAGGCCCTGCTCTCCAGGGATCCTGGTTGAGAAACAAGGATGTGCCAACACCCAGCCCAGATCCCCAGTAACCCCTGTGTTATTATCAGCACCTCTCCTACCAGCAGCAGCTCCCAGTGCTCTGCCTGGGAGCCCACAGCAGGACACAGGACCCCAAGTCATCTGAGACACATGGACCTGCTGAGCCAAGATTTTGGCTTTCTCCTTACAGACACACAGGGCTGGGAAAGCACATAAAACATCCCCCATCCCAGGGATAATTTGTAAAAAGAGGGTACTCACGCTCCCCTGAACTGGCAAAGCTGCCCAGATCTGAGATGGCAGCAGGACACCCCATCCCAAGGGCTCTGCCTTCCCACAGGGTCTCCCCCACCTGACCCAGGGCGCTCAGCACAGCACACGCTGCCCACCACTGGGAACCAGCAAAACCCCAAGGCCCCAAGAGCCATGCCACCAATTTGAGGGATGATTTGCACTGCAGCAATTACAGCTGAGTGCCCCGAGCCACTGGATTACAAACGTGAGCAAAGGCTTCTCTGTTAAATCCTACTGGCAGGAAAATATCCTCTTTGGGTAACTGGATTTTAGGCACAAGATTATCATAAACGCTTTGCTGGGCGTGAGGGCAGGCAGAGCAGCACTCACAGCATCCAGGGGAAGTCCAGAGCTGTGGGAACAGTGTCTGTCTGTCCATCCCACGCTACCCACACCAACTGCAGCACCAGGGTGAGAGGCACTGACAACACTGCACTGGGGAAGAGCCCTCTGTCACCAAGTGTGGCCTTTGAGATGGCTCCAGGAGGGAGACTTAGAGGCTTCACTCATGGACTGAAGGCTCCAGAGCACCGCAATGGAGGTCTACATGCTAAATTCATAGACTTATACAATGGTTTGGGTTGGAAGGGACCTGAAAGCCCACCCAGCGCCACCCATGGCCCTGGGCAGGGACACCTCCCACCACACCACGTTGCTCCAAGCCCCCTCCAACCCACCCTTGAACCCCTCCAGCCACAGCCTCTCTGGGCAACCTGGGCCAGGCTGTCACCACCAGAGAAGTTCTTCCCCACATCTCAGCTCCATCTCCCCTCTTCCAGTGTCAAACCCTTCCCCCTCGTCCTAGGGTTTCCCTCCCTGATCCGAAGTCCCTCCCCAGCTTTCCTGGAGCCCCTTGAGGGACTGGAAGGGGCTCTGAGGTCTCCCTGGAGCCTTCTCTTCTCCAGGCTGAACCCCCTCAATTGTCTCAGCCTGTCCTCACAGCAGAGGGACTCCAGCCCTCCCAGCATCTCTGTGGCCTCCTCTGGCCCCCCTCTGACAGCTCTGTGACCTTCTGATGTAGGTGGCCCCAGAGATGGAGGCAGCACTGGGGGGTGTCTCCCCAGAGCGGAGCAGAATCCCCCCCCTCGCCCTGCTGGCCACGCTGCTGGGGATGCAGCCCAGGATGTGGGGGGTTTCTGGGCTCCAGCGCACGTTGCCAGGGCGTGTGGATCTCTTCACCCACAAACACAGCATGCCTGGGTCACCAGCAAGCCCTTTTTCCCATGTGATGTCCTCCCAGAAGGCCCACAGGGCTTGGGGGGGACACTCTTATAAACAGCTCTGCAGACCTTGGACTTGCACCACCCTCTGCAGAGCAACAGAGTTTTGTGATTTCAGTTGATGCATCTCAACTCTGAAAGATGCTGAAAGTCACTGACGGTGACTCTGCTCCCGGGAGGGCACAGCCAACCTCTGGAGAACAGACAACCTGCCATCGTGATGTCCTGCCTGCAAGGGGCAATAAATGTCCCCGTCCCTCCCCAGGAATCCAGGATGGACCAGACAAGTGTGGAAAATATTGAACAGTCAATTTTCTTCACAGGTTGCAGCTCATTAAGTGCTCCGGGTTTTTAATTAAGACCTGCTATTTTACCAATGCATGCCAGATGCACTTGGTGTGGGGCTGTCAGAGGTTTCTGGGTTGCTCCCAGGCCCTGAAATTAAGAATTTTCTGTCCAAGAAGAAAGAAATGAGACCCTGAGACACCCCTTGGCCCAAAGACACCCTGAAACAGGGAGGAACCACACCAGAGCTGGTGGTCATCGCTGACATGGCCATGAAGGAGCTAGGATGAGGCAAGCTTCTCCCTTCCTGCTCAAATGTTGAGATGTGAGAACAACCCCTGCACTGAGCCAGGGGCCCCAGCACGGTGATGGACACCTTTCTCCTCCCCTTCTTTCCCCCTGGAATGCTGAGATGGGCACAATGTCCTCCTGCTTCTGAAAAATGGCTCGAGCTGTGCCTGCCTCTGCCAGTGCCAACGGGAATTTACTGGCCATCTCAGGCAGGAGAAAGGCTCAGGGTGAGGAGAGGAGATGCTGGGTCTCCCTCAGGGCTCCTGCTCCGGCTGGGCAGGAGCAGCAGGGCAGCCCCAGGCTCACCTGCTCACACAGGGAACGGAAGCCGAACTCCTCCAGCCGGTCCAGCTCATAGGTCTCCCCCAGCAGCGGGTTGAAGGGCTTTGCAGTACGGTGGACGGTGGTCGAGTAGGAAGACACTGAAAAGGCAGCCACAAAGCACATCTGCTCTGTGGAGCTCTCACACTTGACGGCTTTGTCCAACAGCTCGTGGTACTCCAGGTCCTCCGTCAGCCTCTGCAGCATGGAAAGCGGCTCATTGAAGTTCACCTGGAGGGGAAGAGGGGAAGGTGAGCAAAGCAGGAGAGATGCCAGGCTGGGCAAAAAAAAGGTCCACCTGTACATTCCAAAGTCGTTTTTCTCAAAACCTGCCTATAATTGCAAAATCATCATTCTGACACTTTGAGGGTCCAAAGCTCTGGGAAGGCTGCTCTATGTATTTGCTGCTTTTATTACGTGGGTTATGTGACAACGCTGATGCTTCTCTTTCCTCTGAGAGCCTTCCAGTTCTCAAAATCACCTGACTTCACACTGACAATGCAAATTCTCTTGATTAAACTGCACTGCAACGTCACGTACTACAGCACTCCGCCTGCACACAAACACATGTACCCACAATTCCTGCCTTCGTTTTTAAGCTTCTTAAGAAAACTTATCTTATCTTGAGATAATTCCGGGGGACATGAACCTTCCATGGGAAGGTTTTGCTTCGCTGTTGCCTGAGCGGTGACAGTGCAGAGCCCCACCGCTTGGCAATGGCGGAGCAAAACCTTCCCATGCAGGAAGGAGAACCCACCCAAAATGCAAAAAAAACCACCAAGCCCTCAAACTCTAAAGGTCTTTCTTCCTTTCCAGCACTGCAGATTTGGTCATTCCCAGGAAAAACGGAAGGAGAAGTTTTTTTTCATCTATCACATCCCCTGGAAGGGGACGGGGCCTTCAGGAATGCTCCGAATTTGCCACGAAGCGGTTGAAGCGTGTGTGGAAGGAGGAACTCCCACCCCTCGGTGAGCCCAAGAGGCACTTTCAACTGTAGTTAACCACTCTTCCAAACAGCCCTGTCCCCAAGCTGGCTGCTTGCCCTTCCTCCTCTTCCTCTTCCTCCTCCTCCTCTTTCCCTCTGTTTTCCACAGCATCAGCTCAAAATCCCTCAACTGGCAGTTCCCCCTACCGGCAGAATTGTCAGAATCACAGAATTATCATGGTTGGAAAGGACCTCTGAGATCACCGAGTCCAACCATACACAAAAAACCCAACGTGCTCCCTACAATCTCAGCCACCAGAGCATGCCCTCAAGTGCCACAGCTACACTTATCTTAAACACCTCCAGGGATGGTGACTCCACAATCTCCCTGGGCAGGTCGCTCCAGTGCCTGATCACTCTTTTAGTAAAGTCATTCCTCCTAATATCTAATCTGAACCTCCCCTGCCCCAAATTCAGACCATTTCCTCTGCTCCTGTCATTATTCCCTTGGGAGAAGNCTGTGGGGGGTTGGTGTCACCCAAGGGCAGGACCTGGCACTTGGCCTTGTTGAACCTCATCCCACTGGCCTTGGCCCATCCACCCAGCCTGTCCAGATCCCTCTGTAGAGCCTCCCTACCCTCCAGCAGATCAACACTCTCACCCAGGTCAGTGTCTTCTGCAAACTTATTGAGGGTGCACTCCATCCCCTCATCCAGATCATCATTAAAGATATTAAACAAGACTGGCCCCAAAACTGAGCCATGAGGGACACCACTGGTGACTGGCCGCCAAAAGATTTCACCCAAAGGATTTCATCACAGCTCTCTAGGCATGGCCATCCAGCCCATTTTTTACTCAATTGGAGAGTACACTTGTCTGTGCCATGATTCACCAGCATCTCCAGGAGAACACTGTGGGGGACGGTGTCAAAGGCCTTACCAAAGTGCAGGGATACAACATCCACAGCCTTCCCACCATCCAGAAGGCAGGTGACATGGTCATAGAAAGAGACCAGGCTGGTTAATCAAGACCTCCCTTTCATAAACCCGTGCTGGCTGGGCCTGACTCCTTGGCTGCTCTGTGCTTGCCCTGAGATGTCTCTGCTACAGAGAGAGAATTCAAATGGCTGCTGAAAGGAGATTAAACTGCCTCCCCCTGCCTGCCCACAGGCTGCTGCTTCTTCGGGGGGGGGGAGCCTCCCAAAGAAACGCCACATGCAGCTGAGTTTGGGAGGTGCAAAGTGCCCCTGTATCCGTACAGACTCCCCCAGAGAGGAGCTGACACTGAGTGTTTCACACCAGGCTGAGCCCCTTCTTTATCCTGTAAACATTTTCCAGAGACGGAAGTGCCATCCACCCAGGGAGGGAAGGGAGAGCCTCCTGAGCTGGTGCCAGGGGCTGCTGTGCCAGCAGAACATATTGCTCTGGGGTTTGGACTTGGCTTTTTGCAGCTCCCTGAATGATCTGATTGATAGGGAAGGTATAAATTTCCTCTCTCCAGGCACTGGCAGCTGCTGGCATTTCACGTCCTGAGCTTATTTCTGTACCCATCACACCTTTAGCTGATATTGATGCTGCTGCAGAAATGCTAAGGGGTGGCACTGGCTATACATCTCAGGTGGAAATAGCACAGAGAAGAGACAAACTCATCTCTCTTACTTGCAGAGTGTCAGGCTCTGCCTTACAAAGAGATGAAATACAATCAGTTCAGCATCCAAGAACCCCCAACACACTCTTTGCCCTGTACCCAGCAAAGGAAGGACCCCCAGTACAGCTCCAGGGCTACAGTTCATGCTTTGCTGGGCTACTTCCATGCCATCCAGCAACACAATAACCCCCAGCACCCCCAGCTGTTTTACAGCTCTGCCAAGCTTGCCAGGGCTCAGGCTTTTTTGGGGGCATGGATTCCTTCTGATGGCACCCAGTCCCACTGACATCGCTCATTGGGCTGGTGAAGACCTGCTGGAAACCAGCAGCCTGGAAAGGGCTGGTTTGCTCTGAAAAAATAGGGTGGGAGCTTTGGGGGAGCTTTGGCATGAGCAGCATTTTGCCTGGGTATACGAGGCACAGGGTTATTTATCTGCACAAATTAAATGTCCATCCCGCTTACAGCAGCCCATGGGAGGGGGCATCCTCCAGACAGACCCTTGCCAGCAAACCCTCTCCTGACCATCCCCTGGAAGCCTTCGCCCCAAGAAGCAAACCCAGCAGCACCCAGCAGGGCTGGAAATTGTCCCCAGGGCACTTCCTTCACTAAAAGGCCCCTCTTTGCAAGGAAAATAAAGGCACTCTGGTGCAAAACACGTCCCTGCCATGATGCTGGTGCTGATGGGGCTGCTCTCCGACCATCGCGTCCCTAAGATCCATGCTGAGGAAGCAGTGATCAGCAATAAGGGTTCTTCTTCTCATCCCTGGGTGAAACACTTGAATCCTCAGGGATTCAAGGTGCCTTGGTTCTCTCCTTATCTCTGCACTGTCTGGATTTGTCCATTTGGGCAATGTCCCCCTGGCACTCGTGAGAGCAAGATGCCAGGGCACGGGCACTCCTAGGCTGTCCTCAGCCAGCGCAGGAGAAGGTACGGGTCCCAAAGAAAGAGTCAACCTCATTCAAATCCCTACAGTAACAGCCATGTCAAAGCCACTTGCCACAAAGCAATTAGCACCACAGCTCCCTGCCACCCAGGACAGCCTCCTGCCAGGCTGGGCTGGTGTCCTGGCTGTGTGGCTCCCCCGCAGCAGGCAGGTGATTTCACGTGGCAAATGAATCGCAGGAAAAAATGTAGGGCTTAAAGTAAGCAGAGCTGAGCAGCGAGGACACCCTGGAGCTGTGGAGAAGAGCGAGATGGCTCCAGGATGGCCCTGGCAGCTGA
This sequence comes from Nycticryphes semicollaris, assembly GCA_013400055.1. Classification (NCBI taxonomy): domain Eukaryota; kingdom Metazoa; phylum Chordata; class Aves; order Charadriiformes; family Rostratulidae; genus Nycticryphes; species Nycticryphes semicollaris. The sequence goes on along the minus strand of VXBJ01006503.1, from coordinate 28,988 downwards.
TGACATGCTGCTGCCCCACTCAGGAGACAATCCAAATCCTCTGCACAGCCAAGAGTTGTGCCCAAACTGGACCTCAGCACCATGGCAGCCCCCTCTGCCAGTCCCCAGTGCCGGACACACTCACTCACAGGCATGGGGATCTTGGAGAGCTCTTTGCCGATGCAGTTCTTCATGATGCTCCAGAGGTTAAGGCTGTAGTTGGGTTTGTCGGGGATGCGAGTCCGTCTCCTTTTCTTCGGCAGGAGATCTTTGTAAGTGGACTCATTGTAGCTGCTTTGATTGGAGCTTTCAAAGACCTGTGGAAGCAATAGACGAAACGTGGGTCTAGGCCAAACTCACCCAGCACAACCCAACCAGACCCAGCAGCTCCCCGGGAGAAGCAACCACAGATCAGGAGACATCATGTGCTGGGGAGCATCACTTTGAGTCTGTTCTCCAGGGCACAGGATAAATAAAAGCACAATTGCTCCACAACACTGTCCTGCTTCCCTCAGGAGGGTGTTTGCTGCTCTCAGACCACTGACAACTGTCCCCCTATCATGGCTCACAGAGAAACCAACTCTGCTTCATTCTGGAGGTGCAGGGAGGACCTGGACGGCAAGTCCCTCCGATACCCTCCTCCTCTCCTGGTCCTCTCCCCTGGTTTCATCCCACTCTGCCTGACCAACTCACACTGTCCTCCAGGTTCCAGTCGTCGGGGTGGCCCTCACTGGCCCCACTCAGGTTGCTGCCCGAACGCCTGCAGGGAAGAAAGTACCAGCTGGTAAAGACAAGAAAGGGGAGAGAAGAACTCGGGCTGGTGCAGCGCAGCCACCATCACCCAGGACATCTGCCCCAGGGGGCTGCCCAGAGAGCAAGAGGGTGATGGAGGCCATGCCTGGGCAATGGGAAGGGATGCTCAGCGTGGGCACCAGAGACGCTGCATTAGCCAGTGAGCCTGTCAGTGCATCCATGGAGCAGGGCCTCCAGCCCATGTAGGTGCCCAGGGATTTATAAGAGCAGGCCGTGGCAGACAACGGCAAGGTACTCCCCACCTCTGCCCAGTGCTCCAAGGGATCTCTCTCCGAGTCCCTGCCCAGGCTACCCTCGAGCCCACAGCAGCCACTGGGGCAGAGGACTGAGCTTCAGCACAGCACAGGCTTCACCTCTGCCCTTCCTTGCCTGCTTTGCAAGAGCTGGGACCATCCTCAGCCTTGCTCGCTGCATGGATGTGAGGACAGACAGGGCAGAAGGACCCTGCTTGCTGGGGGACGTGCATGCAGAGAGGGAGAGGATGCTGCCCTCCAGCCGAAGCACAGCACCAGGAAAATGATCTCTCCCCTGCTCTTCCTGCACTCTCAGCAGGTCTTGCCAGGCTGCAACGGGTGGCCCTGAGGCAGGGGCTTATACCTGTGGTGCTTGGGGTCTGCAGTTACAGTGATAAAAGCTGGTGCATCCTCCATGGCATCAAAATATTCTGTCTCTTCATCTTCATCACTGGCCTCTCCTTTGGCAGACTGCACGCTCCCTGGTGGTACAAAGGGTTTGAGGTGCTCAGGTTTTGTTGGTCCCCTTTCAAACCCCACAAGCCTGTCCCCAGAGACCACCCACCCCCCGCTGTGTCACCTCCATCTCTGGCTCCCTTTACAGCTTGTCCCTCTCCTCTCCAACCCACTCCACTCGGATGCTGTACCAATTTCCAGCTCCTGAAAAAATAGAAGGTGCCCTGGCAGAACGTGTCCTACTCCCCAGTCCAGGCATGCAAGGATATTAACTGTGGTTTTTGGGACGTGGTGTAGCTCCCCTGCTCCTGCCCTCCCTCAGCGCCCCTCTGCCATGGGTGTCACCGCTCTGCCACAAAACCATTGCTGGAACAGCAGCCGCCAGGGGCAGGGCATGGGGCAAGGCTGACCACCTCTCTTGGGGCTCCAGCAATGGTGACGCTCAGGCACATGGAGAGACCAGGATGACCTCCAGCTACATTGCCCCATCCCATCCAGCTTGCTGGTTGGCTTGGCTTCCCAGCAGGGTTAGGCAACCTCCTCCCCTGCACTATTCCTACACTCCTCCACAGGAGCAGGGTCACTCCTTGCGAAGGGGTTGGGCTGGATTTGTGCCTGTCCCTGCACCTCCCAGTCCTCCCCAGCTGCCCCACGGAANGACACCCTCACCACAAACAAGCTTTTTCTCCTCATATTGGAATGGAACTTCCCATGTTCCAGCTTGTGCCTGTTGCCCCTTGTCCCGTCACTGGGAACCACTGAAAAGAGTCTGGCACCATCCTCCTTCAACCCACCCTTCTTGGCTACCAGGCTGTAACTAATGCCTCCTGCAGGGAAGGAGATTTGGCATAAATAGGCAAAGCTGTTATTTTTTATTGCACAGTAACTCTTGTGAATCAGCCCTGACCGTGCCACCACCCCCTTGTGTGGCCATGAACATAGCAGTGCCAGGGGACCCTGGGCTTCCACCCAGCACCATGGCCACCCATCAGCAGCCAGAGACATGCCCATTGGTGAGAGTTACGGCTACCAAAATAGTCCAGGATTGGGTGAGCGAGCTGGGGACACAGCCCTCTCCTGCATCTGCATCTTGGGGAAGTCCCAAGCAAGGAGCAGCAGGACAATTAGGGACAATTATGGTGTAATTGGCGAGACTTGCATGTCCCCACTCCTTCCCCTCCCCAGTGCGGCCTCCATCACTGGGGCCACCAATGTCAGAAAGACTGATACATAAAGCAGTTGGATCAGGGTCACAGGAGGCCACTCTGCTGTGAGGACAGGCTGAGAGAGTTGGGACAAGAAGGCTCCGGGGAGACCTTGGAGTCCCCTTCCAGTCCCTCAAGGGGCTCCAGGAAAGCTGGGGAGGGACTCTGGATCAGAGAGGGGAGCCATAGGATGAGGGGGAAGGGTTTGACCCTGAAAGAGGGGAGATGGAGCTGAGATGTGGGGAAGAACTTCTCTGGTGTGAGGGTGGTGAGAGCCTGGCCCAGGTTGCCCAGAGAAGCTGTGGCTGCCCCATCCCTGGAGGGGTTCAAGGGTGGGTTGGAGGGGTCTTTGAGGGACCTGGTGTGGTGGGAGGTGTCCCTGCCCAGGGCAGAGGTTGGCACTGGAGTTCCCTTCCAAACCAAACCAATCTGTGATTCTATGACTAAAAAAAATCCCATGGGTATACAGGGCATTGCCTTGTGCATCCTGCCCACCCCCGCTGATGCCCCCCCGGCCTCCACCCTGCGGCTCTGCCCCATAACGGCCCCCAGCCCCACGGCCCGTTCCGCCAGTGCCCACCCTTGGTGTTGCTGGTGATGCCGGTGATGCCGGTGGTGCTGGAGGAGAGGCCAGGGGCCCCACGGCAGGCTCTCTCCAAGCTGTTGTGCTGCTTGGCTAACTGCTCGATGGTCTCCTCCAGCCGGATCCGCTGCTCCCGCTCATACTGCAGCGCTCGCTGCCATTTTCGGCTGTGAGTTTCGGCTAAATCCAGGAAGTCGCGGCAAGCCTGGAGGGGAGGAAGGGACATGTCACCCAGCACGGCCCTAGCAGCTCAGGAGCTTTGTCACAGAGCCAGCGCTGGCACATGGTGACTCCAGAGGTGACTCCCCATCACCCACCCTTCTCCTGTCCCCGGACACATTTTACAGAATGGGATCCCAGATCTCTGCCTGATCCCCTGTATCCAAGGGGCTAAAGTCAATTCAACTCTGACCATCCAAACCTGAATCCCTTTGAGGAGATGACCATAACAGGGACAACTCCCCTAAGTCCACAAAGCCAGATGGCCATGCCCAGCCCCACAGCCTGGTCCTGTCCCCATACCCATCGTCGGTGCCCAGGAGCCCAGGATGGGCTCACACAAACTTCATCCAAGCCCAGCCCCTCACGGGTGCCCTGAGATCCCCAGCAGCCACCTCCATCCCCAGTCCTGCAGACTTGGAGACATGGGTGACAGCAACAGACAGGAGAGGATGCTCAAGCCCAAAAGCTGGTGAGCCCTTTGCTCCAAAGAGGCAGAGAGGGAGGATGTGACTCCTCCCCAGAGCCACACAGCCCAGAAGAAGCAGAGAGCCTCGCAGGCCCCACAACATGTTCACCAGGGCCAAAGGTCCTCTCCTGTCCCATGACGGACGCACCAGCCATGGGGACCCACCGGTCACTCTGGGCACAAGGGCGGGAGGGCTCATGGAATGCACCCAGTGATAACTTGAAGGACACACAGCATCCCTGTCCTGTGCCACCAGGGACACGGTGACCCAGGCTGACAGGAGAACCCCTGGCTGGCAGTAACCACCACTGCAGCCCCATTTCAGCATGGCTGCCCATCCCTGGATACCCAGCAAAGATTTCAGCAGAATGCCCATTTGGGGACAGGACACTGCCAGCTCTCCTGACTTGCCGTCTTACTGTCTGAGGAGAAAGCCAGCACTCACAGCTCCATTTTTTAAGGGGTTTTGTTGGGGTTTTTTTGTTGGTTTTTTTTTTATTATTTAATATTAGACTGAAATAGTGAGTCCCCTCAGCTTGGCTGCTTCCTTTGTGATCGACCCCATGTGAAGCTGAGCAGAGAGACAGGGCTGCACCTCCTCCTCAGCCCCCTTCCTCCCACCCCCACCCCGCTGAATCTCATCACGTTGGGATGCACTAAATACCTTCTTACATTTAAAAGTAGGAAAATGTGATTTTAATGGAAATTTTACAGGAGTTTGGAGGCAGGCTGGCAACCTCCAGGCAAATGAACTGTGCTTGTGCTTCCTAGCTCCAGCTCATCGCCACACTAAGGGAAGTCTTCTTTAGATAAATGCTAACCCTAAAGAACTCAAAACTATTCAAAAGGATTAAAACCAGAGTTTTGAATGTCCAACAGACTTCTAACCATCCCCAGGACTCAGTTATTTCCTGTGTTTCCATCTGCTTGGATTTCACATCTGATTTATGCAGCCCTTGGCAAGTCATTCTATATTTTGGCTGCAGGTGGCACCGGTACATTGAGGTATCTCCTGCTCAAGGAACAGGTTCAGGGCTTCAGCTTCCATGACCTGGCCTGATTTTACCAGGATTTGTCCAAGAAAAGCTCTGGGACATCAGTTCCTCACCAAAGCTCTGCTTTGGACAGGAGCAGGATTTGAGTCTCATCTAGGGAAAGTTTTTCCTTTAATAACATCAGAAATTAATCATCAGGGAAGTGACACAAAGCAGCAGGTTTTCATATTTCAGGTGAAGAAGTACAAAGCAAAGGGAAGGAATACGCCACTGTAAGAGAGAAAAACGCAGGGGGTGGGCACAGGTGCCTTTGGTGACATCCTGAACAGGGCCAGGTCACCTGGGGGGCTCAGCTCCATCCCCAGCCCTACCTCAGGAGCCCCCAGTTCTGAGAAGGGGCAGGAACCAAACCTGGATCAGACAAACGAAGGACAAACAGCAAGTTTGGGTCTGTCCTTTGGAAAAAAAATAATAATTGGTGTAACCCATCATATTTAAGAGGCTCTTTTGCTGTGTTCCCACCGCTGCTCTCTCCTGCTTCTGAACACATGGAAGGACCTGGCCCTGCCTTTGTGTTATCTCCAGCCGCTCCTGCTGTACGGAGCTCCCAGGCAGGTTTTTGCAGGACCAGTCCCAGCATTAAACTGGGACTGAATTTAAACCCTCACGCCCTGGGTGAAATCAAACCTTTTAGATCACTCTCCCACAAACCTGCCGTTTTTCCAGTGTGGTGGATACACACAAGTGTCCCAAGGGCAAGTGCCAACGTGCATCACTCTTCAGCACCATTAAGGCTCTCTAACAAGACGCAATCACATGGTGTTTTTCTAGGCAGAAATAATTCAGATGCAAAAGTGTTTGCAAGCTCTGAATGCAGGTTTGTCCTGCGGCATCAGCTCCTCAACCTCTCCATTCCCAGTCCTGGCCACCAGTGACTCTAGGAGGCAACTCAGTGATGGTGGCAGGGTGATAGAGATACCTTTCTGCCCAGTCCATATCCCCCGGGAGCACACATCCCTGATGGAATTAAGACTGTATCATCGTCCACGAGCAGGAAAACCCTCTGCACATCCCCAGCACCACAATGGGCAACGGGGCTCCTCTGGCAGACAGACCCTACCTGGAGCAAGGCAGCAGGTCCCACCACTTTGCCATCTCTCTGGTTGCAGGCAGGGAGGTGTCGGGGTCCCCCCCAAATTCCAAACTACATCCACCTTCCCCCAGCCCCATGTCCATCACCTCACATAAGCCACCGACCCCGTGGGACTGCAGAGGTGGGCACGGGGAGATGTGAGGCCACACCGCAGACGGTCAGGGAGCTTCATCTTCACCTGGAACCAACCTGGCTCCTCTCCTCAACCCTGAAAGGCTCTGTTGGTAGCCACCCATGGCCACAAAGCCCCCAGGGCAGACCCTGCCTTGATGCCTTCAAGCTGAAGCTTCCTGCCTATTAAAACTAGCCCAGGCTGGCACGCTGGCTTCTTCTATTCTGCTGATGCATCACCATAAGAGGATGAAACCACAAGGGCAAGTAATGAGATAGCGGCCGTGACCTTCCCAGCGCAGCAAAGCTCATTAACTGCTCTGAAGGTTCCTCTCCACAGGCAGTGGGAACAGAAATACCCCTTTTGGCACAGCTCACCAGCACCAAGGATGGAAACTGCCAGCTCAGGATGCTGAGCGCTTTAAAACGATGTGCTTTGAGATGACCTGTAATTACTCTGTTACACTTAAACACAGTTTGCAAGTTAGGATGGTAAATTAGGGGGAAAGGAGGTAATTAGAGAGGAGGCACGTGAAGGCAGCCCTCCAGTGGGTCACCAGGCAGCTGGGAGCTGCAGGATGCACAGGAGAAAGAGCTTCATCAGTCCACAGAAATCAACATCCTAAATAAAAATCAGGGCAGATAAATCCTTGGGTCCAAGGCTGCCAAGCTCCGCTGAGGATCCACACCCTATTCCAAAGGGATGTCTGCACCAAGAGGCTTCATTACAGTCCAAAATCCATGTGATGGAGAAGCAGCCGTGGACGTTGCAGACTCTCTCCACCGAGCGTGGGGAGGTTTTGGGAAGACGACGGAGACTTCCCTCGCATGGATACACTGGAGACAGTGGTACCTCCAGGCAGCTGGCTGGGATGATGCTTGTTCCCAGCAGCAGCGTGCCACAGCTCACACACGTGTGGGTTTAGGGGCCAGCTGGGGTATGCACAGGGTTTGCTCCCTGACTTCAAAAGCCTCAGGCCACCTTTCTGCAGCCTCTTCCTCTGTATCTCAGATGCCAGGATGAGCATCCTGCCCGTGCTCTGATCCAAACCACTGACTACACCAAGCATCTACCTGGGACAGTCCACTCACTGGAAGAGACGTGATGCCGAGGGTGGTGACAGGACAATGTCCTTCAAGAAAGAACCCTCAAGCCCAGCTCCCCAGCTGCCTGGAGCAACCAAGGAAATTAAAGTTATTAATTTGGGTTTATATTTTCTACAGCCAAACAGTGACAAGTTTCACAAGGATGCTTGCTGGAGGGGAGAGTAGCTCTGAGTGGGGCTCAGGGTGTATTTTTCCACTGCTGCCTCTACCAACAGAGCTCATTCCTCAGCCAAAATATGCCCCAGACCCCACAATGCAGAGCGGGAGCAGCACCAGCCCAAAAGCTCCCTGGGGCTGAGCAGCTCAGACACGGCCATCTCCCCTGGGAAGGTCGATATGGATGGCAGATGAAGCCCAGCCCCCATCTGGGCTCAGATGTCTGGTTTTCCTCAATCCATGGTCCATGAGGAGCCAGGTCTCAGCCTCATCTGGGCTCCATCCTGGCTCAGCGCCGGCAGCTTGAACACCCCCCCGGCCAAGGCTGTTTTGGCCATCCCTCAAATTCCCAGATGACAAACCAGCTGTCGGGTTACAGCGTTTGCTCGTGTGGGCCCAACTGGAGGGAGGATTCGCACTCACCTTTCCTTGAGACAAAGAGATGTCAGATACAGCCACCACCCCACGTCCTCCAGGGGCTGTGGCTGCCACAGCCAACAGCAGTGTGCATGAAAACACCAGCAGCTGCTTCCCTTCCACCGAAGGATGTGACCCCACTTCCTTCTGGTTACCCCAGCAAAAGCCCAGAGAGCTGCACCTACCCTTTGGAATGTTCCTTTTCCAGACAAACCTCTCACCACGTGCTGTCACTGTCCCCTGAGACACAGGATGGAGCCCCTGGATGCACCACAATGGAGCTGGCACGGTGCTGCTGCTTGGCACAGGGGGGACAGACAGCGGCAAGGCCAGCCCCCTGCTCCCAGAGGAAACAAATCCAGAAAGAAACAGAAGGAAGAGATGATTCTGCCCCTCTGCTCCACTCTGGGGAGACCTCACCCAGAGCACGGTGTCCAGCTTTGGAGTCCTCAGCACAGGAAGGACATGGAGCTGGTGGAGCAGGGCCAGAGGAGGCCAGAGAGATACTGGGAGGGCTGGAGCCCCTCTGCTGGGAGGACAGGCTGAGTGGGTCGAGGAGGTTCAACCTGGAGAAGAGAAGGCTCCAGGGAGACTTTAGAATCCCTTCCAGTCCCTCAAGGGTCACCAGGAAAGCAGGGGGAGGGACTCTGGATCAGGGAGGGGAACCCTAGGACAAGGGAGAAGGGTTTTAACACAGAAGATGTTTCACAAGTGATGTGAAAGGAAGGGATAGAGTTTTTTCTCGGCTTGTGCCATTAGAGAGCGTTGAAACAACATTTTTCACAGGCAGTAGGATTCCCGGAAATGTTATCAGAGCTTCAGGGAGGGTATCAGAGCTGTTGTGGAAAAAGAAGGATCAGTGGCTTAAAGAAACTTAGGAAACAAAAAAACCAAGGATTGGTGTATTGAAGGNGGGGTGGCACTGTGCGGCCTTTAAGGTCCCTTCCAACCCAAACCATTTTGTGATACTATAATTCTACGAAATCATCTACAAGGCTCCTCAGAGACCAGTCTGCCAGGCTGGGATGGCTTCGGCACCGCTCTTGGTGACATCCATCACCGAGATTCTTTTTCCAGCTGGCTGAGCCTCCGGGGCTCTCTGCTGCTCCTGCACAGCATTAAAATGTGTCTGGGAAAATGGTGCTGGAGGAGAGGGGGGTGAAGGCAAGTAGGGGACAGGGCTGGAAGGGGGATGATCTGCCAAGTGTGGCTTTGGGGGACCCGAGATCCTGAGCAATACCAGCTGTACAGGGAAGGGAGGATGGAGGCAGCACTATGGCAGGATGCTCTCTGCACCCAGAGCCCCAGCAGAAGCTGGGACCAGTGGCAGGAGAAGCTTCCAAACGTAGATTCTTCCCTTCTTCTTGCAACACCTGAAGCCCAGCTGGATCAGCCCCCTGGGTGACACTGATGTGGTCCCAGCAGCACAAGAGGTATACAAAACACCTCCTCTAAGGATGATCCAAAATTAAAACCATTTTAGATGTGATGATGCAACCTATAGTACAGGCATAAACACCGGTCAACACCAGCTCAACTCCCCCAGGGACATAAGGCAAGTACAATGTTCTTCTGACCACCTCTCAGCAAGGATGGGGACAGCAGAGCCAGCATCCTGGGCAAAGCATTAGGAACAGCACCCAGACCACAGCAAGGAAGTAGGAGACAGGGCATAAAGTCCCCCCAGCACCACAGTTACCACCTGCTTTCACAATGATGTGTCAAGTATGAGAAAGTAAAGCAGAAGGCAGCCACCACCACACATGGTCTTCGGCTAAACACAAGTTTTGCGCTCAAAGTTCATAATCCTCTGAGGGCTTGAAGAGGCTGTTTGATTTCACATAGTTTTTGTTTTTCCTTTCACTCTGCAATAGTTACAGATTCCTTTAAAGTTTTACATGACCATGCAGCACAGCATATGCTGAGAACACCCAAATTCTTCTAATTTCCAGCATAACAGCTCTGGAGAATTCGGGTCACCACTGAAAACCCAGAAAGCCAGTCCCAGGCTATTAAAAGATTTTCCCTGGGAGGGGGCTTCTGCAGGCACAGCGCCCAGCACCCCCATTTCTCATTACTCCTCTGCAAAGAGGTGAAATATCACCCATCCCTGCCTGCACCCAGAATGGCAGTGCCCAGTTAGCACTGGCTGGTGGGTGGCTGGGGATGCTGGGGTGCTCTGCAAACCTCCCATCAGTGTGTCAGGGGGATGGCAGATGCCCGTGCACAGCCCAGGGCAGGATTTAACCCTTGGACTTCTCATCATCAGCTGCTGTGTGCTGTTAGCAGGTGTCTGCTCCACACCACAGGCAACCTGGCACTGTTTTCTTGGATGACTGCAAGCGAAGGCTGGCAAATCCGCTCTTGGTGGGGTGGCTTGGGGGGCTCAGGCACTGCACCTTGTCACCTTGCTGCTTCAGGTGCAGGGTGGGAGTGACACGGGGAGCAGCTTCCCATCTTTGCATGACTCGCCTTGAATCTCAGCTGCTGCAACAGCAAAAGCTCTCTGAAACGCAGCCCTTGGGAAGCCCTGACATGGCACCGGCACCATGGGGAACTGTACCTCAGTGATGGGGACCCCATGGAGGGCACCAAGCACCAGGAGACTCCCCAAGGATCCCAACCCTGAGGGTTTGTCTCTCCCTGCAGCCAGACAGAAGAGGTGGAGGTGCAGCTCAATGTGCAGGAGACAATGGGTGGGAGATGCTGTGCCTGGGGGACACACAGCCCTCCCTGCTGTCACTGCCCCAGGGGGAACCCAGGACCACATCTGTGCTCCAGCCAAGAGTGCTGCTGCAGCATCGCTGGGACAGAAGCCAAGGAAGACTGGCTGCAGCAGGAGATGGCATGACATAGTCCCAGGACAAGCTGTGACCGAGGGAAGGAGATAAACCATTCCATGCCCCTGCCCTGTCCTGACCTTGGAGGGGTTTGGCTCACTGGGTTGGGTTTGGCTCCCATGCTGGAATGAATCCTGGCTCCACTCCCCTCCTGTGCCTTCGACCATGCCAGAACGGCTCAAGATTTGGGCTGAAAGCACCCACAAGCTGCTCAAGGGCTGTGCTCACCCCTGTCACCTCCTTGCCTTCTCCCATTCTGGGAGAAGTTGGTGGCTGAAGGGCTGGGGAGCCTTCTGCATCCCCCCAGCTCCCACCTTACCTCACACAGAGGCTGGGAGCTCCCAGGCAGAGCTTGGACCTTCTGCTTCACCTCTCATGTGCATGGCATCATTCCCAGCAGTGACAGCTCTTGCAAACCACACAGGACGAAGGTGGGTAGAGTTTTTCCACAGCAGCGATCCTCCCCCCGCAGAGCCGGCACTGCCCGAAGAGGCAGCCAGGGAGCAAAGGGATTGTCCCTGCCAGTGACCTCCCACTGGAGACACCACGGGGATGTGACAGACCAGTCTTGGAACGGATTAAGGTGAGGGCAGGGGACACAAACCCATCCAAAACTCCCAGCATCCCAAGTCACTGCTCATTCATTTCACTGATAGACACACACACGCTTCGTGCAGGAGCAATGCCTCGAAATCCAGCTTATAAAACCCTTACAGAGCAGCAGCTAAATTTAGTTACAGCTGAACCTGATCTGGGTTGTAAGCAAGAGACAGCCACAAATCCACATTAACGCCAGCACAGGGACACGGGCCACCCTCCCAAAGGTCAGCAGCAAGAGGCTCCTCGATGAAGGTACCACAAAGGAGAGGGCAGCCCCTGGGGTTGTGGGACGAAAATTCCTGCAATTCCCCAGTGAGCTTTATGGCCGAGGTGTGGAGGTTAAATGAATCTAAGGACACAGCTGTCACAGAGCTATCCTCGTCCTCATCTGTGGAACTCCTCTGCCCCACAGCCCCCAGCAGTGTGGGGAGACCACATCACAGCCCATCGGCCCCCTGAACCATGGCTGCCGCCACGCAGCTGCTGTCATCTCCAGCACCTGGATGGAGGTGGGGCTCAGGCAATGCTGACTTTAGCTCTGGTCCCACACAGGGGGGCTGCTCTGACCCCCAGCCCAGACAGGCAGGGATGGGGCCTAGGGTTTTTGGGGAGCCCCTCATGAATGTCCCGGCGTGGGGTATGTCATGAGGGCAGTTGGCTGCTTTTCATTCTGCATGGAGGAAAAAGGGGGTTTCTCCATCCCACCCTGCCCTGCCGGCAAAAGCTTCATCTGTTGTCCTCCTCAAAGGTCCCTCTGTGACCAACCCTCCAGTGAGGAGGAGGAGGAGATGACCAGGACCAGCTTTAACCCTCCATCACCCACCACTGCGTCCGCATGTAAAGAAGGGACAGTGGGACACAGTAGTTGGCACAACATGCCCCAGCTTTTGCCACAGGGCTGAAGCTGGATGGAGTCAGGGTTGGAAAGCAGTGGCCAAGATGCTCTCCTGCTCCCCAGGCTTGGCGGAAAGTAATTCAGAAGGTGGCAAGGCACAGAGGTGGGGATGCTTCATTGCCCCTGAATGTCCCAGTTGGTGCTCATCCCTCACTGTCTTGCAATTCTGGCACATCACGAGCAACTAGAGATAAAAAGCCATCTCCATCCACCTGCAGTATGAGCATGAGGTCCTGGGGAAACCCAGGGCTGGGTGGAAGAAGTGACAGAGGCGGCTTCTCCTCCTCCATAGCTGGAACAGTTGTTGTACTAGGTCCTAATCCACTGTTGGATGGTGGGCCTGGAAACCACCATCAAGACAAAATGCCCAAAAAGAATGTATTTTAATGGAAAAGGACCACTGAGGCTCCTGTAAATTCCAGTGGAGTGCCATCAAGACCCTGCTGGGGAGCAGGAGGTGAGGTGTGATGCCACCAGCTCCATAGTCTGTCCCCATGCCCAGCAGCTGCTACAGCCATGGGCAAATTCAACACTTTTCACATATTTGTCATGGCAAATACACCAGATTTCACAGGTTGTTGCAGACTAATAGGAAGATCATTAACAGCCTGTGGATTATTTATGCAGCTGAAAATGATCACCCAAAGTCATCCATGTCTTGGTGGTGTCACACACCCACGGGCACCTCTGCAGAGCGGCAGCGCTCCCGATACCTCAGCGGGGGCAAACCGTCAATGTTAGACACAAAGAACACAGAGACAAAGTTAATTAGCTTGAAAATGTAAATGATCACATCAAGCTGTTCTGGATCTCTGCCCCACAGTCTGAACCAAGGGGGATGACCAGCTCTCGAGAATGGCTTGTGTTGGAAGGGAACTGAAAGCCCATCCAGTGCCACCCCCTGCCCTGGGCAGGGACACCTCCCACCAGACCAGGTCCCTCAAAGCCCCCTCCAACCTGGCCTCGAACCCCTCCAGGGATGGGGCAGCCACAGCTTCTCTGGGCAACCTGGGCCAGGCTCTCACCACCCTCACACCAGAGAAGTTCTTCCCCACATCTCAGCTCCGTCTCCCTTCTTTCAATTTGAAGCCAATACCCCTCATGCCCTCATCCCTGGCAAGGCTGAGCATTCCACTACCACCAACAGAATGCTGACAGATACTGAGGGACTACACTGAAACCAGCCCCAAGCATCCCAGAGGAGTAGCCCTGCAAATGTCACCTTTGGGGAGGAAAAAACCCACCAAGGAAGGGCCCGCTGCTCTGGGAGTGATGTCTCCTGCTCCTCATTCGGACACTTCCTTTGCCTGCTTGGGACAAGGACCACTTCATCACTCAGGACGGACACAAGAGAAGGCAACCGCCAGATGAGCTCAATCATCTCTTTTTCGACGGTGAATTATATGGCAAGAGCCTCACTTCATTCATCAGAGGAAGAGCGCGTTGTCATTCTGCACTCGTCTGGTGCCTGGGAGATAAAGTGTTCCCTTCCTTCCTGGAGTCATCAAAACCCAGGACACATCTGTGCTGCTGCTCACTGCAGAACAGCCCCCCACCAAGGGAAGGGCGATTTCTCATCCTCCTTTTAGCTGGGAACACGTTTACACCGTGTCATCACTCCTGGCACATGGTACAGCAGTTTGGATCCAGAGCTGTGAGATCCACATAGCATTGGCACCAAGAGAGGGTTAATTTGTCCTTCCCTGCCGCCCCCAAAACATTCTGAGCAGAAAGCAAAAGGGAAAAACACAAGGATGGAGCCAGCCTGAATCCCAAATCATCTCTCACAAACAGTTGGATGGCAATGAGACGTGGTTCTGGGCACAGGCATCTGCTGCGGCAGCAAGGGTACTACCCACAGCGTGTGAGTGGCCTCAGGCCAGGCTGGTGGGACATCACCAGAAGCAGCAGTGCAGGGGAACATCCAGATGAACACAGACTGCTTAAATAACAGCAAATCTGTCCCAAATCCTTGGAATGACCCTCAGCTGGTCCCGGAGCACTTTGGCTGTCTGAAGCAGGAGGATGCAGGCACACAGAGCTGCTGCTCCCTGGGGCTGGGCTGAAAGAAGGTGCTGGGCTGAGCCTCAACTGGTCACAACATCGCAAAAAAGTGAGGTGGCATTGAGTAAAAACTGGTGGGGACAGCAGGTATGGGTTTAATGCCCAAAATCTTCCTCCTCCCTACTGCTTTTTGTGCACTTTTAAGTGCCTACACCCAGGCAAAATAGGTGCTGCAGAAAAGCACAGACACAGAAAAGCTCATTAATGCCCCAACAGGGAGAAAGAGGACACCAGAGCAGAGCAGTCTCCAGCCCATCTCTCTGTGACCTGCAGCACGCACTGCACCCTGCTGATGTGCCATCTCAGCCAGACCCCCAGTGTCCACCCAAGGTGCTCCCACAACCACAGATAGTCTTGTTCCTTGTGCCCCAGCAGTGCCTGCTTCTCTATGGAGACAGTGGACCTCCTGTGAGTTGGAGATGCCTATGATGGAGACTGTCTACTATGAAAATGCCTACAACGGAGACTATCTATGATGGAGACTGTCTACGATGGAGACACCTACACTCAGGTGGGAGTGGCTCTGATCTTATGGATGTGTCTCTGTGAATTTCATGAAGTTACTGTGTTATTCGGGGCCATCTGCCCAAATGCCACAAAGACACCAGTGTTCCCTGCCCTGAGGCAGGCTCAGCACTGCTTCACCAACCAAGCTCGCCTTGCCCAGGGTGTAGCTCCTCAAAAGGACCTCTCCCCACGGTCCAAGGCAGCAGAGACAGTAACCAGCACCAGCGTGATGGCCAGACTCTGCCTGCAGCAAGTGCCATTGCAGCAGAGCAAACCTCCCCATGCAATAAAGAGAGGATCGGTGTGAAACAGAGACAAATCCTCCAGCCTGGCTGTGTTAACAGGCTCTAATCTGTCCCCACGCAGCCTCTGTAAAGGCTCTGAATCCCTCATCAGTGCCTGCTCAGCATGATAAAATTAATTTTTCATTGGGGCTCTGAGAACGGGATAATCCAAGGCTGCCCACAGGTTACAGACCGAAGTGATGCCACCGGGAACCGTGGCCTGGGAAAAACACAGGGTCTGATTCCCAAAGCATCACTCTTCAGTGGAAAAGCAAGCAAGGCAGTTGCTGGATGCTTTGGGGCACCAGCAGCGCTGCCCCTACCGACCTGGAGCTTGCTGAGGGGTGCCAGAGTGTTTGGTGAGGAATCATCATGTGCCGAGGATGAGCTGGGGCTGGTAGAGGAGATGCACCGGGAGGCCTCACGCTGGAACCTCCTGCTGCAGAGTGGCTGGCCCAGAATCAGCCCTCGCGGGGTTTCACTGCTCTCCTTCAGCAGTGCTCATGTCTTCAACTCTTCCTTTTGATGCTCTTACCCACCTGGTCACGAGCAGGGCCTCTCTGCTGCCATGTCTTCACCAGGAAGCTCCCGGCACTGGCTCTTCCCCCACAGGGAGGTACCTCCAGGCGGCTGCTGCAGCTTCTTCCTTCCTTGTCGCTTGCCCAAAGCCCCAAGATCCCCAGCAGCACAGGGTCCTTCCAGGAGTCTGGGCAGCAGAAGAGCCACCCACGTAAGAGCAGCCAGTCTCCACTGGCAGGACTTGGAGGCTCAGAGCTCTCCCTGCCAGCGGCTCTCACAAAGAGGTTTAATGAAGCTCTTGCTGGCTGCTTCTTTTCTCATTGGCCCAATGGAGAGAACTCCAGACTGGAAGAGCATCTGTCTCCAGCTGTGTGGCGGTGGCTGTGGTGGCAGTGAGCAGCTGACATTGCCCATGGGCAGCTCCAACACCGGGATCTGGAGGAAGCCACTGGAGTTTGTCCCTCAGCCTCAGCGATGCCTCTGCAGGTGCCTTGCTGTGGGAGCGGTGGCTGCCGTCAGCGGCTGGAGCAGCAGCACCCCAAAATCTTTCTCTTCTCCCTGTGCCATAACTCCTTCTCAAGCGTTGCCACCATTTCAGTACCTTCTCCTAGGACAGACGCTAGAGGAAGGAGCTGGAGAGAAACATCTTGGGGCACGGACCCAGGCAGAGGCAAAGAGCCCCAGCAGTCCCTGCTGTAACCCAGAAATGCTGTGCTGTCTGCCCTCCCCACATCTGCCTCCTGCAGTACCCACTGGGCATGGACCCTGGAGGACCACGGAAGGTCCAGGAGGCCTCACTTGGTGAAAGTGCTGTGTTAACAGCCAAGGCCATGCCTGGCTGGGTGTTGCGTGGCTCAGCAGAGCCGCTGTTAACATCAGGCACTGTGGTCCCTGGCCAAGCAGCTCCCAAATCTCCTCTGGAGCTGCATGAAAGCAGTTATCACTCTCAGCCAAAAAAAAACACATGAAGGCAGAGCTGCCAGAGGTGCCCTGAGTGGTGGTGGCAATGAGTTCCTCATATTCTCGTGTGAGGCTCCAAAGGGAGCCCCAGGACAGAGTATGAAGCCTTCTGGGGGTGAGATGAACACAAGAAAAAGAAGGAGGAGAAGGAGAAAAAGGAAATGGAAAAGGAAGAGGACACAGCAGAGGAAGATGACACATGCTACAAGGACATGTAGGGATAGGACGAGGGGTGATGGCTTAATCTGAAAGACAGGAGATTGAGAAGAGATCTGGAGAAGAACCTCTTTGCTGTGAGGGTGGTGAGACCCTGGCCCAGGTTGCCCAGAGAAGCTGGGTAGGACAGGATGGGCCTTAGGAGGAGGAGGAGGAAGAGGAGGCTGAGGACGGGGGAGAAGAACAAGCAGGAAGTGGTGGAGGTGGTGGAGAAGAGGTGAGAAGCCCCAAGGCATAGAGAGGACAAAATGGCCCAATTTGCCTGCAGAAGCCCCAGCTGAAGGCCCTGGCTGGCACGGAGATGCCAGGGATACGCGTGAGGTCAGAGCGTGACGCAATCTGGCTGGAAGGACTCAGCAACCACAGGGAATGATGCTGATGCTGATGACAACGATGATGAAGGGAGTGGGAGGAAAGCGCTGCCTGTCTGGGCTAATCTGATCAGAGACACTCTCACACCTCCAAATTACGAAAGCAATGAAGGATGTTGTGGTGAAAGCTGCGGCAGCTCCTAGTGCAGAGGCTGGGCTCTGTATCTCCACGTGTCCGCTCCCCCAGCCACAGGGGCAGGGACAGACCCCAGGGTGACACCTGTCACCTCCACCCCTACTCCGGGTGACAGCAGAGCACCCACCAGGGTCATTTATTCATCAGAGCGGCGCATCCACAGTGACAACACCCTGGCCTCATGGAGCCCTGGCTGTGGCTCACTCCTCCGACGAGGATTAGGGTTGGGATTTAATCCCAAAGCTGGGGGTTTTCTGGGCTGGGGACATGTTTTTTCAGTGTGCTGATCAGCACGGGCGTCATTAGCACAACACAGGTAATTAACACAGGCTGTGTTTCAGCACAGGCATGCAGGAACAGGCTCCTCCTGTGCCAGCACCATGCAGTGACACAGGGGAGAGGAACCCTGCCCCGCTGCGGGGTTTTGCTCTGATTTTCAGGCAGCAATTTTCAGATTTTCAGGCATCTGCCGGGGCCAAACCCTGCCCAGAATGAAGCAAATCCAGGGCTGAAGCCTGACCTAACCCCTTATAAGGGGGACTCCTCCAGCCTCACTGGCTGTACTAGGGTGCACTGGGAGCAGCCCAGCAGGCTGCCGTTCCCTCCCCCTGCTCAGTGTCTTTGCCCCAGCAGAGGAGCTGGGGTCTGTCCTTCTGCCTGGGTCAGGAGGGGTTTGGGGACCCCGAGGGACAGCACCGCACACCGACCTGCGCTGAGACCTGGCCAGGTTTGCACCAACAGCATCACCCCAGTGTCCAAGCCCTGGGCAGGAGATCCTGGGGACTCTGTTTCCTACCAGCTTTAAGCAGTTTTGCAAGTGAACACGGGCACAGGCAGGAGTTCACCGAGCATTAAAAATTCCGCTCTGGGCCAGGATTGGCTCTGGTGAACCTGTGAGGAGCATCACTCTGGTTTAATACAGAAACAATTTTAGGAGTAGGGATTAATCCCAGCAGCATTCCCGGGGTGGAGGGGTTGGCAGGGAAGGCTCCAGGAAAACAGCAGGGAAGTAGGGACATGGGAGGGCTGAGGAGCAGCTCTGGGGAAGCGCCTCAGATCATGCCGAGTGCCATTATGTGGCACATGAAGGACACCCAGGTGATCAGGCCCAGCCAGCACGGGTTCATGAAAGGGAGGTCTTGCTTAACCAGCCTGATCTCTTTCTGTGACCACGTCACCTGCCTTCTGGATGGGGGGAAGGCTGTGGATGTGGTGTACCCAGACTTTAGGAAGGCCTTTCATACAGTCTCCCACAGTATCTTCTTGGGGAAACTGGCTGCTTGTGGCTTGGATGGGAGGACTCTCCACTGGGTTAAAGACTGGCTGGAGGCCAGGGCCAGAGAGTGGTGGTGAATGGAGTTCAATCCAGTTGGTGGCCGGTCACAAGTGGTGTCTCCCAGGGCTCAGTACTGGGGCCAGTTCTCTTTAACAGCTTTATCAATGATGCTGAATGAGGGGATCGAGTGCACCCTCAGGAATTTTGCAGATGACACCAAGTTGGGTGAGAGTGCTGACCTGCTGGAGGGAAGAAAGGCTTTGCAGAGGGTGTAGCCGGGGGGGGTCTGCCTTCTCCCATGGAACAATGGATAGGATAAGGGGAAACAGCCTCAAATTGCATCAAGAGAGGTTTAAATTGGATATTACAAATGATTCTTAGTCTGAAAGCATTGGAAGAGGCTGCCGAGGGTCACCATTTTGTGGGGGGGGGATTTAAAAGCCAGGCAGATGTGGTAATGAGGGACAGGTGGACATGTCAGTGCTGGACTTGATGATCTGAAATGTCCCTTCCAACCCAGACAATTCTGTGATTCTATGGTTCCTGTGGGCAATGGAAACCCAGGCAGGGAAGTGAGTCTGCCTCAAAGCAGGTGCCCCATCTCTTGGGTGGACACCAGCGTGGTGGCCACTCGGAGGGACTACTGTAGAGCCCTTGGGGTCACCGGGACTGCTTGCTCCCTGCCAGCCCACGCAGGGCACCCTCCCCAGGAAATCTGGCCACCTCAGCATCACCCTGTCCCAAGGTGCCTCTCTCACGCCTCCTTGCACAGGCTGCGCCAGTCCCACAGAGCCTTCCTCCACCTCGGCTCGTCATTAGCATCAAAGAAAAACCCAAACCAGTGCAGGAGGGACACAGGGCCAAGCCCAAGCCTCGCTGCTCACCATGGTCTCTATGCTCTCCATGCTCACGTCCCTTAAGGAAGCAGAAAGCTGTCCAGAAGAAGAGTGCAGCTATCACACACTTGCACACAGTTTGGCCGCCTCTGAGCTCCACCGTAGCAAACCCCATTCCGATCAAAAGCCTATTTCTAGCACCACCCACAGCCCTGTGAGCTGTTCCTGATGCCCAAACTGGCTTCCTTACTGTGTCCTCTTGGCCTCCTGCCTGCTGTCTGCTGCGGAATTAGGAGACAGGAGCTTTCCCGGCTCCTTGGGCGAGTCTACACAGCTCAGCACAGCGCTCTTCATCGCCATGCCTCTAATTATCCCTTTAAATTGTTGCTTGTTATTCTTACACGCCTCCCACTCCTCCTCCACGGCAGATTGTGACATGTTTTTCTGTGTCTCCTCCTCGTGGCTCCTCACAGCCCCAGTCACACGAGGTGTCCTGGTCGAGCTGTGCCCCAAGTCTCGCTTGGCATGGTGCTACAGGAGATTTCCACGTTCGGCTGGCAGCAGAGCGAATGGGTGGCTCACAAAGGTCAGGGCTTAAATTTAAGCCCTGCAACAACCAGTCCCTCTATATTTCAGATCCTCACCTGTAATGCAAAGGTCTGGTACATCCTGCTCTACTTCTGCCCAAACCTTCCTCTCTCATCCCCAGCATCACTCACTCAGGGGCAGCCCCAGCTGCTATCTCCTCCCAAGCTTCGGAGGAGCAGCCGGAGCCAGCCGTGGCCGGCACCCCAAGTGCACAGAGAGGAGGTCACCTTCTCAGCACAGCTCCTCCATCTACATATGTATTTATTTCTTTATGCTGCCTGCCACTCCCCGCGGCACCGGGGACATTTACATAATGGGATCATAGACAGCCAGACGGAAACCGCAAGAGCCAGCCCTGGAGCTTCCGTCCCCTCCTGTCCCAGAACATCTACTCCTTCCCACCCCAAACCAGCCATCATCCCCTCCCTCCCCAGATCATCCATCCTTTCCCAGCCCCAGAGCATCACTCCCTTCTCATCCCAGAGCATCCGTCCCCTCCCACCTCAGAGCATTGCTCCCTTCCCACTGCAGGCAGCAAAGCCCAGCCCTACCCTGTTCCCTGCTCACTGGCTGGGGTATAGTGGCTGCACAGGTCCCAGATGGGAGTGGGAGCCACAGGCAGAGCCCAAGGCTGCTCCCATGAGCCCGGCACTGCTCAGGAAGACAGAGGGGAGATGGCTCCCAGAGTCTTCCATAACCAGTGGTTCATGGGGCCGAACTCCCCCTAGAACTGCTTGGGGGTGCAACCAAAAAAGAAGCGAACGCAGTGCAGTCTTGGTGACCAAAGAGCAGCACTGTGTGCCACCACTGCCAGAGTGGATGTGATGTGCATGTGAGCCACAGTGTTTCCTGCAAAAGCCAAGCCCTGCTGCACGGGCAGTGGCCATGACCAGGGAGGTAGGACTTGGGTGGGAGCTGGCGATGGGGCTGAGCCGGGATGTGGAGCATCCACCCCCCAGTACCAGCCCATCGCTGCTGGCTGGAACCCCTCTGGGGAAAAGCCAGTGGGCAAGGGATGTTTAATTTCTCCTGCAAGGAAATACCAGTCCATCAAAAGTACCCTGTGCTCCCCTGGGACGCATGGCCCTGGAAAGCACGGCCGGGATGGAGATGGGCAGGAGCAGCGTGTGTTTCCACTCACTGCCAGGGGATGGTTTGACTCCCTGGGCTTCCCTGTAGCCACGCTCCATGTTTCAAACAGAAGAATTTGGGGACTTTGCACTGAACAGTGCCACCCCCCCCGCCCCATCCCACGAGAGACTCCCTGGGCAGGGTCTGGCCAGCAGAAGGCATCACGTTGTGTTAAAAAGATAAAACCAAGGTGCAAAAAGGGATCAGTNGGTGTCAGGCTGTCAGTCCCCCTCCCTCCCAGCCCCAATGACCCTGTCCTGCTCCCCCTTTCCCCCCTTTCCAATCCAGTCCCCCCAAAAGCGTCACTGCTTTGGGAGATTCGGTGTCGCCCCACTCACAGCTCTGTCACCTCCCCCACTCCCCCAAATGGAGGGGCTTATCAGGAAGCTGGGAGAGCTGCAACCACCACCCCCACTCACTTTGCTTCTTCCATGTTACAGCCTTTCCCCTTCGGAGACCTCCTCGAGAGGCTCAGCCACAAGCTCAAGCACAAAAGGACGCTGTTAAATGCCAGATCTCTGACACCCACCTGAACACACCTTGTGCCTTGCTCCCTCCCTGGCCCCTCTTACCTGTTCAGTGTTTTGGAAAAACTCAAGTTTCTACCAGTTTTTACCCTGCACCACAGTTTTTGTGCTGTTTCCCACCATCCAGACAGCCTCCTCAAGCTTTTATCACCTCTCAAACACTTGCAACCTCCTCCTCTCTGGGCTGGACACTCTGCTCCTCACTTCCCGAAAGGCTCCTCTCCCCAGCAATTCCCTGCCTGCATCCCCTCACTGTTCCGCTGCCCAACAGCAAACCTTGGCAGTGCCCAGGGCTCCACTCTCCCCCTCACAACACCTTGCTCCAAAAACTTGGGCAAACTCTCCACGGGGGGAGCACTGCACCCCCAAACCTGCTCCAAAAGGCTTCCAAAGCCCTTTCCTCTCCCAGCTACAAAATCACGCAAGGGGGGACAGGGAGGGTGCTGCAACCACGGGGCTCCTAAGTGTCCTCCAGCTCCTGAGTGCCCTCTGGCTCCTGCCATAGATTATGATGATTATTTTTTAAAAGCTCACATAAACCAACACATGGCCTCTTTTTGCTCAGGGCTAGGACCACACGGCGGTAGTGCTGCTC
Organism: Nycticryphes semicollaris; assembly: GCA_013400055.1. Classification (NCBI taxonomy): domain Eukaryota; kingdom Metazoa; phylum Chordata; class Aves; order Charadriiformes; family Rostratulidae; genus Nycticryphes; species Nycticryphes semicollaris. Next base: position 6,747 of record VXBJ01006503.1, on the reverse strand, counting down.
CATTCACAATTCCCTGAGCTCTGCCTTCATACATTATTCCAGGTCTGTTAGGCTTTTGGGCTGGGTTTTTCGTTGTTTGGGGTTTGGGTTTTTGGTTGGTTTTTTTTGTTTGTTTGTTTAAATATTTATTTCACTTTACTCTCTCTTCTCTTCCCCAGAGCTCCCCAGGGAAAGTAAGGCCCCCACCAGGGGAAATGCAGCCCCCCCCGGAAGGGCTGTCTCACTGCCGTGGAGGCAGATCCACCCCCCAAACAAAAGCTGTCCAAAAAACAATCAGAAAGCACTGTCATGCTGGCACAAGGCAGGGAGCAGCACCAGGGCCCACACACACTTCCCGACCTCCAACCACCCGGCCCAGGAGAGACCAGCTGGCAGGAGACAGCCCTCAGTCCCTGAGGGGGTTAAATCCCCTCCCACCCCCGGTCATGTAAAACAAGGGCAGCTTCATGGAAGTCAATGAAGATGCAAGCGATGGGGGGATGTGAGTCTGACTCTGCAGCAGGCAGTGGGCTCCAACAGGGCTGTGCTGGCCAGAAAGGCACCCCCAGGAGTGGCAGAAAGCCCCTCTGCACCCCAAAACCTCCGCTTTTCCCCAGATTTATAACCCAGCTGTCCTGGTTTGGAGCAGGCTCCCCAGAAAGCACACTGTAAGGGTGTAGAGGAGCTGTGTCTCGGGGAGTTATGTGCACCCAAGTCTGCTCCCCGCGCTGAGCCTTCCTAAATCCCGTGCCTGAGCCCCACACCAACACACAGCCCTTCCACAACCCAGTGCCTGGGGAGAAAACGGGGCCGTGCCAGAGGAAAGGAGGACGATGGAGGAAGAAGAGGAGGAAAACACTTCTTCCCCCTTCCTCCTCGCGCCCGCCCGGGGGGCTCGACCGGCAGCACTTACGTTGATCATAGCATTGGAGGTGATGCGGAAGAGGGTGGCTCTCTCGTTCACCGCCTTGATCTTCTCGCCGCTCTCGGCCGGCAGCTTCAGGTTCTCCAGCTCGCTGAGGGAGCGCTGCAGGGCCGCCCCGTGCTTGGCGATTAGCTCATGGCAAGTGCTCAGATCCTCCAGTTTACTCGAGAGGGTTTTCAGCGTGCCATGCAGCTCGCTCTTGTCTGACTGCGAGGCGGGCTCCTCATCGCCCGAGTCATCTGCAAAGGAAGGGATGGAGAGAGAGGGGAGGGGAAAAAAGAAAAAAAATCAGTTTCCATGGTTACCCCTGGACCTTACTAACCGATGGGCAGGGGACCTCCTGCCTCCTCCCGCACGCAGGCAGCTTGGCCGGGGCAGGGGGTTGCAGCCACAGTTGCCCCTTGGAGCAGAGCGTGGTGCAGAGGAGGAATACAGGATGGCACCTGCAAGGAGGTGTCTGGGGGGTTCCTGTGGCTGTCACTGGGATTTATTCAGGGCTGAGTGACAGGGGGTGGCAGTGGCTGCTGGTGGCACTGGGAAGGGTTGCCGCACCAAACATCCCCTCCCCATGTACGGCCAGCGGAGCCAGGCACAGTGACAATGCCCTGAATGTCACAGGGGGTCTGCAAGGTCTGCTTTGGGCAGGATTAAGTTATTTCACCCAAGGGAAACGTAACAGAGACACAGCGGGGAGTAACAGCTTTTACCAAAAACCATCACCACACCTTCAGAGGGCAAAAAACTGCCCAATCAGCACCTCAGGTACAGCAGAAATGGTTGTTCCTGAAACTCCAGAACGCTCGGGTGACTTAAAACCAACAAACCAACCCAAAATTGAGCACTGCTTCAGATCATCCCCAGGGCAGGCAGAGGAGGTGGGGGGCTCTGAGAAGTGGCATTGCCCAAAGCAAACACCAACAGGGAGAGCAGCGCAGGTCCTGAGCAAGGTCTGCCCCCATCCCTACGTTCAAAGTTTAGCCAAGGTTCTTCCGGGTGCACCCAACACCCACAAAGGCAGCAGAGCAGAGAGCAATCCCTTCATTTCCCCTCCCTCAATCTTTTTCTGCATTAAAAAAGAGATGGAGATGGCCAAAACCCAACTGTCACTTCTCAAGCCTGGGATGGGGGAGTTGGGAGGTATTGGGGACACCCCCCAAGCCAGCCAGGCTGAGACCTCGGGAATGTCTCAGCTATAATGGCAGGGGGCAGGGGGACACACACCACCTTTCTGTGCTGCAAGGACAGGAGAAAAGCCCGTACTTCACTGGGAGGTGAGCATTTGGTTTTTATTCCTGTCTCGTAAGACTTTGGAAATGCTGTAGACAGAGTGATGTTCAGCCACGGCTCAGATCGATTCCACTGCTGTCGGGCCAGCCAAGGAAAAGGAGGGAAAGAGCACCCTTCATTTAACAGCAGGGAAGGAGCGTTTCTAAAGCAAAAGCCAGAGTGATCTGGATAATATAAAAGAGTGTGAGCCCCGAGGTGAAGCAGCAGCAGAGCAGGGAGCAGGGCAGCACCAAGGCTGTGGTTATGAAGGTACCCAGAAAAGCTGTGCTGGGAGAAGGAAGGACGGCCCAGGGACAAGGCTCACCCCTCATAGCAGGATCCAGCCCAGCAGTCCAAGGGTGGCAGGAGAAGAAAGTTAAAGCCTTGCTGGGAAACAGGGCACAGAGCGAAATGCAAAGCATCTCATGAAGCACCATCTCCCAGTGTAACCATTTGGTCCATCTACAACTCAGCCCCGAGCATCCACAGCTCACAAACCTCTGATTTTAAAGGCAAGGGGTGAAGCGTGGCTTGTGGCCACTGAGAGTGCTCAAGGAATACATGATCCACCCCTGCCAGCATTCACAGCACCCATGGGAAGCCAACCAGGACAGGTGAACAGCCCCATTCTTGGGGACGGGACCAGCCTTCTGGAAACACAGGTGTCACCAGAAGATGTCTCCGGTGGAGGAAACGGGCAGGGAAAGGAGAGCAGGAAAGGGAATAGGCAGGATTGGACGGGCTCCAACCAGGGAGGGTGCACAGAGGTACCATAGCATGGATCCATGGATGCAAAAGCTCCAGCAGGAAAACTTAAGCCACTTTTCTACCAGTAAGGTAAGTACCCGTAACCTCCACTTGATCTCTTTCAAGTATTTCCATGGTGCCCTTCATCTCAGGGCACACAAAGAACTGCAGGTCACTGCCAGCATACATGTGCTTTGGGTACCAACTTCGTACCTGTCCTCAGCTGGCACATCCCAAGGACAGCACACCCTGTACCCTGCAGAGGATGCTCTGAGGAACATTGTGCTGTTGCTCCAGCTCAGAGCCGTCTCCCAGAGCCTTTCCAGGCACCCTCAAGCAGAAGCTTGAACCCATCTCCTTTCATTCTCCCCCACATCTCTCCTTCCCCATCAAATACAGTGTGAGCTTCCACCAGAGCTACTGCCCAGCCACGTGCCTTCCACCCTGCAAGGCTCAGTCTGCAGCCATCACCTCTGGTTGGGCCGTCCCTCTGCTCCTCTGGATTAACCAGGTCCACATGCTGGCCCAGCAGGTCCACCAGGTCTACCACCTCGCCCCAGGACACCGCACACCCACAGGCACCCATTCCAGGTGTGGAATCTGCACACAGGGCAGGGGGCACAGGACGGTGGTGGCATTTACATGTCTCAGCCCAGGCACAGCCACCCATTTCCAGTGCAAGAGCATCTGTGCTCTCCCTGTGAGTATCTGTTGGGCTGGTTGGGCTGCTGTGCCACAGGGATGGGAACCACCTCTCCAGGATCCCATCACTAACAGGCCCAGAGCCTAATGGCCGATTTTTAACATATTATAATGTTTTCTAACAGTACCAGAAGCAGAAGTCAGCCACGCTGGCTTGGTTTTTTCATCAGAGACAACAGTCGGGCGACTGTCACCACTAACTGTCCAAAACCACCATTACCTCTGTGGGACTCAAGGGGACAAACTAATTTGGGACTGGTGTTGGTCCCTTCCAACCCAAACTGCTCTATGATTCTATGCTTTCTCTGCTTGTAGACATCAATAATACTCCCCAAAGATCATTTTACCTGTTCACAACAACTGCGAAACTCTTGCCAAGCAGGAGGCAGCATCTCCCTGCCTGTCCCCAGGCAGCATTTAACCCCCAAATCCCTCCTCCTGCCAAATAGAGGGATTTCCCTGAAATCCCTGAGGATTTCGCCCATGGTGAAAAGGCACTGGCACAGTTGGGAACCACTCAGTGACAGAGGGGCTCCAGCCTTTGCCAGGGCATTAATTCCTGTGTGTCGCTGCCCGGGTATGGAGGCCGCGGTGATGATCCCTATGTGCTCTCAGCTGGAGGCACCGACGCAGCATGGCCCAATTTCTCCATCACTGTGTGGGGTTACATAAACACCTCAAAAAACCCAGGATGCAAAGGGGGAAGGCACCAGGGTCAGCCCGTGCTGGCAGTGCTGGGGCTGGTTGCTGGCCTGAACAGCCCTCGCCAGCCCCAGAGCTGCCCACACCAGTGTGGTGGGGGTGGGCAGCGAGATCTCATCCTGGAGAGGGAGGGGGGCAGACCTTCTGCTGAGGCTGCAGGCTTCAAATGGGACCTTATGGCTTAAAGGGTTGTGGTGCAACCCCCGGGGGAGCAATGTGTACACCCCGTGCAGAGAACAGGAAACTCATTGCACCTCCCGTCCCCACATCCCTGCAGCTGCCCCAGTGCCCAGGATACAGGGGGACCTGGACTGATGCACGCTTCTCTGACTCATGGTAACACGGAAATATTTCAAGCAGGGTAATTTGCTGTAATTATTTCCAATCAAAGCACAGCGAGAAGGAAACACGATGTCACAGCCACAATTCAATCAGAGCACATTCAAGCAGAAACCAGCCTGCAAAGCACCCAAAGAACCTTGCTGCCACCCCACCGGGGCCACGCGCCGGCTCTGAGGATGGGTTTCCAACCTGCGGTTGATGCCAAAACTCCTGAAATACTGAAAAAAAAGGCTGTAATCCTGCCATCCTCACTACCCTCCCAGCACCAGCATGGGCCAAGCAGGATCAACCCACTCCCTGGAAACTCCTGGGACCTCATTTCACTCTCTGGAGGTTTTTTGACTGTATAGATGTTCTTTTTTGTGAAATCCTGGCTGTGGGAAAGCTGGGAGGTTGAATAAGGTCTCAGCTTCACCTATAGCCACAGGAAAAGCATCCCAGAAGGACCAGGAAAAAGCTGAACTGGGCACCACCATCACAAGCAGAGGAGTGGGGCATGTTCTTATTATTATTTCTTAAATTACCCTCTTTTTTCCTCTGCTCCATCCTTCTGTACTTGTTCACCAGAGGCTTGAGCATCCTCCAGAGCCGGCTGCTGGCAGGACGCTGCTCTCCACGGGAACGACCACGGTGAGGACCAGCATTGCTGTACCCCTTTCTCCTGGGAGCCTGAGGGAAAACCAGTCGAAATACCCAGAAACACAAATCTCTCTCTTTCCTCAGGCGACCACCAGCCTCTGGGCTCTGCACCATCTTTGGTCCCACCATGGAGCCCTGCTTCCACACCACCTCCACCCTGCTTTCCAGCCGGGTCCTTGGTGTGCCACCAGGACAACCACCACAACAGGAATGTCCCTGCTTGTTGCCTGCGGATCCAGGAGGCATTTCCCATCTCTGGGAGGATAGGGCCAGGGAAGCTGCTGGGCTGCGGCAGCATGAGACCCACCAACTGTGTCCTGGGGTTACTGCTGGAGATCATTTGTGAAGGGCTGGAGGAACAGCACCATTTGCTCTTCTTGCTGAGGACAAAGGGCTCACTCAGCTGGAAAGGTGAAAGAGCCGCAAACTGTTGCCTGAACATCTTCACTTGGAGCTCAGCCAAACGCCGCAGCATCAGGGATCCTTCTTTACATCAACTCAGCTTGGAAAAATACTGAATTTTGCTTTGCTAAGGCTGGGAAAAACACACCGAAGGTCAGGAAGTACACACAGAGAGACAGTGCAGGGCTCCTCAGCCAAGGGCAAAGACCACAGGTGATTTGCAGAAGCAAACCTGTAACCAGCCCTGCAAACTCAGATCACTCCGGACTTCGGCAGCCTCCCCAGTGGCAGGGGATCCCTAATCACCGTGATTTATGATCACAAAACCTCTTGGAAACCAGAAAAACTCATAGTTCTCAACACCTGGGAGCCAAGGAGGGGGGAAAGTTAACTGCCAACTATTTTTCCATCCTTGGTGACAGCCAATAGGTTCCAACTCAGAAGAAGACCTCTTGAGGGCAAAGCTGTTCCACACCGTGACCCAGCATGGACACAGCTCACCCGGGACATCTGTGAGGCTTTGCTGTAAATGAGTTTTCACGATGGCTTTGAAGAGGGTTTTCCAACACAAGCCAGGGACGAGGAGGAACAAGAGCTGGGGCAGTGAGGACTTGCCGAGGTGGGTGTTGCTCTCTGCTTGTTGCCTCTGGGTTTGGTTCACCAGTTTGGCCCTTTTGGATCCTCAGCTCTGAGCCCAAGGTGTCTCCCAGCAGCTCCTAAAATTACCTCATACCTCTAACCAGGGTCTTCTGGGTGGGCAAAACAGCCATGTCACCCTCCAGGGCAGCCCCAACAGACCCTGTCCCTGTAAAGGGAAGGGGCTCTGTGATGGATGTGCCTCCTGCTGAGGAGAAGAGGTAGAGCAGTGGTCCTACCTGGCCCTAGTCCCTCTCCACTGGTGCTGCAAGCAGCAATTCTGCCACCTGCTCTCCACTGAAAATCCTCCCTAATGCAGCAAACCTTCCGTGGGATGGCAGGGGGGCTGCCCAGCCTGGGACCCCCACCAGTGCTGGGACAGGGGTGCTCCCAGATCCCCTTGAGGA
>VXBJ01006493.1:134569-156650 GCA_013400055.1 Nycticryphes semicollaris | reverse complement strand
AGAGGTCCCTTCCAACCCAGTATGTGGAAGGCGCTGAGAGCTGTTTGGTTCTTGGAGCCCTGCCTGCTCCCCAAGCTGTGCTCCAGGGCAGAGAGCTGGGAGCACCCATCCAGCTCAAGCCCCTTGTACCCAGCGGGGAATCATGAGGAGCAGGTCTGAAGGGCTCTCGGACTCATCTGCAGAGCCAGGCCTGGAAGGAGTTGAAATCCTCAGGTGCAGGAAAGTCCCTGCAACTCATGATGAGGAGCGTGGTGGTGGTTTTGATTTTAGCAGAGTTTAAGCTTCTGCTTCAAAATGAAAGTATCCCATGGGGAGCATGACACCCTGACATGTCCCAACCACCACCACACAGCTGAGCGGCCAGATCCAGCACTCATGGCTGTGTCTAGGGCAGGAGACTGGCTACAGGACCATGCTGTCGCTGATTTATCTACCTGGGCTTTTCATGCCTTCACCCAATTCATCCTGCAGCCTGAGGGATGCCTGCCCAGGGTGTGAAGACCAGGAGAGACAGACGGATGTCCCAAGGGTGGGATCTGGGAGGTGAAAAGGTGCATCCACGGCCATTTCCCCAAGGGCCCCTATTTGTGGTGGGGTGACTGGGCAGGCCTGTGCTGGCTTACGGGTGGGTGCTGTGAACAGGTTGTTACCTCTGTAAAGTCCCATGTTCCCTTCCTCGCCCTGCCACGGCCAGGCTGGCACCAGCACTGCTTCCCTGGTGGCACTTCCCTGGAAGACATGTCTCACCTGGGTTTGGCCCTGGGCACCCCGGCTACTGGCACAGCCCGGCTCAGCTGCTGGGTGGGCTTAGTCTGGAGTGCACATAGTCTGGGGGTGACTCTTCTTGGGAGTGAGCCCAGCCTGGGGGTGCGCTTAGTCTGGAATTGAGCCCTGCCTGGGGGTGACTTTAGCCTGGGGGCTAATCTCAGGATGGGGTCTAATCCCATCCCCGGGTCTAATCTCAGGCCAGTTGCTGATCCCAGTTTGGGTTCTTGATCCCAGCTGAGATAAACCATGGTGCTGAGCCCGGTTCGAGCTGAGCCCCACCAGGCCCAGCCTGTGGGGAAGCTGCTATGCCTGGCTCTGGCTGTCCCTGTGGGGCAGGTGACAGCACAGCCTTCCTGCAGGATGCATGCCCAGGATTAGGGGGTTTCCCCCCAAAACCCACAGGCAGCAGCGCAGGCAGCGGGCTGGGCAGGCATCCCCCCGCTGCCCGGAGCCCCTGGGAAAGGGGGCCCGGAGTCCCGGGAGCCGTGGCTCATAATGCCCGGCTTGTTCAGAGGGTGGGAGTGCTCAGGGTGAGCCTCCCACCCCTCCTCCAGCCGTTCCCAGCCTATTCTACCTTGTGTGTAGAAACTGGTTTTTCTTCCTGGGCTATTGTTTCCGCTGGATTGGTTAGATTGCTCCAGGCCTTGCTCAGATTTCCNGCTGCAGCTTCTATTCTCGCCCCAATTAAAGCAGCAGGCACTGGCCCAGTGGGGTGGGCAGTGGGGGTCTCACCTCCTCCTGGCTGTGACCCCAGTGCTCACTATGATTGCCTAGGACGAAGGGCCAGGCTCCAAAATCATGTTTCTGTGCTGGGGAGCCTGCTCTCGGGTCGGTAAGGGGAGTCTCTGCCCTGGACAACCTGTAGGCTGAAACAGCTTCTCAGGCTGGAGCTGCTGAAGTTTAAATTTTTCTGCCATTATGTCTACTAAATGAATTTTTCACTTTAGTAAATAAAAATCAATGGGTCTGGTGCAGCCCTACAGGGCCACGGCTCCCGCAGAGCTCTGAGCAGGGTGGAATTGCAGGGGTTGCCCTGGGGTGTTGAGCCAGGGTGGCACCATGTCACCACCAGCTGGGCTCCAGGGACCATGCTCATCCTGCTGAGCTTCAGCCGCAGCTTCTGGGCAGGGAGGATGAATCCTAGTCCTCCTGGGCCAGTCTTACCTCTGTGGTGTGGATCTAAGGCCAGGCTTGAGAAGGGACACCTGCATCTGGGCACTGACCTCTGGGGTGGCATGGTGAGCACACGAGGGGGCTGCTCTGTCTCTGGAGCGTGAGCTGTGGTGAAATGTTCACAGCCCCAATGTAACTGGAGGAGAGGGGAGCCTGGCCTGAAGAGAGCTATGCCCAGAGATTGTGGCTCTGCTTCCCAGCTGCTTCCCTGCCACCACACCACACGGTGAACCAGGCAGAGGTGCAGGAGGAGTGTCCTGCTGCCTCCGAAGATGCTGCCCCCGTCCTCCCCCAGGAGCCTGGCATGCTGACAGGGGAGGCAGGTAGCGCGCAGATGGTATCTGGCTCCAGCTGGGGAAGGCAGTGTGTCCCCCGGGGGCCTCTGCATTGCACCACGGGCAGACTTGGGTTCCCAGATAAAAATAGAAGCTGAAACATGAGCCCAACTTCCAACTTCCCCAGCCACTGCTGTAGCCACCCAGCTCTGCCACCGGGGCCACCAGCCCGTAGCACCCCCAGGACTACCCGGGGAGGGCGGAGGAGGAGGCACTGGGGATGTGGGTGAGGATGCTTGTGGACCAGATGGTCATGAACGAGCAGAGCCACGCAGCTACCCGGCCAGGTGTGGCCTCAGTCACTAGTAGCGGGGAAAAGCAGAGAGCTTTGGGGGAACTGCTTCCAGTCAGATGCAGCCCAGGGGGAGAAACTCTGCCATACGTCATACAGATGGTCCCAGGACCTCAACCAGAGGAGGAACAGCTGCCAGGAGAAGCCAGAAAGTGCATATATAAGGGTAGCTGTTGCCTTAATACATAACAAAGATCGTTTCCCAAAGCTTGCCTGGCTCCAGGAGCCCCTGCCCCAGTTGCGTGTTGGACCAGGAGGAGGGTGCAGCTGCAGAGCTGAGCTTTCCTGGGACCTGGGTCAGGCCAGAAACTCAGCTTCCAGCAGCGCCAGCGTGCGTTTGGGTAGTGAAGAGCAGTTCCCTGCCTGACTGTTAATGTTAATACGTTGGGCTTGTCTACAGAGTTTGGTCTTTTGCAGTTTCCAGGACTGACTCTCGTGGTCAGAAAATGTACCTCCACAACCCTTTCCAATTTTGGTGCCAAAATGAGATGCTCCTGAAGGTCTGGAGGATGCTTTGTAGCCAGATTGACACCTGCATTTTAGTTTTTAGAGTTTTCACGTGAGACCCTTTCAAATATGAGCTGACGAGAGGTGGGCCCTTGCTCTGTTTCCAGCACTGGGGCAAGTTCAGAGGTTTGGTTGTTTTTTCCAGCCCTCATGTTCACCAGAGACTCCAGCATCCTCCAGCCAAAGATGCACTTTCACCTCCAGCTGGGTAGACCTCAGATGGATAGTAGCTTGATGAAGAGGAACAGCAATGAGCTGCGTTGCAGGAAGTGGGGCAAGTTAACCCTTCCCTGCCATGGCACAGCTCCCTTGGGATGGCTCAGGACCAGGCTGGTGTGGGAGGTGTGTGTCCTGGAGCCATGTGGTGCAGGTTTGCACACCCAGGGGAGGGGTTAACCCTCACCCCAAGCTGGACAAAAAGCATATATATGCAGGCAGACAGGCAGCGTGCTGGCATGGGGCTGGAGGAGCTGAGGCAGCAGCAGTCAGGCAGGGAGGAAGGTGGGAAGGGATGGTTCACCCACCAGCCCCTGGTAGCTCCTGGCACAGAGCTCACCCTAAAACGAAGGCTTTGGGGATGCTGCATAACCTCATTATAAGGCAGTTATTACTGGTTTGGCTTTGTTATTAAACTTCCTGTAAGTGCTGGGAGCCTGTTCCAGAGCAGCACCCTGCTGTGCTGGGTGCTGTGTAAACAGGGCTTGCGGCTGTGGTGAAGGTTGGGTCAAGGGTGCTGTGGCAGCTCCAGCTTTTTGGAGGGGCTCAGCCCCCATCTCGGGAGCTCACAGCCCAGCTGGGAGGAAAAATGAGCAAGTGAGACATGAGACGGCTGAAAGGCAGCTGGAGGAGGCACAGGGACCCGAGGGGGAATGTGTACGGGGGGAGAGGGGGAGGTGAGCATCTTTTTTTTTTTTTCCCCTGGGAAAATCAGCTTTGCATGTGGGTTTAGGTGTAATGTCGGGTGAGATTCTCATCACTGCAAAGGCCTTGAGGTACCGAAAAGGGCTTTCGGTGTCGCTGACGATCAGGTGCTGACTACCCAAGGCAGCGTGACGGCGAGGCAGCAGCGAGATGGGGTTTGTGGTCGGGGACCTGCAGTGCTTGAGGGAGTGTGTGTGCACCGAGAAGCAGAGATCACAAACCCCTGCTCCTGTCCCTGCTGAATGATGAGCCCACTCTGGCAGCCCTCCAGGACATTATGCAGGGATGTATTTGTACTTCTCTCCCCATCCCTGCCCTTCTTCAGGGGGAGCTGATGGACCCCTCCAATCCCCAAATCCCAAAATTGCATCCTTTTCTCTCACTCAGAGCCGCTGCCAACTGGCAGGTGAATATGGAAAAGGAAGCTACCCCACAGGAGAGCCCTCAGGAACTGGGGTGCCACAAAAGGAGGCAGCGGGATCTGGGGTGCCCACAGAGCTTCCAGGGCTCTCTCACCTCCGGCCATTTGTCTGCCCCAGGGCTGAGCCCTCCCTTTTTGCTATCTCCCCAATCTTGTCAGAAGAAGAGCTCCGCTAATTTGCCCATTTCAGCGCGCATGGTTCATGCTCCCAGACAACAGGCCCTTCTAGCTGTCAGGTGAGCTTTTCCCAGAGCTTATGCAAATGATACTAATTAAAGGCATTCTTATCTGTTCAATTTCCCACACCTTTTGCCTCCGAGGGGGATAGAAAACTTCATGTTTTACTCCGTATTTGATGGCAGTCGGAAGGACTGCCTAGGGAGAACATTGGGAAATGCAGCGGGTCACTCCTGATGAGAAGAGCTGGCTTATGCAAGTGTTGAAACACTTTATTATGCATGAGAAACCTTCCAGAAATGGATGACTAATAGCAAAGCAGGAGCAGAGAAAGCAGTGGGAACGCCGTACCAGGCTGGCATGGGATCCCATGTCATCTTACCAGCTTAGCAGGGTTGGGCTAGGTCAGCACTTGCCTAAGAGACCTCTCAGAGTACCTGGCTGGCGATGAGGGAAGTGATGTTAATGATTCAATAAACAGAACCCTTCCCTCTTTGTGAACCAAAATGCCCCTGTGCAATGCCAGGAACCCACCAGTAGCCCCAGGTTTTCACTGGCTGCATGTTACTCAGCTTGGATGGCTATCAAACCATGGGTGCTCATTGCACAGGCAGGTCTGGTGGAGGATGCCCAGCATTCCCATGTGGGACCATCACAGCCCATCTCCCAGCATGGCTCTCACTGTATTCTTGGCAGACAGGGCTGCCCAGGGCTCGGTGGCCATTCAAAACTCTTGTGTGCACCAAGAGCAGTGGCTCTTAATGCAGAAGGACCGGTTTAACACATCCAAGAACTTCATCTGCTGCTTGGGTGGGTTTGCTAGTACCCACAGGTGGATGTTAGACCATTTATAACAGGGCAAGAGCAGCAGTGTGCACCTTTATGATTCCCAGGTACTGGTGATAAGAAGGTTAATGAGAAAAGATCTTGGCAGAAAGGGCAAAGGAAATGGCCCAACAAGACACCTTCTGAAAATCCCCAGGGAGATGCAGCTGGCCCAGGGGTACCTAGAGTTGGCCTTGGCACCCACAGGGCGTGGGAAGCTCTGCTGGGTTAAATTGCTGAGGTTTCTGCTCTTTGTGCAAGGACCTTGAAGGTGTTGCAGGGCAGAGAGTGTTGCTGGAGGAAGAGGAGAGTGTCTGAAGGTCAAAGCTGCGAGTGCAGTTAGGAGGAGCAGGAGACTTGGGAAAAGTGTGCAAAAATATACACATGGGCAGATGAGCAAGATCAGCTCCTGGCTTGTGTTTGGAATTTGCAAGGTTGTTACCTGGTATTTTTCACTGTCCCCCTTTTCAGGTGCTCTCTTTTTTTGCATGGTGGGCAGGAGGTCTGCCTCTGTCTACCTCTAACTCCTGGGTTTGGAGGCTGCATGTGGACAACCTTCTGCTGGGGAAATAGCTGGCTAAGCCTGAGCAGCCTGCGTGCTTGTTCTGGGGAGGTTTCTAGTCTCAATAAGTCCCTGAAAGAAACTCTTGGATGCTCAAGGACTGTGCTTTCACAACTGAAATGAGAGTTGCAACCCCCATCTGGGGGAGTGGCCCTTTCACTAGGTGATATCCATCTCAGGGAGAGGGATAGAAAGAAAGGGAAGAGGGTAGGCAGTGAGTAGGAAAAGAGATATCACTCCAGGTGGCTGTTGGATAGTCCTGTGATATGGTGAGCAGAAGACGCCCAAGGAATTGTCCTGACATGAGGTGCCCTGAATTGCCCCAAAGAGTTCACGCCGGGCACTGTTTGTCCTTCTCAGCTGATTTTGATACACTGTGGATTTCCCGAGCCAGAAGCTCTGCAGGCAGAGGGTTGTGTCTCACTGGTAAAACCCTTGCCAAGGAGATCCCTCAGTGACGTTGGTCCATGCAATTTGACAGCAGAGCAGACAGAAGGAGCCCTGTGAGCCCAGGGACCAGTTTTGGGTCATCTGCTCTGGGCAGAGCTCAGCGTCACCAAAGTGACTCTTGGAGTGCTTTGGAGATGCACCTTTCAGGGATATAAAAGGAAGAGCAAAACTGACTCTGCTGTCTGAACCACTCATCTTCCACGTGTGCTAGGCACCAGCCTATGGACCTCCAGCTGAGCTCATGCCCCCCTTTTTGGCCATGCTCACACTGGCTCCTGGTGCCCATTTTGAGTCCTGGAAGGTTTGGCTCATGTTGTCTGCTGGATTCTAGTTTTCTGTGAGCTTCTGTGAGTTTTCTGTGGTTTCCTGGGTGGAGGCCCAGAATGGGGATGGGATGCTGAGATGGCCCCAGAGCTCTAGGCTGAAGCATCCAGTCCCTCGAGTCTCGGGAGGTTCATGCGTCACTGCTGGTGAAATCCCCACCCAGGAGGGCTGGGAGAGGCAGGGATCATCCTGAACAAAAACAAGGCACCTGACGGACTGCTGCTATTGCAAAAGGCACTTTCACCTGCCCCGTCCTCCTCGGCTGCACAGGCAGGGAGAGCCTCATGGGGCAGCTGCCTGCTCAGCTTGGGTGGCTCAGGATGCTGGGGCTGGGGACAAACACCTCACCAGTCTCGGGAACCACAGCAGCACAGAGATACACACCAGCTTTCCTGCTGTGACATCACAGCAAGCCGTGACATCACAGTCCCAGCCCAATGATGTCACTCCATCTAATCCCTGTGTTACAGCTCTCGGTGGATGCTGGCGTGAGGTGGTCCTGGGGCAGGGGTGATGGTGCCCAGCAGTGGAGTGTGACAGGTGCCAGTGAGGGACCACAGCAGGGACCAGAGAGATGGTTGCACTTGCTTCTTGATGTGGACATGGTGAGCAGAGCCCAGGGAGGCAGGAGGAGATGACACCGCTGTCCCCTCCTGCCCAGAGAGACGGAATTGGGCGCCATCATTGCTGGTTCAACAGAGGGGTCGGTGTGGGGCTGTGCACCCCGACTTTGCCTGTCTGGTGGCACGTGTGCGGTGCAGGGGCACCCAGCACCTGCCCGGGAAGGGGCTGATTCACACGGGGTGCTGGAAGCAGGGCTGCCGTGGGAAAGTGTGCCCGCCATGGCTCCCGAGCGCCAGGATTGCTTCAGCGGGGGTGCAGCCAAGATCCATTTCACAGAGGGCAGAGCTGATCTAGGCTGGGATTTACCAGTGACTAAGCGTGTGCTGGCAAGGGCTGCCCCAGCGTGAGAACGGCAGCGCTGCTCCTCCTCCGAGGTGTGCCCACTGCCAGCCTGCCACCCGCAGCCCTTGGAGGCACCGCCGTGCGACAGGACCACGGGTGTCAGTGCTCCAGGTGGGGTTACGGGGGTGGGGGTGGGGGTCTGCAACATCCTGGCCCCCTCCTCCCCAGTTGAACTCACCCCTTCTCCCCCTGTATGACCCAGCTGGACACATAGACACCGTGAGGGGAGACCCTGGGCTCAGCCCGCTTGGCACCTCGTCCCCAAGGCAGGGATGGGGTGTGAGGCAGAAGCTGCCACCTCCACCCTGAGCTGAGCACAGGGGCTGGGGGGACCCCAAGATGTTGTGAGGCAGAAGCCTAACCCTTCACTGCCAGGTCATACGTAGCTGGTTGCAGCAGCTGCACCCCCAGGCACTGTCCTCAGGTGCCACTCTCTCCTGCTGTCTCACTGCCATAAAGATTTTTGCCCTGACATCCACTCCACATAATGGTGGCCACAATTAATCCTGCCAGGATGGAGCTGGGGAAACCAAACTTTCCCAAGGAGAACAAACCCTTCCCTTCCCCAGTAGAGAGGCTTCCCGCTACCCTACCTTTAAAACAAAAGCAAGACCCACACAAAAACCTGCTCCACACCCCCAGGCAGTGAAGCTGAGTTGCAGAAGGCTGCGGGAAGCTGTGTCCCCAGGCATGAGCCAGCCCAAGGTCACCACCAGCCCCTGCATGGCAGCCACTCAGCCCAGCCTATCAAGGTGGCAGGCTGCCCCGCTCGCTTCATCTCTTCTGGCTCATTTTGGCAGGGCATTAAAAAAAAAAAATAATTGCAATTTTTTATTACAGCTAATTGGCACTGCTGCTAAGTGGCTTATCTGGCTCCTGAGCCTGCCCCTTGCTGCTGGGAAGCTGGCGGTGGCAAAGGCCTGGAGGCTGGGGAGATGGTGTAGGGCATAGAGTTGCAGTAAGCGCCTGGCAACCCTGGGCAAGCTGGAAATGCCAGGCTACCCCTGGGCTACCTGGCCCAGGGAGGTGGTTGCTCCTATTCTCTACAATTGAGGATGAATTTTAGCGAAGCAGAGAAATTTGCCCGAGGTCACTCCATACCTCCAAGCAGGAGGAGGAGCCCGTGCCCAGACACGGTGGAGCACTCCAAACTGCCAAGGCTGGGCGTTAAGGTGGATTTGGTGTTTGTGACAGAGAGGGGATGAGCCCACATCTTGTGCCTGGGGCTGTTTGCCTCTGCATCCATCCTGGGTGGCAGCTCAGTGTCTGAGTGGTTGGAGTGACCCTCCTACAAGTAAGGCTGGCAGTTAACCCCAAAGTGGCATCTCCTGTCTGATCTGGTGACTCCAAAGGTTCACTCAATGAAGATCATCTATGTTTCCCTGGGGTTTCACGCAGTTTCATTTCCCTGGGTACCTGGGTTTGAACATGAGGAGGGAGCTGTGCAGGGCAGGGAGCTCAGCACCCACTCCAGTTCTTTCAGTTTGAAGCCATTATTCATCACCTTATTCTTACATGCCCCTGTAAAAAGTCCCTCTCCATCTCTCCTGGAGCCCCTTTAGGGACTGGAAGGGACTCCAAGGCCTCCCCAGAGTCTTCTCTTCTCCAGGCTGAACCCCCCCCAACTCTCCCAGCCTGTNCATGTCCTTCTGCTGTTGGTGGCCGCACTGGGCTCAGCCAGGTGTGTCCTCAGAGCAGAGCAGAGGGGCAAAACCTTCCCCCTTGCCCTGTTGGCCACGCTGCTGGGGATGCAGCCCAAGATGTGAGGGGCTTTCTGTTGTTAGGACACGTTGAACTTCTCGTCCACCAACACCCCCAAGTCCTTCTCCTCAGGGCCATTCTCAATCCATAATCCACCTAGCCTGGATATCTGTTTGGGATTCCTGTGACCTAGGTGCAGGGCCTTGTGCTTGACCTGGTTGACCTCCATGAGGTTCACACGGACCCACCTCTCCAGCCTGTTCAGGTCCCTCTGGATGGCATCCCTTCCTTCTAGCATGTTGACCGCACCACACAGCACACTTGCGGAGGGAACCCTCAACCCCACTGTCCATGTCTCCAACAAAGATGTTAAATAGTGCTGGTCCTAGCACCAACTCCTGAGGAACACCACTTGTCACTGCTCACCCAGTGGACACTGGACA
This sequence comes from Nycticryphes semicollaris, assembly GCA_013400055.1. NCBI lineage: Eukaryota > Metazoa > Chordata > Aves > Charadriiformes > Rostratulidae > Nycticryphes > Nycticryphes semicollaris. The sequence continues at coordinate 146,785 of VXBJ01006493.1, read as the reverse complement.
TTGAGCCATTGACAACAATTCCTTGAGCACAACCATCCAGCCGGTTCCTGATCCACCAAGTGGTCCATCAATCAAATTCAGGGGACTGTGCTAAAAGTGATCTTTTTTAAAAGTGATCCCTTTTAAAAGTGATGTAGCAGCTTCCACATAACTTTTGTGCTTTTGGGATCACACCTTGTCCATCTCTCTGTCTGGGCTGGAGCAATGCAGCTTCAGGGCCCAAAGCCCTGGGCATCTTTTTACGGGCAGATGATGCCCAGGCTGGGGAGTATGTGCTAGTTTTGTAGAGGCTGCTGGTGGAAATAACCTCCTCCTGCTGCAGGGCAGAGCCGGGACATGGTGGCGAGCTCATTTTCAAACAAATCATCCTCTCCCCGGCCTCCTTCAGGCAGCTGTGTGGGAAGAAGGGGCATTGTTGCACCTCACCATGAACCCAGCACCGCTCCAGCGAGCATGCCGCAAACCGGCAGAGCCACCGTGGGCCCTGCCAGAGCCCGGTCAGGAGGTGCAAAAACCTCCTGGTTTCAACAGGCTTTGGAGCAAAGCCCCAGGCAGGGAACTTGTTATGGTGGGTGAAGTTAGGCACCTCTTTCCCTGCTTGCCTTGGGTGCAGCCTGCTCAAAATGCTCCATGAGCAGGAAACAGCCCCTCAAAACAAATAGCTGGTGAAAGGTGTTGCAGCACATCCCGGCACCCAGCTCCCATCCAGGCAGGGAGGGGAAGAGGAGAGCGAAGCTGTTGGGGAGCCGGCTGCGATGCTCCTGGGAGGTTCAGTGCCAGTGGCTTCTGGGTGAGCACCTTTGGCTGCAGCTGCACCCAGGGCTCAGCCAAGGCACCCACTGCAGGTGCTCCTCAGTGGGGGGGGTGGGGGTTCCTTCAAGGGTTTGAGAGATTCTTCAGGGGTTTGAGGGCTTCTTGAGGGGTTTGGCTCCCTAAGGAGCAGCACCCGGTGTGTGCAGATGCTCTGAGAGCTCTCTGCGTGTGTTCTGGCAAACCAAAGGTGGGGTCAGAAACTGTGAGTGGTCACTTGTGGTGCTGCGGCAGAGCAAGGCTGAGCAGAGCCAGCCGAGACCCCAGCATGTCTCAGGGTCCATGGCCATCCTCCATAGTTCCTATGAAAAAAGAGAGAACACATTTTGAAGCTGCAGCCCAAACACTGGGTGCCTGCTTGATGTTTTAAGGCAACCTCAGCTTCTCTTGTTTTCTGGCATGGTGTAGGGCTGGAAAGTGAGTTCTGCCAGGAGCAGGCAGTGGCACTGCCAGGCTGGCATGAAGATGTGGCTAAGTGTCTCCATGAGTGCTTCCTGTGGCTTGTGAACCCCACAGGTGCCATTCTCCCACCCCCCACTTCAGTAGTATGGTCCTTGCCCCATTTTGCCCCTTCCATGACAAACACAACTGGGGGTGCCCAGTTCTGGCAGGGGTGCCAGTGTGGGGCTGTGTGCTCCAAGCAGGCAAGACATACCCAGGAAGCACTGCTGCCATGTCACCAACCTCCCCCTCTCTCTTCTTCCAGGTGTGCAACTGCGACAAGTACCTGAAGGTTTCGAGAGAGAGGATGAAGCAGCTGGTGGAGGGCAGCAGGCAGGCGCTGGGGGACATTGGCACAGGTAAGCGGGTGGGCGCTGATGGCTGGAAGAGATGCTCTCGCCCTGGCTCCTGCCTGACACTCACTACCCTGGGCAGACCAGGACTGTCCCACTTGGGCTGGGGGTCTCTCAGAGGAGAAATGGGATTCCCTGCCACCACCCTGCCACTGGATTTAGACTTGCAGAGCTCTTCCAAGCCCACTTTGTGCCTAGTTGAGCTCGTGCACCGTGAGCACAGCACTCAGCCCACTCCCCTGGCTACCCTGTGCTGCCCTGCAAGGCACTGGGTCGTGCATGGGATCGCTCAGCCCAGGTAACTTCGTGACATGCCAACAGTGGCTCAAGTGACAGCCTAAGGCCATCACCATCCGACATGGAAAGTTCACTCAGCTTGGGCTGCAGAACACCTCCAGGCTGGTGCTACCAGCGGTGACTTTCTCACCAGCGCAGTGGTTCATGAACCAGGCCAGGCTGCAGGAGGGGAGACTCGGTGCTGCCTGCCCAGGATCCTGGGGGGGGTGGGTGAAAAGGCTCCTCCATGCCTTGCCCTGAGCTGCACTGACCCCCCTCAACTCCTCCCCACAGGGAGCCACGTTTTGGTGGTGACACCCACCGCTGGCACACCAGGATGGAAATAAGTCTTTTTCGCTGCTCCAGCCCAGTTCGGGCTCTGCTGACAGTCCTCACTTGCATCACGTGCTGTGCCTCAGTTTCCCCATCTGCTTGATAGGAGAGAGCAGTGTGAACCCGCACCTGCCAGGTGCTCCCAGCCAACTGTGGTTTTGCTGGGAACTGCACGTGTGGCTCTGAGGATATGGGACATTGTGGGGCAGCTTTTCGCATAGTGCCAGCAGCCTGGGAGCACTGCACTTCCCAAAAGGTTGGGGCATCCTCCCCAGCGGTTTCTCTGGTGAGGGCACTCATGGTGTGTATACTCAGCGACCAGCCAGGCCTGTTCAGCCAGTTTTAGAGTATGGGAAATAGAAATTCTGTGGTTTGCGTTCAGCCGTGCGAATGGTTTCTCCTTCCCCCCTTGGGATGGGGAAGATGGAGCCGGGGGGGTCTCACACAGCACCATTGTTCCTCCACGCAAACTTCAGGACCATCTTGCTCTACCCTTCACACCATGTCTGCAAAACGCCATGTCTCTCTGGGGAGGAGTCTCATGGGGAAGGACCCCTGTCCGCTGGGCCAGGTGGGACCCTGTGCTGACCACACTGGGCATGACCTTGTCAAGGAGCATCCTCCAACATGGGGCGGTGAGAGACCAAAGGTGCCACGACATCCTCAGAGCGGTGGTGTTTTGCTGCAATGGAAATATAAAATAGAAGCTATGACTCCTGTGCAAGTGGGCATAGCTGGGCAGGTGGCACTTGACCCAAAGTGAAGACTCCTGAGGACTTGCCAAGGGAGGTCCCCTGTGCCTGGGGCTTCGGCTGCCCTGAGGTTTCTATTTCTGTTTAGATTCTGCCAGGGGCTACTGGGATTGTGAGCATCAGTGTGAGCTGGATTAGGTCATCCTCAAAATGTCCCACTTTGAGTCAATTTCTGTGGAAGAGAAACAGGGGAAGGGTGTGATGACAATGTCCTGCCTTTGCTTGGTGGGGACAGCTGTGATGGTGGGCTCATAAGGGGGTTCATAAGGAAAATCTCAGTCATTCCCTGATTTCCTTCACCTGCTCTGCCCTCGGACATGGCCCAACACATGGTATGGGGGGTTCAGCACTCACAGCCCTCAGCTGCTTACCCACACCAGGACTGGGCCCCTCCTCTATGGCTCCAGCCCAGGCCATGTCACCTCATTCATGCCACTGCATATGGATTTACCTCCAGGCCCAAGGCCAGATGCTGCTCCTTGCCAAAATAAATGTCCTTGCCCTGCTCCTGCTTCCCAGGCCAGGAGGGAGCCTCATCCCAGGAGGGTGTCACCTCTCCGGGGAGCAGCAGGCAGGCACAGCGGGAGCCACAGATGCTGGGGCACCCATCAGGTGTGGATGGTGATGGATCCTGCAGGACCAGCCCTTCACATAAGCTTGCACCTGCCCAGGTGCTGCCGAGTCCCGGGGCCCTGCAGACAGCCCAGGGCTCCAAAACTTGGGCCAGCACCACTCTGTTTGGCTCCTGTATTTTTATGGCAGGGATTCCAAGTGTTGAAAGGCAAATTATTCATCCTGTAATAGATCACCCCACTCGGACCTAGGACTTTCACAGGTTTTAGGGAACATTTTCCCTGACACAGCTGCATTTGCCCTGCATGAGGGCTTTGATGGAAGTGCTGGAAATAGTTTCAAGCCCAGACAGCTTTGGCCCGAGATGTTTGTTCCCAGCGGGATGCTCTGAGCCACTCAGGTGCCTGCAGTGGGCAGAGAACAGGGCAGAGAGAGGTGGCAGTGCTGTGGGTCACCACAGGGTGCAGGATCTCGCCCTTGGCAGTGTGTGGGCTCCCAAATTGCTCAGGGAGATGGGATGTGTCACAGGCTCTCTTCTGGCTGGGGGAAGCCTCTTGCTTACTCAGTGTGGTAAAACCAGCTGGCACTGGGCCCTGGTGCTCAATGGATGCTCTGCCAGATGAAATCCAGTCCCTGGAAAGGACAAGGATGGAGCACATTCGATCTGGTTAGGATTTGCCAAACAAAGAAGGCTGCTTTGACCATAAAATCACCACTTTCCATCTGAAACATTTTGAAAAACATGAAAACAACTGGTCTTGCTTTTCTTTGGGCTGCACTGCGACCCAGGCACACCAGAACCTCTGCTCTGGAGGAGCCCCTCCAGGGAGGAGCAGGCACAGTGACCAGGGCTGCTCGAGGAGCCCGAGGCAACACCCTGGGGACCCCCAAGCTGGGTGAACATCCTTCCTGACCAACCAAAGCTGGTACTCAAGACATGCAAGACCTCCACTTACCCATCTTCTCCTCCAACATCACATCCCTCGGGTGCAGGATAAGCCCCAGGCAGCCCCAGGAGCAGCCAGGATGTTCCTGCACTGTATGGCAGGATGACATGGGGCTGGTGAGGCTCTGGGCAGCCTGGATGGGCCACCTGCCTGGCCTTCACTGACCAGAGCCATGACCCAGGGTTTCTTTCCCTTCCTGGCCCTCGGCTCAGTGGCAGAGCCCAGGTGGGAGCTGTTGCAGGCAGTGTGTGGGCAGGCGGGAGGAAGAGCTGCAAGAAAGCAGTGCAGGGAAGGATGTGCTGCAGCTCCGAGCTGGGGTGACACCAGTACAAGTGCCAGGTCCCTCCTCTATGGCCCCCACACCAGGATGGCTGAGATCATGGGCTGGTGGGACCCGCTTCCCTTAGCGAGGGGCTCCAGTGCACAGGGGGAAGAGGCCACTGCGTGTCCAAAGCATTGAGGCAGGATGCAGTTTTTTCCTGCCATGCTTCCCTATTCTGTGGCATTTGGCTTTGCTGTAAGAATCACTCCCATCTTACTGCCATGTGGGAAGGATGGGTGATCCCTGTGCTGTCCCAGGAGGGCTCTCACTTACTTCAGCTCTGCATCCAGCGTGCAAGAGAGGCCAAGGTACCCCAAGTGTCTCAGGCTGCTCTGCACGTTTCTACAGGGAAAAGGATGGGTCCCCAAGGGGCTGTATCCATGGATAAAGAGCTCCCCAGCCCCCTTCACTCTCAGACCTGGGAAGCCCATGCATTTTGGCTCTCTCCCTTCTGGGAGGAGAGATAACCAGAGAGTAACAGGATCATTCTCACATCTGTCTGAGCGGGGCACGGATGCGGACTGAGGAGCTGCAGCACAAGGCTGGGACTGGGGGCTGCAGTGGTGAGACTGGCCAGAAGCAGCCCTTGAGCTCTGCCAGCTCCCCCTCTTCAGAAGAATTGCATCTTCTCATATGAAAAAGCACTGCTGGGCTGGGAAGCCAGTGACATTTTCATGGCTGTGGGTTGGCAGAGCTCTGCGTGTACTCACTGAGTGCGGTGTCGTGTCAAACACTACCCAAGAAGGAGACAGAGACACGGGAACCAGCAGGGTTTTCTTCCATGGCGGCATGGGGAGACAATGGCAACTGAAGGTGCCTCTTGCCTTGAGCTCATCCTCCCTCCTCTGCCCTGGGAATGTCTTAAGACCGTAGCCCGGCTGCTGCAGCCCAGGTTGCACAATCCCAGGTCCTTTGTCCTTTGCTTATCTGCCTTATCGAGGAGGAAAAGATAACCAAGCATCTTCAGTGCCCTGCAATCCAGTGTGTTTCTCAGGCTTGTAACTCCTCTTATCAGGTTCGATCTCTCACCACAGCAAGGTTTCCCATGCACCTTTGTACTCCAAGAATGCTCCCAGGTCCGCTTTCAGCCTTGTGCAAAGCCTTTACGATGTGCGCTTTCTCCAAAACACCTCAGCCTTAATTGCCTAATTACGGACAAGTCTCTCGTGTGTGTGGTTGTGATGACAGCTGGGTGCGGCTGCTGGGCTGGGAGAAGGGCTCTCAGCTTGCACAAGGGCTGCCAGACCGGAGCACCTTTCCCTTCCCGCTGTGGAGCCACCCAAGCCAACCAGGACAAGCACCCGGCTCCTCGCCCCAAGGCCCTGGTCTTAACTGAGGTGACACAGAGGGACCTGGGCTAGAAACAAGGACCTCGGGGGCAGGACTTTGTGCAGAAGTACCCAGCTCCCCCAGGGTGTTTGTGTTACCCGATAGTGTCCCCACACTGAAACTCCAAGGGTGCCCAAGGCTCGCTTGCAGGAATAGGTTGTTTCCAGCCAAATGAGGGCTGTGTGGGCAGAGGTTCAAAGGAGGTTTGCCCTGATCCTGCTCTCTCCCAGTTTCCCAGGCCCTCCTGTGCCCCCTGTCCTGCAGTTGGGGGTCCCAGTAATGCAGACCAGGACTCCTGCGCTGTAGCCAACAGAATAGACTGTAGGGACTACAGGTCACCAGTGTCACGGACATGCTGGCCTTTCAATATGACCCTCGCACCGCTAAGGGCCTCTCTGTGGGCAGGGGAGGGTGAACATCCCCCTGACCACTGCAGGCAGCCTGTGCTATGCCCCCCATCCCTCCTGTTGAGCTCAGCCCCAGCACCTCTGAGCAGGACCCGGCAGTGGGACACGTGAAAGCCTCCTGGGTTTTGGGTACAAAGAACCAGGCAGTGCTCCAGGGCATGATATATGGCTTTCCCATCGATCTTCTCCATCTTGGTGCCACTGGCCAGGGGCTGGAGGAAAAGAATCCCTGCTGGGCTGGTGGGGCTCCTGCTGCTCCCCACCATGTGGACTGTGGGGCCAGACGAGATCTGGGCTGTGTGGCAATGGCTTGGGCACAGATCAGGGCTGCTGCAGGGGTGACAAGGACATCTTCTGGGCTGCAGAGGTGGAATCCCACCACCAAAGGTGGCAAAGGTGGCCTTGCTCAGCCTGGGGAGGAACCTGATGCAAAACAAGCAGAATTGGGGTCCTGCAGCATCCCCTTTCCTCTGGGCATGGCAGCATTTGCTGGGCGGAGGGTGGGAACAGCAGCAGTTTGTGCTGTTCCCATGGGATATTAACTCCCTGGGGTGGGCAGGAACTGGAGATGGGGTGGGCAGCACGTGCGAGGGCAGAGTACAGCCACAGCTCACAGTGGGGCAGAAAGAGACATCTGTGTTGAGCAGAGCTGCTGGGCCGGGGCCAGCACTGCAGGACGGGGACGATCCTGGCTGCCCGTGGAGCTCTGTGGCATTAACATGTGTGGGTGCTCAGCCCCAGGGTGCTGGGGGGGCAGCAGGGCTCAGCCCCCCATCGGGATCTGTCATCCCCAGGGTGACTCAGGCAAGAGGGGGAGAGGTGAGCAAGAGAAAAAAGGGCTTTTTATATTCAAGTTGTTTTATAATACGATTATTAGTTCCCAAGAGGTGTTTCGAATTGATTTGGTAAGGAATAGCTTTCATTTCTCCTCTGCAGAGAAGCGGTGGGAATCCAGCCTTTGGTGTTAACTGTCACAGAGCTCTGGAAGCCATGGGTCTGAAAAACTCCTGGCACGTTGGAAGGACGGGCTCAGCTCCCCTCGGCCTCACATCCCCCTCACAAGCCTTTCACTCCATCACTGGCATAACTCTGTCGTCCACAGCATTTGGGTGAGCTGGGCTGCAGCCCTGTGGGAGCAGTGGCTCTGCAAGGGAGGGCTCTGCCCACCTCAAGGGAGAGAAAAAAGCCTCCTCCTTCAAAAAATCCCCCTTTTTCTTCAGGAAAACCCTTTTTTCCTGGGGGATCTGACCTTTTCTCACTGCAGTTTTCACTGTGTACCCAGCTGGCACCCTGTGCCTGGAGCCCAGTGGCCCTTTCTCTGTGGCAGTGAGGGGGGCACAGGCATCTTCAAAAGCCCTGGAAAGAATTTGGTGGGAGGGGGAGAAGGGGTTTTACAAGCTCCCATTCAAAAATAGTCACTTTGAAGTGATGTAGCATTTTCAACCCTTTGAAGAGCCACAATTAAGAGGGGGCTGGTGCAAGCGAAAGGCAAAACGACTGGGTGACCACTGTGGCCTTTCTCTCCTTGAGCTTTTAAGGGATGAACTTTTCCTCCCTGCCTGCCTTTTTCTCACAAGGCCAGGGTGGGGTGTTGAGGGGGGGAGGTGTTTGGGGGAGCTGATGGTTTCATCCCCGCTCCATGCAGGGTCGGGGTGGGCGGGGGTGTCTGCAGTTTGCTTTGCCCACCAGCAGCAGGGAGGCTGATGGAGCATGTTGGGAGGGACAGCAGATTCCTGGGACTACTGCAGAAGCATCAAGTGTCCCTGCCCTGGTGCTGGCAGGACTGAGGGGGCTGCAAGGTCAGGATGGGGGATTTTGTAGGTTCCACGGTGGGAAAAGTTGTTGTCCATGAGTGCTGGCTGCTGGCAGTGTCACTTTGCTTAGGGTTGGATCTAAAAGTCTCAACCAAGGTGCAGGTGCCTCCCACTGGAGTCCTGGAGGTAGACGTTTGGTGCTCAAGAGCAGGCAGGAGGAATAGAAAAGGGTGAAAAATGGTAAATTTGTGTCTACATGTTAGAAACTGAAGAAAAGCAAGCGATGGCCCAGGGATTTGCAGGGAGTCTGTGATTTGAGTGCTTGGGGGTGCATATTGCAGCTTGGCCTCCTCAGCAAGACAGTCCTTGCATGCCCAGTCTGAGGCCACTCCATGCCATCATGTAGCTCAGGGAGAGCCAGGCCAAGGGCAGAACCCCTGCTTCCTGCCACGGGGATCTGTCACCCGCTGACAGGCTCTGCCAGCATATCCCTGGGAATGGAGCTCTTCCTCCATCTCCCTGCTTTGGCTGGCTCAGGGGTCTCCTGAGAGCAGCCCAGGTGTTTCACCACATGCCAAAAAATTGGAGAAAATGGAAAATTGAGATCACTGTTTTTTGTCCAAGAACAGTTGTTGGTGTCCCAAGCAGACACAGAGGATGAAGGAAAGGCACGGCTGTGAGCAGGGCTGCGGAGTGCTTGCCCAGGGCAATGGTGGGCCCAGCTCTTGGCCAGTGGCTGGGTCTGGGCCTGGGGCTGCTTCCCCTCATGTTATGGTAGTGGACCCCAAACTTGTGTCTCTCCTGGTTTGTGGTCCAGAGCTGGTTTGCAAAACCACCTTGAGAACATTCCCAGTGACAGCCTTGACCCAGAGCATGGCTGTTTGTCTGCTGGAAATGTGGGGGTTGGACTGTGCCCCAACAGCTTGGGCTGGTTGTTTCCTCCAAGGAGGTGTGGGGTGTCTTGGGAATGAGCCTCCCACACCTCTCCCTGGCTGTGGCTCTTTCTGCTTGTGCAGTGGCGGGTCCAGGCTCTGCCATGCCATGCAACACGGCTCTGCTAGGACTAGTTGGCTATCCTTAGCCTTGTTTGCCCCCACAATAATCCCCAGCCTGTCCCAGCTCCTGCCAACACTGGGATGCAGGGAATGCTGGTGTCCCTCTCCAGCACAACTGGCTCCTGACCGGGCTCCCTCAGATCCTGGGAAGGGGCAGGCTGGACACCCCAGAGGTGCCGTTGCAGCGATGCAGGATGCCTTTTCTTGTCTTAGTTGATGCCTGGGCCAGACAAGTGCCCCCAGCCTTGCAAAAAACAAGTCGTCCTGCAGCAATAATTGTAGCCAGCATCCCTGGCTGTCATGAGTCCTGATGGATGGGAGCAGCTCAGCCCTCAGCTTCCACCACCTGGATCCAGCGACCCGCCATGCCCCGGCTGTGGGCGGTGGGAGCCTGCACCGAGCTGCCAAAAACGCCATGGGGTTTGTGGCCCATGGTTTGTGATGGTAGTGATCCGCCTGCCTTGGGCCAAAGCTCAAGGAGGAGGCACCCCACAGTGCCCCCGGGACAGGCTGTGTGATGGGAGTGGGTGTCACACGTACACCCCAATGCCCGGTGTCTCTGGGCAGGCCAGGAGAGTTATGAGTATCATGGGCAATGCAGACCCCTATTAATGGTGCTTTTTTCTAATTAAAGCAACAGTAAAGGTTTTCCTTGCTGCTTGCTTGCACTGTAATGCAGCCTAGGGGGGACACACCCTGCCTTGGAGACCAGCCTTAGCCAAACTGCAAGAGGGAGGCAAAGCAGCAGCAGCACTGGTGCAGTTACCTGGACTGGAATAGCTCCCAAGACCATAGCAGACCCTGCTGCTGCCCAGGCCACACTGGGACATGGTGGAGGAGCTGTGGGAGGTGCTGGGCGGCTGCTGGGGAGCAGAGCCTACACAGGTGCCATGCTCAGGGCAGGCAGTTGGTGGATGTTGGTAGCCACCTTCTCCCAAATTCATGGGACGCCCCTTCCTGGTATTCAGGGCAGAGCCTGGACTCCCTGCTTGGATGATGGGCCCCCCTCAAGGGTGCTTTGCGTGACTGAGCACAGGCCGCCCCGTTCATCATACCAGTGCCCGATGCTTTATCTGCTCTCCACGCAGGCTACCTGGCAAGGAGCAAGGAGAAGGCCAGCCCGGGCTTTGACGCTGCTGTACCAGCCTGTGACACTGCCCGTCCCAGGTGCACACTGCATGGAGAGCGGCTGGAGGAGCCGGAGCAGCCCAGGGCATCTGTGACACTGGCAGAGGGTACAGTCCTGCAGGTTTCCACCATCCCCCCTGGGATTCTGGACAAAGAGGAGCTCACTGACTTCTACTGCTGCACCTGCTGTGGGAAGGTGTTTTGGGAAGGGTCCCATTTTGGACGCATTGTCTCCCAGTTTCAGGATGTTCTTGTTACCACCAGGGACGAGCAGAGCTTCTATGACCTGAGCTGAGGAGGGACATGGGGGCTTGGGACAGCTCCGCAGCAGGATGGGGACTGCAGGAGACGTGATCACTGGGGAACCTCAGCAGATTTTGGGCTGTGGGTTTGTGGTGTGAGGCTGGAAGGGCAGGGGGGGCTCTTGTTTTCGGATCTGCAGTGAAGGGGACTGTCACATCTGCACTGATGGTTCACAACAGCCCAAAAATACATGGCGTCCATGAGATCATTAAATCAGAGCTGGTCAGGGAACAGACCCTTTGCTTTATTTCTGTCTTCCTCCAGGCTGGGCATGGCAAGAGGGTGGCAGAGCTTCTCAAAATGCCACTCAGGCACCCATCAGGGCACAGCACCCTTGCCCAGGTGCCCCTCTGCCAGGTCATTCGTGTAGAGGAGCCAGGAGACACATCCCCAACAGCAGCACAGGGGAAAGGGCATCTCTGTGCCCAGAGACCTCCTCAGCCTGTGGGACATGTGTCACTCCACAACCCACCCCCAGCATCCCCTTTCACCCCATCCTGCTCTCCCAGCAGCTCTCCTGGCATTCCTCAGAGGCAATGGGTAGGCACAGGCATGGGGGTCCAGGGAGGCTGAATACCACTGGGCAGCCATGGGAAAACCTCTGGGTTCACCATGATGCCCACTGGCACCTGCATCACCCCACACTGGAGCCGGGGATGCACCAGTAGTCCAGGGGAGGCTTCCATTGGTGCCACATCTGCCTGCCAGCCTGGGGGATCAGCAGCAGCTGCCTGCCCACCTCCCCCCAGCTGGGTCCATCAAGCCACCCACCCACGCCTGAGGCTCTGCAGGGCATGCAAAGGACTGGCAGCAAAGCAAGTGGTCTTACCTCCAGTGGTACCTGTTGGAACCTGGGCCACTGGTGGTGGTAGCCGGTGTTCTGGTTGGGGGGCCAGGGCAGGTGAGGAGCCCAGCCAGGTTGGTTCCGCAGCTCCAGACACTTCCATCCAATGCCTCCTGGCACAGGGACAGGCTTAAAATGCTCCACCCTGCAACTGGGGAGCATTTGTAAAATTCCTCCACTAATCCAGGTTAACTGCCAGGCCCTGATGTTATTGCTAAGAGGGCCTGAGGGGCTCTTGGCAGAAGTGTGACATTTACAGGCCAGCACAATGCCTGCCTGGGCAGCTCACGCTGTAGTGCGAAGCTCACCTTCCCTCTCCTAGCACTCCTGGCCATGTGGTCCCCAGCTCCTCATTCCCCAGGGAGATCTCACCCCCCAGCTCAGCCCTTTGGCANGCCATCCACTGCCTCTCCTTTGCAGAGCCCCATTTCTTTCAAGTGGAAGCATAAAATAAGGACACATCCTTCACCAGTGATGAACACAGTCGAGGCAGACACCAGCACCACTGTGACAGCAGGGACTGTCACCGCAGAAGCACACACGCCTATCCTCTCCTCTCTCCTCTCCACTACTCCTCGCTCTCCTCCTC
>VXBJ01006493.1:102476-121260 GCA_013400055.1 Nycticryphes semicollaris | reverse complement strand
CCTTTTTTTTTTCATTTTCTCCTTTTCTATTTCTGTTCCAATAAAACAAAAATATTGGCTCATTTGGTGGCGTAAGCACATTCTTCTGGCATTTTTGCGTGTCCCTGGCTGCGTGTTATTGTCCGCCAGCCGCATTACGTAGGTGCTGTTGTTCCAAGAGAAACCAAAGCAAGAATTTGAACTTTCAAGTGCTTCCTGCCATTGTCTTTTGCTTTTGTTTGTGCTACTGACTCCAAACCAGATGGATCGGGCTCCCCTCTGGCCGCAGGGGCGATGGGAAGTCAACACAGCCCGGCGAGGTTTGACAGCTTTGTCTTCTCTTCTATTGCCCTTCATCCGTCAAGCCCAGCCATCGGAGCTCAATCGACCAACGCATATGGATGGGGGGGAGGAGGTGGGATTTTATTTGAATTTCAGGGAGCTTAACACAGTAAGTAATGAATGAGAAAGAAAGACAGCGAGCGGGCGAGCGAGAGGGGACGGGCTGTAATCAAAATTCAGTACATTTTAAATAGATGCTTTGTTGGGCACTTGTATGACTATGATAATGCCACAGCCTGCAGATCCAAATAGGAGTTACCTTTTTTTAAGAAAAAGGGTCACAATTGACTACTGTTTGGTGCCGGGGAGGAGCCAGCAGCTCAGTCTGGCTGGCCAGCCTGGCCTCTTTTCCAGCCTTCATATTATTTGCCCTTTCTTGATGCTTTCTGGACTCTATCCCCACCATCAGCGTGAGCCCCTCGGTGCTGGTGAGTGGGAGGGAGGGGCAGGCTGGAGTTGGCAGCACCGGAGCTCCACAGTGTGTTGTGCAGGATGGGGTGGCTCATGGTTTCAACCCATTTCACTGCTGGCCCAATGCTGCTGGTGGTGCTGAGACTTGGTGAAAAGGTCTCAGCCCCCAGTATCATTCCCATGTTGAAGCTGGAGCTGAAGCTGAAGCTGGAGTGGGCCACCCCCTTGCTGTGGTGCGGAGCTGTTTTGGGGTCTTTGTGCAGTCTGTGACCCTCACGTCCTGCTGCAAGGTGTGTGCAGGGGTTTCAGTGCCAACTCCTTATCCCCTAAAATCACTATCTCTCAGCAGACCTCCATGCTCAGGTGACTGTATCACCCCAGGGGTGCTCCCAGGCTTAGGATGTGTCAGCACAGGGAACACAGGCAGGTCCTGCTTCTCCTTGGTGGCAGTGAGAGTCCAAGGGAATGACGCTGCTCCGTTGTGTGGGCAGGAGAAATGTCTTCTCTTCCCAGAAACTCTTTAGCAACCTTGTCCCGGTGTGACCATCAGCACCCATCTCTTGGGCTGCCCAGCGTGAGGTGCCCAGGGAGAGATTACCTCTGGATCTCATTCCAGGTGGAACACAGACCTGCAGGTGCAATGTAATTTTTGGCTTCTTCATGTTAGCTGTTTTCTCTTCCTGACCCTAAAGAGATGGCCAAGGATGGGAACATCGTGGCTTGACTTGTTTTTGGGAGGACAGTGGATGGAGATCTGGAGACTAGAAAGCTGTTTGGATGGGGGGGTGGCTGGGGAGGGCTGGGGAACAGATCCATGAACAGAGGAGTGGGTAGAAGAATGGACAAAGGCAAAGCTGAACAGCTGGATGGACGACAAACTGGAAGGTGTCTGGAACAACTGTTTTAATCAGAAACTCCTCGTTCAGCCTGAATCCAACACTGCTCTGTGACTGGAAGTGGTCTTTGGACCAAGGAGTCCAGCACCTCCCGCAGCACTCTTGTGAGGACCTTAGTCTGGCTGAGCTGGAGATGTCCTTCTGCTGCTTATTAAGAAAAGGCACCACCCCTTTCCCCTCATGACCTGGGCAACATTTCTGGCAGCCCTGGAATGGCCTAGAGGGGCACAGAAACCCAGCCATGACCATTGGCTCTTTGCTTCAGCCCCTCTGGAGGGGCAGGGTATGTCAGGCTGTCCTTGGCCCGGGCCAGCACTTTGCTCGCTGATGGATCCATCCTCCGCGGCTCTGGTCCAGCCCAGCACTGACCAACTTCACACTGATCCCAGGCAGAATGGCCATACCAGTGATGTGGCTGGCTCTCTTGAGCCCCCTGCCCTGTGGTGCCACCCCTGCCGTAGGCATGGAGGACCTCACAGTGATGCAGGCAGATGCTCCCACATGGCACGGATCAGAGGCAGAGCTGACCCAGCGAGCACAGCCACATGTCGCCCTGGCTGAAGGGGACATCTGCCGGGCAGTGGCTGCCAGCTCTGCTCAGCTCTGCAAGGTGCCGGTGGGCACTGAGCAGTGCAAGGGTGGGCTTTTGCACAGGCCCTGAGCAGCACCCTGGGGCTACTGGCTTGTGCCCTTATGGCAAGCACACTCCTGCCTTCAAATGGATTGTGAAAACAAGGAGAATTCTGCCTGGAAACATCACCTCTGCAGCCTCCTCTCACCCCTGGCAGTGCACTGACACCTCTTTTCTTGTTTTCTCTGGACGAAAAAACACCTTTTACCTATGCCCAGTCAACAGCAAGGTTATTACACATGATGCTGTTGCACAGATAGACTCTGAATGTGCTCAGACCTCTCTGAGGTTTTCTGCCCAGACCAGACCCTGGCGCACACCCCTACCTGCTCAGGAGCTCTGGCTGGCATGTCTCAGCATGGTCATCCCTCTGTGAGTGGTCCCTGGACACCTGATTTCCTTTAACTATGCATAAAACACTCATCTGGCGGCTGGAGGGCTCTGCTGGGGAGTGGGTGGAGGAGCTGGAGGCACTGGTTTCACGCCCTTGCTTGCTGCTCAATCCCTGCCCCATGGAGAGGGGTCAGGTCCTGTGGTAGCCCAACACCTTTGGGAACCGCCAGTTGCTGTGATCCTTACAGGGATCTCTCCCTGGATGTTCCAGTTTGGAGGTCACAGCTGGGGGATGCCCAACAATGGCCACAGGGGACTGGGGGCACTCTGAGTCCCTGCAGGGAGAGGGGTGCAGGGTGGCCAAAGGCAGCAGGGCTGGGGCTGCAGGATGGTGCCAGCTTAGTACTCACCACCCCCGAGAGCTGGGGGGCAAGGAGGGCAGCAATGGCCTCACTCTGCAGTGCCAGGATCAGGCCCTTGTTCCCCAGCACCCAGCCAGGGCAATCATCCCCAGTGGGTCCTTGCACTTCACCCAGCTCACATTCACAGCTACGGTGACAACTCTGAGCTTCCCCTCGTCCCCTTTTCCACTCACGACTCCCCCTTATTCAAAGCCTGTGTCCTTTTAAGCTATTTTTTTTCCCTCCTATTCATTTCCCGGACGCCTCTATCCTTTTCTCTTGCCTTGCCCCTCTCCCGAGCAGCTGCTATGCTAATAAGCACGAGGCAAAAAAAGGCAGTGAGCCTTTGCAGTGGCTGGGGAGGAGAGAAAGACCCCAGAGACCTCCAAATGCTAAATAAATCCAAGGCTGGAGCAGCACCCTTGAACAAAGAGGCCTGGCCTCCCCCTTCTCTTCCCCTCTTCCCAATTCCACCACCTTTTCACATTCAAATCCATTAAACAGTGAGCAGAAAGACCCCAAGTATTCATAGCATTGCATTAAAGAGAAAGCCCCGTGGTCCCTCTCCATCCCGGGTTCTCCATCCCCATCAGGTTGCCTGGGGGCTGTGTCTGCCACAGGCTGGGAAGCACCAGGTTCCGGCCCCTCGGCACAGCAGAAGAAGGACAAAAGCCCCCCCCCCCCCCCCGCCCCCCCCCCCCCCCCCCTCCCCGGCTACTGCAGAGGGAGATGAGTTGCCTTTTACCTGTGTTTAGCTTTTTTCCCCACCTGGGACCCTTGGGCTCCTCCACTGAGATGGAACTCCTGGTTTCTGCGGGCAGCGTGGGCAGCCACCGGGGGCTGGATGGGAACCAAATGGGATGGGAGAGTCTGGGGACACAACAAGGTGGGGATCTCTCCTGTTTCCTGCCCATTGACAATGCTGGGGAGTGTTATGGCAGTGACAGGGCAATGGGGACACTCAAATTGTAGGGTGGTGAAGACCTCCCACAGAGATCTTCCTCAAGGGCAGGGCTCCTGGGCTTGGTGAAGAGTGAGAAGGGAGAGGGTTTCTGCAGGGCCAGGCACAGTTGAGGGACACTGTGATGTGCTCACCAGGCCTTGAGCAAGGACGAGGAACATCTGCCCCACCACGGCTGGTGCTTACCCAGCAGGGCAGATACCTTGTGCTGATAAGAGAGGTCTCTTACGCCAAAATTGATGATTTCCTACCCATTTTGCCTATTTTGCCCTAGAGTTAGAGCAACTTTCTGATGCGAACACCTCAGACCTTGTTCCCCGAGAGAGGATGCAGTGAAGGAGGTGGTTGTGTAGGTGGGCTCCATGTCAACTGTTGATGCTGGTGGCAGGTGGTGAAATGTTTGAAGGGCTGTGACTTTTATGGAGGAGGAATAGAAGGGCATTTTCTTCTGCCTTGTAGAATGGAAATGGAGATACACCACCAGGAAGGATTTCATGCTCTTTTCTGGTACCAGCTCACTCTGGCTGGAGTCACAGGACTCTGAGAGATGGGGCTTTTAGTACCAAATATTGAGAAACCTTTTAAAATCATGGATTTTAGCATGTGAGGATTGAAGCTGAGTGATGCCAGCTGCACCATGGAGACTGCACTGGTCAGACATGGTGCTCAGGAGGCAGCAGTAACTCAGACGACAATGCCTGTGCAGCTTGGTCAGTGGGGTGGGATTCAACTCTGATCCTGGAAGGTGGTGTCTGGGCTCCTTCACAGGCTGTGGAAGCTGAGGAGGGATGGCAGCATTTACATCTAAGCTCCTTCTGCTGCTTGAGGTGTCCTTGCATGACCTGCCCGGCTTCTGCCCCAGGACCTGGAGGCCACTCTATCTCCTAGATGCACATGTATGTCTTGAGTATCCTGGGGCATTTGAGTATCCTGGGGCATTTCAGCTGGCACAAGGTGGCTATCTTTTGGTGCCTGAATCCTGCTCTGTATCAATACAATCAAGAGTCTGGAACGTGATGGAGGCTACCGTGGCAGGCCACCTCCATGTGCTTGGCCACATCCCACCTTGGACTCCTGCAGGTTACTGTCCTGACTGTTGCAGGTACATGCAGCACCTGGGGTGAATGAGGGACCAGGCCAGCAAGAGATCTAAGATCAGAAGATGGGAAGAGGTGGGATAACCCTCAAGAAACATAAAATTACATTAACCACTACAGGGGACACGGGACATGAGAGCTCAGACCCTTGTCCCTGCAGTGCAGGGCCCCAAAGCTGTGTGTGTAGTGCCCCAAGATGTGTCTCTGCATGGAAACCTGGGCTGCCTGGGAAGGTACTGACAACGTGGGAGTCCTGGGGTGCCTTCACAGCTGATTCTTTGGGGCTGAGGGACTTTGCTGACCCGTTCCATCCTTGCTCCCCACTGTAGACCACCAGCTTCTCAGCCTGGAAACCTCTTGCTGACTTTGGGGCCTTGCTGGGCTCCACCAGGGATATGTTCCCCCAGAAGATAGAGCTGTCTGGGGTGAATGTCAGCAAGGACTCAGAGAGGTTTCCAAGAACAACTCGTCCTGTGTAGGAAACCAGCTCAAGCCAGGACTATCAGCCTCAGATTCTCAATCCACAGAGAAGGGAGGTATTTCCTTCTCAGCCAGGGGTACTTCTGTGTGCAAACACTAAGGATTGACCCAGCATGCTGGTACCATGGGTTCGGCTCTGCTGTTCCAGCTCTGGTGGACTGGCCTTGCCTTGGCAGGGGATGTGTCCTTGGGCAAGACAGAGCAGGCACTGATCCTGCATTACCCTGACCAGGGGACTTACTCCTACTTTCCCCTCACCTGAAATAAGATATGGAGGGTTGACCTGGTGTGGAGGGTGTGAGAGGCACGGAAAGACCCAGATGCTGCTGACACCACAGTGTGACTCCCATGGGTTTGGTCAGTGATAGGTGGCCATTGCCCTTGGGGGCCCATCACTCCCAGTATGACCCCGAGCACCACCCTGCTCTGCTCCAGCCCCCTCCCAAGGATGAGCCTCAACAGAAAAATCCACCCTGCAACAAGCAGTGAGGCACCACCATCTCGGACAGCAAGGCTGTGGCTGGAAATGCACCAGCCCCTCTCCAGGAGGGCAAGCCTAACCCTTCTGCAGGCTCCAGCTCGCCTGCCTTAAACTCCAACCCTACAGGATGAGGCCCATAGCTCTGCTGGAGAGAGGCATGTGAACCTCCTGGAGACACGAATTGCCCCACATTGCTCCCAGGCTGGCCCAAAGGGTGCCCCAGCTGCCTCCTCATCCTCACAGGGCTGACCCAAGGAACCTGCAAGCACCCTAGTGCTGCTGCCCCCCAGTGTGGCTGCCCCCCAAGGGGACTGCAGCGTGATGGGACCATCCCAGGAAGGTCTACCTGCAGCAGCAGGTGGGACAGTGGTCTGTGGTGTCCCTCTGATGGGCTGGCCAGGAAGAAAGGTCCCTGCTTAGCAATGCAGGAATGCAGGTCGGGCTGAATGCAGCAGAGGCGGGTCTGATCTGGTGCCCCACTAAGCCCCTATTCTTTCCCAGCCGGTGCATCTTGTATTCAGGCTGCCTGCTCCTAAGCAGAGCGTCTTTAATCCTTCCCTTGTCTCCTCCATTCCCTTTCAGGCCTTTGGCCAATGGGAAGGGGATGAGCAGCTCTCTCCAGGAAGGAAATTAAAAGCGGGGAGGAGGGTAGGGAGGAGGAGAACGCGGGGAGGGGGACTTGGAAGGGGAGACAATCCTGGAGTGGAGATGCCAGTCATCGGGGTCTCAATAGCCCCATTCACCCTGCCCAGCCACACAGAAAATCAGGGTCACCAGGATCCATGCCCTGCCTGGAGACAACTGTTGCTTTATTCTTTTTAATTGCTGGAAAATGCAGAAAAGTTCACTTGTGTGTGTGGCTGGCTCCGGTGGGGGCTGCGCTGGGGGGCGCGGGCGGTGGAGGGGTGGGAGGAACAGGGTGAGGCTGACACAGAGAGAGAGAGAAGGGACACAAAAAGCAGCGGCACATGAGGGTGGAGGCTGCGGCCCGGTGCAGTGGAGAAGCCATCTGTACGGCTGGGCAGCCGGAGCAGCAGGCTGTTCAGAGATGAGGAGTTGGGTCGGGGACACAGTGGCTTCATCCCCCAGGCATGCATGGAAAGGGCCTCCTGGGGTTTTGGGGTGGAGAGAGCAGCCTCAGAGGCAGTGGCCAGGCAAAGGAAGGACCTGTGCAAACAGACACATGTGGGAGGATGGGCAGGTGTCCCCACATCTCTGAGCATGGAGGTGCCTGGGCTGATCCTTCTGGTTGGAGACACAGTGACTGGGCAGCTCAGAGCACACACACCACATAGAAGTACCCAGGAGCACATCCCACCCCAACCCGAGGATGCCAACAGACCTCCCAGACAGACACATACCTCCACCCTCAGACCCTGTTCCAAGTCCCACCCCAGTCAGGTGGACAGTTCCACCCAAAGTGGAGCTTCTGTCCTTCTGCATCTGCGCAGTCAGCCCCAGGGATGCCCCAAAGGGCACCTGTGCAGCCTCAGGGCTCTAGAGAAGCAGCTATCCCAGCAGCTCCCTTGCTCTACCATCCACCCCTCTTGTTGATCCTTGTACCCAGATATGGCTGACCCTCAGCCTGGAGACACAAGCCACCGATCAGCAGCCCAGCAGGTCTGCGGTGGCAGGTCCACAGCCGCCATCCAGTTTTGCTGGGTGGTGGGTGCCCAGGGACACTCTGGGAGCAGGACACAAGTGCCTGGGCCGCAGAAGGAGCCAGTCCCAGCCTGTCTCCATTAGGGACAACTCTGTCAGCCTGGGGTGATTTGTGCCCGTCCCCAGCTTTGGGTTGTAATTCCCTCCCCAGTCCAGCCTTTGCTGTGCCCTTTGCTGAACACTCCACTGTTCTTTTTGAGGAGCATCAGAGATGTGCTGGCCATGTTGGTACTCTTCATCCCACAAGGTGCTCCAAGGCACTCTGGGGACACCGGGCAGCATCCCTTGAAGTTTCCATAATACCTGTGCCCCCTTGCAAGTCCTCACCCACCCTGGACCACCACCTGTGCTTACACTCTTGGCTGGCATGGGTCTGGCAAGCTCAGCGCAAGGAGAAGCAAACAGCACCTGGCATACCAGCCAGCCTCTGAAGCAGGGCTCAAGCCTCCAGCAGGTCTCCTGACCAGCCCCACAAGTGCTGTGGGGTGTTTACCCTCAGTACAAGGCCCAGAGACTCCCTTCTACCATGGCTGGGGGGAGTGACTTCAAAAACCTCAGGGTAGGGGCAGAGACCCCAAGCTAAGGAGCACCCAGTGGGTAAGGAGGAGGAGGAAGAGAAGGAGGTGAAGAAGGAAGAGAGGCCCTGTTGGCCAGCAGTGGTGTGGAGATCCCCAGGCTTGGCACACGGGGTGCAGCAGGTCACTTAAAGAAGCCAGACCAATTTGAAGTAAATCTAGAGGAAGCCCCAGAGTGACAGGACGAGTGGGCCAGGAGCATGTCCCCAGGACAGATGGTGTTGCTCATGTCTGGGGAGAACTTATATGATAAACCATAGAGGTTGCAGTGTGGTTCCTCTCCTTACAACGAGGCAGCAGGCTGGTGGACAGTGAAACTTTCAGCTATGGAAATGAGGTGCTGGGAGCTAGAAAATGGAGGTTCTCCTTGCTGTAGCACCAGTGAGACAGCAGAGCCTGTACAGAAGGGTGGGATTGTGGAGCTCGTGGATGAGCATGGAGCTGGAGAGAAGATGGCAGAGCACGTGCAAGGGGGGACCCTGTCTCAAATACAGAGGATCCAGAAGACGTTATCTGTCTGGGTTGTCAGAAAGCTTCTGATGAGGCATCATGGTGAAGGTTATCAGAGAAACAAACTTGCTCTGGGAGCAGAAGAAAGGCTCTTCCATGAACTGAAAGGTGGTTGAAGGATCAGAAGCAACAATGGTCACTATTCAGGATGGAGCACAGTCAGCAGTGGGGTCCCCCAGGGACCAGCCCTGGGACCGGGTCTTATTTGACATGTTCATGTGTCTCCAGACGAAGGGAGTGAACAGGGAAATCTTCAAGTTCACAGATGACACTGAGCTCTTCTGGATGGCCAAAGGCTGCGTTGATGGCAAGGAGTTTCAGAAGGACATCACAAAACCGAGAGGGGCATAGAGGTAGGAGGAGATCTTTGGGGTAGAGAAATTAAGGTGATGCTTTGAGAGAGAAGCAACCAGAGCATGGCATCAGCATGGAGCTTGGGACAAGTGGTTAAACTCAGGAGAGTGCTGGGAGCCATCACTGACCTGGTGATTTCAGAGAACTGTTAATTAGCAACAGCAGCTGAGAAGAGTGTTGGGAACAACATGGAAAGAGTTTTGTAGAAACTGCAGAAAACCTTGGTGACCCCTCATCTTGGGTGCTGTGTGCTTGAGCTCTGGTTTCACAGCTCAAGAAGACAGAGGAGGTCATTTTCTCTGGACTTGCTCTGTAATGATCAAGGAGATGATGTGCCTGTTATATGGGAGGGGACTGGAAAGGCTGAGACTCCCCTGTTTGGAAAGGGGAAGGTTTGAAAAGGGACTGGACAAGCTTGTGGACAATGGGTTCTTAAAGGGACAAGGAAAGAACTAGGCAGGAATGTCTCCTCTAACCTGTAACACAGCCAGGGGAGGGTGGGAGAGGAAGGAAGCCAGGCTCATGTCAATAAATAGCATCTTCTTTTTCCACAGTTGGACACTGAGTCCTGGTGGCTCTCACCTCTGCAGGTGGCCACCAGCCACTAGGTCAGGGCATGATGCCCTGGGGCATTGCTCACAGTGCATGGTGATCCCCCACGTTCCCCCAGGTCCTGCCCCACCACATCCCTGTGTGGGCGGTTCTGGGGGCTTGGGCCCCTCAGCACCGGTGGGGCTGGGGGGATTTGGTCTGTGGGAATTTTCTGCTGGTTTCTCCCTACATTTGGTTTCTGTCCAAACTGGTCTGAAACCAAGCCATTTTCTAAACTTCCTGCAAGTTGGCAGCTGCCCGTACCCCACAGCTCCCGCAGGACTGCTGCTGCCCCGTCTTCTGGCCAGAGCAATCCACAGGAATGTCCTTTCCTGGGCACCCAGAGCTGCCTGTCCTGGCAGCTGCTCCCTGGGGCTGCCCTGCCTGGGACCCCAGCAGCCCCCTCCCTAGAGACCTGTGCCCTGCAGAGGCTCCATGGCAGCCCTCTGCAGAGGGGTTGTCCATCCCAGCCCCTGCCAAAGCAGCCATTAAATGATCCTGGCACAAACACAGCCGCAGCCTCAGGGACCAGGAAGGGGACAGTGAGCCTGTTTTCAGAAGTGAACAAGGGGATGGAGGGGGGATATAGAGCTGCAGCACTTCTCCGGCCTTTCTCGGCACAGGACATGTGAACAAGCTGGGTTTTGTAGCCAGCCCAGCTGCTGCCCAGATTTCCCAGTGAGGATAATGCCCATGGTCCTGTGGTCACAACCACACTCTGTGTTTGTGTGTGCAGAAGAGGAGAGGACCAGGCTGGGTGTGCCCCAGGCCTCTGCAGCTTCCCCAGCCTTGTCCTATGGGAGGGAGCAGCTTCCCTTACTCTCCCCAGCATCAGTAGCAGCAGGAGAGGAGCCAAGCAGGAGCCGCAGGAAGGACAACACATGCCAGGGTCACACAACCTCCCACCTCCCCTGCCAGGTCCCACCATGGGGCACACATGCTCCCAGTAAAGCAGACTGGTCCCCAAAGAGGATATTTAGGAGCGTGTCCAGTGTTGGGACCATTGCTGTTTGGGCTCATTGGCCCCCACAGGGTATTTCTGTGGGTGAGGGCATGGGAAGTGGGCAGTGCACAGGCAGCCGGTCCTGCCTCACTGACCGTTACCTGTAGCCAGCCAACTGCCCCAGGGCAGCACAGGGCTCTGGCCACACAGACAGCACTCAGCAGCCCATCTAGCTTTGCAAAGCTCCCAGGGCTGGTCCACGCTGCCCATCACAGCTCGTCCCCACTGCCCATCACTGCCATCCTTTACTGCCCATCACTGCTGGTCCCTTACTGCCCATCGCTTCCAGCCCATGCCCCCCTCCACTGTCCGCGACTCGGACCCGGCGCTGCCGCCGGAGGAAGGGCCGCCTCGAAGGGCACAGTGGGCTCCCCCTGCCCGTCGAGGCTGCCGTGGGACCGGGGACCGGGAGCGGGGCTGTCATTCCTTACCGTCGGCTGCCACCTAGCGCTGGAGAGGCCGGGGCCAGCGGGGACCCCTGCGCGAGGAGGCACCCCCAGGCCAGCCCTGGCGTCCTGCAGCCCCAGCTCGGGGGAACGGAGCCCAGGGCTGGTTCTGGACGGCAGTGGGCTCCTCCAGAGAGAGAGAAGCACAGACCAGGTTAATGAGGCGGGCTCATTAAAGGGGTCTCTGACCCATATCCTTGCTCCTGGGGACACCCTAAATATGACATGAAGAAGTGTGAGTGATCAGATGCCAGGACTGTCCCTGCCCAGACCACTGCCCCCCAGCAGCCCATGCTGGCCAGGCAACACATCCATTAGTCCTAGGCAAAAGGGCCTGTTGGTGGCCCACAGTGGAGAGGAGGGGTGAAAGTCCAGCCAGCTCCTGCAAGGGTGTCTCCAGCTCTGGCCATTTTCTGCAAATATTGGGCCGGGGGCCAACCTGAAGAGGGGCTGCTGCCCTTTGCTCTGTTTGCCATTTCCCTCAGGCTGTTTGATTTCAGTTAATCATCCTGCAAAGGCAAACATTGGTGGGGAGGGACAGCACGCCCAGCGCCTCCCATGCCTGCCGGGCCTGGGGACCCTCAGCTGTGGGTGGGTGACACCCAGGCATTGACCACTGGCTTGGGAGCCCTGGGGAAGGGAGTCCAGAACAGGAGCAGGTAGAATGGGCTCTGCTTCCTGTGGACACTGGTCAGGGTTAAGCAGCCTGGGGTGAGCTCTGGGGACCCCTTGGTCCTCTCCTCTCTGCAGGGCTGGGCTTGTCTGCCAGGGCTGGGGGCACCATCAGGGGTGTTTGCAGGCCATAAGAGCAGGAATATGAATCCCAAGGTAGAATAAAGGAGACTGGCAGGTCCTGGGCCCACATCTGGGCCAAATGGTGGTGTAGGAACAGGCAAGGGTGAGGAGCTCAGCCTGGTGCAGCAGGAGGATGCTTGTCTCCCATCCTGCACACCACATCAGCTCTCTGCAAAACCCCACCGCTGTCAAGGGCAACAGTGAGCCCTGGGGCCACGTGGCTGGGGCCGTGCAGGGCCACCAGCTGCCCCACGCCCCCCCAGCCGGCCCTCCCAGCCGAGCTGACCATCCCTGCTGGCTGCAGTCTGAAGGTCACGCTGCTGCGCAGTGGGGACAGCGCAGAGTCCGGGATCCCACGGGTACACTGGGGCTCAGCAGCACTCTGAAGCCACCAGCCACGATGTTTTGGGGTCTCCTACTCTTTGCTGTGGCCAGCGGGACTCCCATCAGGGACCAGGATGAGGATATCCAAGTGCAGGAGAATTTTGAGGCTGAACGGGTAATGGCGGCTTGCGGTCCATTAATTCTGGGGATGGGGGAAGCTTTACCTCCTTCTCCTCCACAAAGGAGGGAGAGGTTTACCCATGCCAGCGTCAGGATGTGTGGGACAGGCATCGGCACCGTGGCCTTCCCTGGATGCTGGTCAGAGGGTACCACTCTCGGGATGGCCTCACCCCAGCAAACACCTCATGGGGTGGCTGGGGTAGGTGACTCCTGTAAGACCTCTGTTGGTCTGCCCAGCCTGAGGGGTCTAGGCTCACTGGCAGCCCCAGTGCACACCATTCAGGCAGGATGCAGTGTGCCTGAGAGATGTCCCACAGGCAGCCCTGTCCCCTGCCAGGCTCTGCACAGCTCCACACATGTTTCCTGGGCCTGGGGTCCCCCGGAACACAGGGGATGCCAGCCTGATGTCAGCCTGATGCCTCCAGCCCTGCCTCCTGTCAGGGGACCCAGGAGAATCCTGCTCAGTGCTGAGCCACTTCCCAAATCCTGCGGCAGCTCTTGCCTCAGCATCCTGTGCCATCACCCCTAGTTGCTCTATGGGCCAGGAATATTTTAATTCTGCAAAAAACTAAGACATGCCCCACCTCGGTGTAGAGGGCACATGGTGGAGGTATCCCCTTCTTCTCCCTGCAGATGTATGGGAAGTGGTACGACATTGCCATCGGCACGACCTGCACATGGATGAAGAACTACAAGGAGAAGTTCAGCATGGGCACACTGGTGCTGGGCCCTGGCCCCAGTGCCAACCAGATCAGCACCAGCAGCACCAGGCTGCGGTATGGGGCACTGCCAGGGGTGCTTGAGCCTCTCCCAAAGCCACCCCACCAAGGTGTCTGGTGTCTCCCAAGGGGCTGGGACAAGACGTGGGGGTTGCTTGCTCTGGCTGGCATCAAAGCCCTGAGGAAGGGCTGGATTAGGCTCAAATACCCAATGCCTTGGGTAGAGGGATTTCAAGGGTGTCGTGCCATGGTCTTGGTGACCCAGACATGACTTTTATGCAATAGCCAAGAAAATTGATCACTCCAAGCAGCTGCTTGTTTTTCTCCTCCCTCCAGGCAAGGTGACTGCACGCGCATCTCAGGAGAGTACCAGAAAACCAGCACTCCTGGCATATATACCTACTATAACCCCAGTAAGTTGGGCTCGCTGCCAACCTGCTTGGCACCGAGAGGTGTGGTGTGGCTGGGTGACAGGAACCAGTGCTAGGGCTAAGGAGAGCAGGGCTTGGAAACCAGTCCTCAGTTTGCGTCATTTCCAGCCAAAGTATGGAGTGAAGTTTGAGGAAAGGGGCTGTCCCACCACTGTCTCTGCGTAGGCACAGGACTATAAGATGTTCCAGCAGATCTTTCCTGTCCCCAAGGGCCCAAGCTGGGGCAGGTCCCCACCAGCTGTGTTTCAGGGGTATTGGTAGTATCTCAGTTTTCTATAACCCTTGGTTTCCAATCTCCTCAACTAAGAAAAGGCTGGTGAGCCTAAAGGGACTCAGGTTTGTATCAAAGTCTGCTTCCCAAAAATCAGCTATTTTCTTCAATTAGCTGCCTGATTTCAGTCCATAGCTGTGGGATTGTCTTACAGTGCCCTGCTTCTCCTTGAGGGGCAGGAATGAAGCCCCATGTGTCTCTGTTTCACCAGAATGGGACGTGTCTATCCAATCCTACATGCTCCGTACCAATTATGAAGAATATGCTGTCATTCTGATGAAGAAAAAAAGTAGTTTTGGGCCAAGCACCACCCTGAAGCTGTACGGTATGTCTGGCTATGGTACCTGTGGGCAAGCTCTAGAGCAGATGAATGCAGCTCAGAAACACCACCCAAGGGTCCCTCGGGTCCCTTGGCCTTGAGGGACCTGACCATGGCTTTGGAGGCAGTGCCTTGGACCAGCTCATCTTCAGCACTGCAGAGGTCTTATGGCTCAGCTTAGAGCCACATCACACAATGAATTTCCAAACCAGCCCATTGTTTGGGATGAAGGTGGCAATATCTGCTTGGAAGAAACTTAGGTCCTGAAGTGGCAGGAAATGCTGTCTTTCATGATTGAGAAACATTAAAACAACTTTGTCCAAGCTCTTGGTCAAGGCTGGTCAAGAACAACAGAGGAGAGGTTGGGTAGGACCAGGAGGCTGGTACTGGGCTCGCCTGTAGCTGCCTGAGCTCTGCAGATCAGTGGGTGGTTGGGGGATTACATGGAGACCCCTTCCCATGCCAACCCTGCTCACAGCCTGTTCCCTTGCCCAGGGAGGAACCCAGAGCTGCGAGAGGACCTCATTGAGTCTTTCCAGCAACTAGCTCTAGAGATGGGCATCCCTGCAGACTCCATCTTCATCCTGGCCAACAGAGGTAACCCACCACAAGGCACATGCCTCCCCCACTGCCACCCCCAGCTTGCTGGAGCACTGGGGTTGCTCCTTCTTGGTGTGCAAGGCTGAAGTGAGGCGGGGATGATCAGGACGGAGAGCTTTGGTAGAATGGGATGGGATGGGATAGGATGTGAAGGAGACAAGGCCGTGTATCAGTTGGGCTTCCACCAACTTCCAGTCAGTGGAGTCCTTGCTGGGCTGTCAGGTCAATGCACCCCACAATGCTGGAGTGGGACAAGGGTGTAGGACACCCAAGGATACTCAAGACCCAATGACTGGGTGTTCCCAGGACCTGAGGAGCTCCTTGCTCAGCCTGGGGTTCAGAAGGTGCTAGCATTATGCAGGTAGGTATGGGGATTGTCGGGTGATGCTCCTACAAGTGAGAGGTGAAGAGTGGCAAGAGGGGAAAAACATTGGGGTGAAACTGGGAGGGCATCCCTTCCCTGGGGTCCTGTGCATGCACGGTGCAGGATCACAGTGAGATGAGTTTGTCAGGATGTTTCCCCTCTCATGCTGCTTCCCCTCTCATGCTACTCTCATGATCTTCTCTCCTGTCATCTGGGCCAGGTGAATGCATTCCTCAGGAGACTGCAACTGCCTTCCAGGTGAGTGGTCCATTCTATGACCTCCTGAGATGGATCAAGGCTGGGGACATCCTGGAGAGACCTAGGCTGTGGATGCACCCTCCAGGAATGGGGAGGCAGCTCAGTGCCTTCAGCTACAGTCACCCAATAGCGTTGAGTTTAGAAGGATTTTCAAGAGAGGGACTTTCATAGGAGAAACAACCCATTTGACTCCAGAGCACGTAACATATCACCTTGCATCAGTGAGAGTAGAGATGTGTCCCCAGCACAGGTCATGACTGGGGCATTTTGGGTGTCTTTATTCAAAATACATGATCCTGGTGCTCACCCAGGATGAGCACAGAGCTGGGAAGATCATGAGGTGGGGCAGATCACAGCCTGTTGACTGCAGATGTGCTGGGAACACCAAGGAGGCGGGGAGCCCGGCTGGGCTGCAGCATCCATCAGAGCTGCCCCTGACATTGCCCATTCTGGAGGCAATGAGGGTCCAGGGGTGATGGGGTGGGAAGCAGGTCCCACAGGCAGGGTCTGATAGCAGCTCTGTGCTTCCTTCCCTGTGCAGAGGGCACGGAGAGCAGTCTTACTCCCCGAGGAGGGCTCAGCCGCAGGACCCCTGCCCCCTTTTATGGGCAATAAGGAAGGTACGTCCCAGGGAAGGGGGCTGCATCAGGTGTCCCCCTTCCTCACATGCCCGTTTGCCTGTGACAGCCTGTACCATGCTCATCTGCAGACTCATGCCGGCTGAGCCAGGACCCCGGGCCCTGCAGTGGAATGCTCTCCCGTTTCTTCTACAACTCCTCCTCCATGGCCTGCGAAACCTTCCTCTACGGCGGCTGTCTGGGCAACGGTAACAACTTCTACTCGGAGAAGGAGTGCCTGCAGGCATGCCGGACAGAGGGTGAGCAGGGCCACCAGGAGACATCCCAGTGGGGCACAGGCGTGGAAGGTGCCTTTGCTGAGGCATCAGAGGGGATCTGAGAGTGGTGTCAAACCCCATGTGTCCACCATCCATGTGGGAGGTGTGGGGACCCTGAGCCCCCTGCCCTCTGAGCAGCCCCCTGTCTCCACAGCTGCCTGCAGGCTGCCCATCGTCCAGGGTCCCTGCCAGAAGCCTGTGACACGCTGGGCTTTCGATGCTGCTCAGGGCAAGTGCATCACGTTCAGCTACGGAGGCTGCAAGGGCAACGGGAACCAGTTCTACTCAGAGAAGGAGTGCAAGGAGTACTGTGGGGCTCCTCCGCTGGCAGGTACCCGCACCCTGCCCACACCCTGCCCACACCACGCCGCGCTGTGCCAGGGGAGCCAGCGTAGCAGCCTTCTGTCCTGCTCCAGGGTGGGTCTGGGTGTGCTGGGTCTGCCTGGGGTGGGGACAGGTCTGTCCTGGGTCTCAATTAGTCTGGGATGGGGCTGTCCTGGGTCTGGATGGGTACAGGATGGGTCTATCCTGTATCTGGGATAAGCCTGGGATGGGTTTCTTATGGTTCCAGGATGGATCTGGGGTGGGTTTGTGCTGTGCCTAGGATGAGGGACTCTGACGGACTGAGGAATATGGTCATTAATATACAGACAGTGTCACAAAGGAGGACTGTATAGGCTGCAGATGTCGTGAGGCCAGGAATGAACTTCAAAATGGTCTTCATAAAAGGGGGAATGGGCCTGAGTAGGCTGGGGTGTGGTGGGGAGCAGAGGAGGTGACAGCCCCCAGGCAGGGGATGCCACTGAGGCTGAAAGATTTGAGGGGGGTGTAAGGACCCTGATACTGAATAAGGACCAAACAAGGGTCCCTGACAGAGGTGTACCCTCCATGCGCCATCTAAATGACCCTCCAGCTCTACCCAGCACAGGGGTTTCCATATTGAACTTCCTTGGGAGGCACAACAGATGCTGCTCAGCCCTTGGGATGGATGGACAAGCAGGTTTTCAGGAGCGTGGTGGGGGAACTCTTGCCACAGAGATGCTCGCTGGTCTTCTACCATAGCCAGTCCTGGATGAGCCTGTTCCCAGTGGGGCAGGAGCTGGGGACTCACTGTGCCCCCACAGATGGGAAATGGGGCCAGAGTAATGTGTCTTAGGGCAGAGTCCATCTTTTATTATCCCTGTCACCGAGCTAAAGTTCATTAATGCCACCATGGTGGGTGATAGGACAGAAAGTGACATCCCAGAACAGCATGGGGTACACTGAGGGTCCGGACCACTTCTCCCTGTCACTGTCAGCGGGGACACAAGGGGAAGCATCAGCCATCACTGTCTGTCTGTGGGGCAAGGTGAGGGTCTGTGGGTCTGTCTGTCACTCCGTGTGTCTCTCTACTTGCAGAGGATGAGGAGTTTCTGCGTCTGTCAAATTGAGGCGGGTGGAGGACGAGCTGCTGGCATCCAGCACTGGGGCCGGGCAGGCGGGTGCCAGCAGCTGCTGACAGTAGCACAGGAGATGCCTCCAGCAGTAAATGTCTCTCGTGACCAACAAGCCCATTGTCCATCTTTTAGCTTGTGGGGAGTAGGGTGGGGGGTTCAGGAAGAGGGGGGACACTGCTGACCTCCCCTATGGGATGTCTCCCAACTTTGCAGGGCTGTGGGGTGCTCCCCATGGAGTCTCTGTGGCTGCCTCAGCTGCTCTCTGACCATGCCGTGCTGGGGTGGCCAGCAGGACACCCGGGGGTTCAGGGCATCCTGCTGGGTGGGGTTCAGCCCCAGATTTCCCAGGGGCTAGTGGCGGGTAGCAGGAAGGGGACAGTAAAGGGGAATAATTGCTGCCACATGGATGTCATATCAGGAAGGGTATGGTAGGACCAGGGGGGGCAGTCATGGGCCAGGGCAGGGATCACAGGGAGGGATGAGGATCACAGGGGTGGTTACAGCAAGGGTACCAGATGGGTCCCTGAGGGGTCACAGGAGGGGACAGTGGGGTTTAGGGGTCATAGGAGTCTGTGGTGGGTCACAGCTGGGAACTATGGATGTTACAGTGGGTCACAGGGGGGTTATTGGGTGTCACAGAAGGGAATTGTGGGGTTTTGAGAGTCATGGGGGTGTCACAGTAGGGGATGACAGGGGTTGTGGGGATCACAGGGGTCACTGAGCTACAGGGGTCCCAAGAGAGGACTACGGGGATTTGGGAGGGACTATAGGGGTCCCAGGAAGGGATTACAAGGATTATGGGGTTCATGGGTGAGCTAAGGAGGTCCCAGGAGGGGATCAGAAGTGGTTTGGGGGAGTACCAGGGGGTGAAGGGTTGCTGAGGGGGCGCCAAGAGGGGATTATCGGGGTGATGGGGGTCACGGGGCAGCTCTGACTGTCTCAGAAGGGGCTTGCCGGGTTCCCGGGGGTCATAGGCCGGGAGGCAGGACAGGAGGGGATTGCAAGGGTCTTGGGAACTATAGGGACCCCAGGAGGGGAG
>VXBJ01006493.1:82934-102418 GCA_013400055.1 Nycticryphes semicollaris | reverse complement strand
GCCGCCGGCCGCGCTGCCGGCCGCGCTCCGCACCCTTTTGGCCCCTGCCGGCCGCCGTACAAGGCGCCGCGCGCGTCCCGTCCCCCGGCGAGGCGGAAGAGGCAAGATGGCGGCGGCGGCGGGAGCCCCGTGCCGCCTCCGCTCCCCGCACTCGGTACCTGGCGGCGGCGCCCGGCGAGGCTGAGCCGCCGTCCCAGCCCCACTGCCGCTGGCAGGAGCTCTCCGTCTTCCCGCGCCGCCCCGGTCCCGGGCCATGCCCGGTTAGCGCCCCTCACCCCGGCACACGGCGGGGCCCCGGCTGAACCTCCTCCCCGCCGCGCCGGGCCGGGCCGGGCCGGGCCGAGCCCGCGCACCTCCGCCCTGCCGAGCCCGAGAGGCCCCTCATGGCCGGCCCAGCCCTGCCCCGGCCTTGATTTCCCCGCGCCGCTGTGACACCACCACCCACACCCCCCTCGATGCCCCCCGTCCCGGGACCGCCCTGCCCCTGAGCCCCGGCGCAGCGGCAACTTCTCCCGCAGGTGGTGGCGCAGGTGTGGGACCAGAAAGATGTTCTCGGCCCTGAAGAAGCTGGTGGGCTCGGACCAGACTCCGATCAGAGACAAGAATATCCCTGCGGGGCTGCAGTCCATGAACCAGGCTCTGCAGAGGAGGTTTGCCAAGGGAGTCCAGTATAACAGTGAGTCGGAGCCCAGGCTCGAGGGGTCTGGCGGGGGGCGAACCGCGTCGGTCCGGCCCAGCTGATGTCCCCGAGCATGGTGGGACTGTGACATGCTTACACTCTGGTTGTGCATGGTGGTACTTTTGCCAATATTCGCCCAAAGCCAAGTTTGCAATGAGACGTGAGAGCTTGTGGGAGGAGTGAGGGATGGGAAACTTTCCTCTTATCTGTGTGGGACTTGGGAACCTGTGGTGTAGCCGTGTTCCCAGGCCGCAGATATCCTTAACGGCTGCCTGCTTTCCTCTGGCTGCGGCAGGAGAGAGAATTCCTTGTAAATCAATTTTTGTCAGTTAAAGTATTAAGAGAGTAACTCCCCTGAGTGTGTGGGTGACCTTCCCTGCAGCCCAGGATAATGGTAATGATAATTAAGCTCTAGTGGTTATGTGATAAGGGTCCATTGAAAAGCTCTGCCCTGCCAGGCTTCAATAAAAGGAGAATGATGTAGGCCTTTATGTGCCCTTGGTACCTAATTTCATTCTGACTATCTGTTTCTGCAACTGATACGTTTCCTGTTCTCTCAGGGAACGTTTTCAGAATTTTTTTTTCCTTTCAGTGTTCAGGCTTAGGGTTGTGTTTTTCCCTCAATGCTCAGTAAAGGTTATTTCTAATAAAATGTTTCAGGAGGGCACTGCAAGTGTGTGAAATACATCCTAAAATAACAATTGTGAGATGGGGACGGTAGTTATGTCATCCTTGCTGAAAACAGAGATGGTACCAGAGAGCGCTGTGAGTACCAGCTCCTCAGTGTGGATCCGGGCAGGGAAGTCAGGCTGCAGAAGGCTGAGACTGGCACTTTGGAAAGAGACTGATTTGTAAACGTGGCACTGAATAAATTCTGCAAAGGCACACGTGTTGGAGGAATAAAGCTTAAGCTGGATCTTAACCTAAAAGAGAACATGAAGGGAGAAGTTTGCACTTTGGGGGTTGAGGTTGGGGGTTTTTTTTGCCTTTTTTTTAGTGTTATCACTATTGGCTGTGCTTTTGAACGGATGTGTTATGAAGCTCTCTGCTTTCCTAGGGAGAGCATTTGGTGCCTTTATTTAGAAAATCAGTGTCTTAGCGAGCAATCAGGAATGTGAACAGAAGCACCGTGTTGTTAAGAGACTTGATTTCCAGTGAAAGGCAGGGGATGGGGATGAGACTACGGTGCCTTGGAATACGGCACTGCAGGGTTACACACGGACCCGGAGGTGGAATACAGCCCTGCAGGGTTACACACGGACCTGGAGATCTGCTGCTTAAAGAGCACTGAGCTGTGCAGAGCCTTCGTGCAGCCACAGACCAGAACACCTCCACATGCCTCACTGGTGCATGTGGAGATCAGGTAGCTCATACCACTGTCTGAATTATGTAGGAGAAGGGAGTTGACTTTTCTGAGAGTGAATGTTTGTGCTGTGGACGGTCCGGATCAGCTGCCTCCTGCTGGCACAGCGGTCAGCGGGGACGCGTTGACTATCTGCAGTGTTGATGGACCTGCCTGGCTGTGTACCTGCTTGGTGTTAATGCAGCAAGGCCAAAGAGGCCAACAGCTGAGCTGCCAGCTGTAGCTTGGCTGCTTTTTGTCTCGTTGCCAAAAGCCTCGGAAAAGCTTTTTCATTTGTGCCCTGTTTTATCAGGGTTTGTGTTCTAGTTACTGCCTTCATATCTGGAACAAAACTGCAGTTTTCAGTCACTGCCTGAAGGGAAGCTTTCCAATCTCCATAGTAACTCTTCCCAGGATCACTCTTATATAATATTTATAGGAGACACAGGCAGGATTACGAAAGGGCTTCGAAGTACCTACAGAGCCACAGCACATGGGAGAGGGGCTGGTTCCAGCAGGGTGAGGTTGTGGTCTCAGTGAAGGTGGGCTGGGAAGGAATGACATTACGAGGCCCATTGCTGAGGAAGGGCAGAGCTGCAAACCCTGGGCATTGCTCCTTTCTTACCAAATGCGTGACGTTCAGCAGAGGATGCAAAAGATATTTTGTAGCCACAATGAACAAATGATCTTTGAAAAGATCTTTGTTCCCCTGGAGCTGTCAGAACCTAAACCAAAGAGTACTCTCATGAGTGGTTTTACAGAAGCATTCCCTTGCTTTCCCACACCATTACTGGCTGTAAACTGAAGCCTCTTTCCCTCCTGGAAGTATATTTAGTGTGCTGAGAATCCTTGGGTTGCTCACCAATAAAGTGGGCAGCAAATTGCTGGGACGTGGGCCTTCTCACCTGGCTCTCAGTACCTTGGTGCAGGGCTCAGAAGAGGCCGTGCTGTGCTGTGCCAGCCTTCACGCCTGGCAAGGACAGTTTGTAACCAGACATCCCATCCCCCTGGTTTTAGGTGGTGTGGTGTGTTAATGGTGCTGAGGATTACAAGCACTGGATAGTGTGTACCTCTTAAGGTCGAACCAAAATGATTGGGTTTGATGGTCTGTCTCCCACTCAGCAAAGTTTTCAAAAGGAAGAGTGTTGCAGGGTGGGGAGGGTTAGATTTCTAATGAAACGATGAGAGCAAAGGCCACTATTAGCCCTCGGCAGCAATTGTGTCCTCTGCATGGGACATCCCATTTCAAAGAAAAGGCCGTTTGCATTCCCAGCACACACACTCCTTGTTTGCTGTCTTTATCAGCTGCACAGAGCTCCCGTGTCTTACATGCTGTGGCCCCAGTAACACCAGAGTTCCCTAGTGCTGTGGAAGGTACAGAGATCAAAATGATGTGGGTCAGGACCATGTATATAATGGTTCAGATGTTTATTGGAGATCACAGTTCTGAGTCCAGGGAACCAATCTTTATAAAATCTTGCTCTTTTTTACCTGCTTGGGATAGCCTGAACTTGGGTCAGGGCTGGTGGTGGCCGGGGAGCTGTGCTGGCCCAGGGAAGGTGGCACAGGCCAGAGTGAGTGGGTTCACTGGAGAGCACGTGAGGTGGATCTCATTCCTTCAGCAGTGGTGCTGCTTGTTTAAACAAATTACAAGACAAATTACAGAAGGAAGTACCAGCACCAGGGGACTCAAACAGGAAAGTTTATATAAGGCAATGATGGGCAAACAAGGGTGAAATGAAGGGCTCTGGCTGGGTTGCACTGGCAAGAGGATTCCCTGGGATTTATCCATTGCTCATTGACAGGAGCAAAATATGTGGCAGTGCTAAAGGTTCAGATGCATCCATCCTGTTGCCCAGGACACGGCACGCTGCCTGCTCTGGGTGTTATTCTTAATGCTGCACCCAGTGCTCAGCACCCAACACCCCCCCAGCTGTGTGTGCCTGAAGCATGTCACAGTCACCTTGACAGTCACCTGTGCTGGAGATGACTAAAGTTGGTACCTCCAAAAATTCACCCCAGTCCCTCCCCTTATTACTTTTGTGCCTAAAACATGCTTTAAAAGACAAAACTTAATTAATACCATGTATCCTTTTGGTAATCATTATAATCATTCTTTTGCCTTCTTTGAGAGTAGTAGTTCCCAGATTCTGATTGTAGTTTTAAGTGTTTTCCTGCAGTGCTACTCCTAAAAGAAAGGCTTCCCCTCGTCCTGCTGCTTCCCATCTTCTCACGTGTTCTGCTCCAGCTGATGGTGGGTGTTCATGCACCCTGTGACAAACCCACTCTGGCTGCAGCCGGGCTGTGCCCTGAGGAAGGGTCCCTGGGTATGGCTGCAGATGGGACACGCTGCTCGCAGCAGCAGAACCAGCTTTTAAAGCACTGGAATTGCAGCCTTGTAGTTGCAGTCCTAGAGGTGAGGGCAAGGTTATGACCCTCCATATGGGGATTGTGAACACAGGAGTTTGGGGGTCTGCGAAACTCAAGCGCTATGTAGGAGGAAGGAGATCCTACGGAGAGTGCTGCAGCTGGAAAGGGCTGTTGGACCTGTTCAAACTGAGCATGTGATGCCACCAGCACCCTGTGCTGGTATAAACAGGAGCTGCTGGGGGGGGGGTGGGTAGGGGTGGTCACCTTGCCCCTCCAGCTGTGCCTCCTGTGTGCTGCTCCTGCAGCTGGGCACTTGAGCTAGAGAGAAAAAAAAATGAAAAGGAGTAATTTTGGGGTTAGTTTCCAGCCAGTCAGTTCTTTGATCCAGCTCCGTGTGTAGCTGTGTCAATACCACTGTTGGCACTAGGGCAGTCCCAGGGGAGGTAAAATTGCCCCTTCTGGGGAGAGCTCACAGTCAAGTCATCTGTCAGCAATCCTGAGAGTGTACCTTGAGAGCAGTGTAACTATTTAAGGAAGGGTGCATTTGTTCCTTAAAACCCGCTGTTTTGGTATCTCATGCTGCACTTGGTGAGGGAATATGAATTTTAAAATGGCTCTCTAAGGTAGCCTTGGCTTTCAAAGGGGACAAATGGAATCTCATTCCGCCTGTGCTGTGGACTTGCTGCATTAATTCAGAAAAATCAAAGGGAGCCTGCGTTGATTGTTTTGCCACCTGTAAGTAGGAAACAGAATCATACACAGAGCAACAGGAAATGGATTGTTGTCTCTGCAGAGATTTGCTGAGACCTGTAAGTGAAGTCAGCCTATTTATTATCCTTTTGCTATTTTAATAAGTAACGTTGTAAAAGCGTGAAGAGCAGTATGTCTCAGTGTACAGCAACAAAAGCACAGTGAAAATATAGCACGAAATTTCACCAGACAAAACTCTTCCACAGGCTTTGTAATGTTGCCTGTTTTGCCTCATCAGGTTTAACCCCCAAGCAGGAACCCAGCCCCACGCAGCCCCTGCAGGATGGGGGGGAGAATCGGGAGGGTAAAAGTGAGAACGCTCCTGGCTTGAGGTAGAGACAGTTTAACAGGGAAAGCAGCAGCTGTGCACAAGCAAAGCAAAAGGAGTTAATTCTCTGCTCCCCATCATGGGCAGGTGTTGAGCCATCCCCAGGACAGCCAGGCTCCCTCAGCGTAACAGTGACTTGGGGAGACAAACACCATCGCTCCAAGCGCCCCCCTCCATTACTTCCCCTTCCCCCAGCTCTAAATGCCGAGCACGATGCTGGTGGTGCTCCCTGGCAGGGGGAGAGGCAGGAAAGGCCTTGACTCTGCCAGCACTGCTCAGTAATAACTGAACCATCCCTGTGTTATCAGTGGTGTTTCCAGCCCAAACCCAAAGGATAGCCCCATACAAGCTACTATGAAGAAAATTACCTCTTTCCCAGCCAAATCCAGCACGTACTTTAAAGTTTACCTCTAAACTCTCTGCAATGGCTGCAATAGCTCCTGAGTTACAACAGAAGGCAGCCTTCAGCCTGAGGTTTCTGTGCCCAAATGATGATGCACAACCTAATGCAAATCACCTGAATCTGCCATTAGGTGTCTCTGAGTGGCCCATTTTCTAGTGGATAATAGCTCCTGTTCAAAATGCAAGCGTAAAAATTATGTTTAAGTCAGCTTACCTTTCCTAAGAGCCTTGTGGTTGCCACTTAAAACAAGGTAAAAAAAAATAAATCCCTATAATGTAACAGAGAATTTAGAAAACGGCATGGACTATTTCCAGAAAGAGCACAGTAAGAGTAGGGTAGACTCTGGAAAGTTCATGGTGCTGATTGCTACAGAGGTTACTTTGCCAGGTTGTGTACAGTTGGGATACGTTGGACGCTTCTTTGGGAGGGTCTGAACGGGTCTCTCCACGGACTGACGTTCCCCGCGGTGGGCACGAGCACGTGCAGCAGCAGGGCCATGACCATGGTGGGAGATGAGGCGGGTGCGAGGCCGGTCGGTGGAACTGGGGCTGTTGTGCCTTTCCCTGAGGGTGCAGGTTCTGAGAACGCTGAGTGCCATCAGCATTGCAGCTGAAACCAGCCAAGGGCTGGTTCCTGTGCTGGAGACTGTCCCTCTGACACGCAGGGGACCCTCAGAGATGCAGTTTCTTATGGGTTTATTTCCCTATTATTTAAGTGAGTTTATGTCCTCAGTGGAGCATACTTCTTTTGGTTCAGCTTAACTTCTTTCTAATGCAGGCAAGGTAGACTGATTTTGATTTAGTTTGAACCAACTGTAGCCATCAACAGAGGCAGTCAGGTGAATTTATCAGGGACAGTTTAAGATGGAGACCTGTGAACATTTACTGCCTTGTCCCTTGTCCCTGCCAGAGATTGTCCCCTCACCTGCTACCGTCTGGGCTGTGAGCAATACACAGCCTTGTTCCACTTCCCCTGGAAAAGGGGATGCTGCCCTGGTGCAAGAAAGCTGGGGACAGCTGAGAGCTGTGAGGGCTTAACTCTTGGGTGACATTCACCAGAAGCTGCCTCAGCTCTCCAGCACCATCCCAGAAGAACCAGTTTCACCAGTGCTAGGATTTGGAGTCGCACCTCTGCAGGATGTGGGGAGCAGCACTTCAGAGTGCAGAACCCTGAGAACTGGTCCTTGAGCTTTCAGGGGCTTGGGGCAACTGGGTCTAGGAAGCGAGTATTTTCTCAAGGGATGGGAAGTGTTTAAGTGGGAAGGACAGAGGAGGTAACTGTGGGAGAAGCAAAGCTGGGAAAGGCTGGGGTATGGCCAAGTGGGAATAAGGGCTGAGTGGAGATAGAGACAGCAGGAGGATGGAAGGAGCAGAGGCTGAGCTGGCTGAAGTTGTGCAGAGTCTGAAGATTCAATCTCGATGTTGGTTCTTTCTGCTGAGTTAGTGTGAGCAGCTCAATAAACACTGATTTTAATGACTGAGGCTCGTGTTTAACAACCCCCATCTATGCCTGTGTAATATGGGACAACTAATTATGCCTGAATAATGCTTGTAAAAGCTAACATGCTTTTCACAGCGTTCTTTGATTGGTTTTTAATCAACTTTATTTGTCTGCTTGCTCTTTTCCCCAGTGAAAATTGTCATCCGAGGGGACAGGAACACTGGGAAAACCACACTCTGGCACCGACTGCAGGGAAAGAAATTTATTGAGGAATATATTCCAACTCAGGAGATCCAAGTCACCAGCATCCACTGGAATTATAAAAGTAAGATACAAGAGGGTGGAGGGAGTGATGGTCATGGGAGAGTGCCTTGGGGGTAGAAATTCCACTGCGGCCTCTTTTGCCTCTTCCTTCTATGTCTGCTTGGGAGATAAAATGATCTCTCATTGCTCTTGTTATTTTAATTTATTATTCACAGTTTCTCGGTTGTGTTTTAAAAACCTTTACTCGAACTATATTACAAGTGCTAAAGGATAGCTCTTTGGAAGCTACAATTCAAGGAAAGTGTTTAATAGGTGATGCAAAAGATTTGAAATATTTTTGGTACGCTTGACTTTTTAATGAAAACAGGTTTTTTTCTGGGAATCTGTCTCTGAGACTCACCCTGCTCTTGGTGTTACTGGGGCACAGAAGTGAACAGCATGGGGCAAAGTAGTTTTTTACTGATTAAAATATATAAAGAGCATCCTGTAACTGGTGAAGTTGATGTTTTAAAAATGATAGTAATACAAATAACTCTAGGGTGACTTACTGAGGCACAGATGTATCTTATCAGTAGCTTTTTTTTAAGTGTTGTTTGAGTTTGAAAGATGAGGTGTGAGGTTTTTTTATTTTCCTCATCTGCTGACTGTATAAAGGGGCTTTGACAGCCCTGGATCTTGCCTGGAGAAGAACTGCAGGCATCAAAACTATCATAGAACCATAGAATGGTTGGAGTTGGAAAGGACCTTAAAGCCCATCCAGTTCCAACCCCCTGCCCTGGGCAGGGACACCTCCCACCACACCAGGTTGCTCCAAGCCCCCTCCAGCCTGGCCTTGAACCCCTCCAGGGATGAGGCAGCCACAGCTTCTCTGGGCAACCTGTTCCAGTGCCTCACCACCCTCACAGCAAAGAATTTCTTACTGGTATCTAATCTAAATCGCCCCGCTTTCAATTTAAAACCACTACCCCTAGCTCTGTCACTGCACTCCCTGACAAAGAGTCCCTCCCCAGCTCTGCTGGAGCTCCCTTCAGGTACTGGAAGGCTGCTCTAAGGTCTCCTCGGAGCCTTCTCTTCTCCAGGCTGAACAAGCCCAGCTCCCTCAGCCAAATTGCACGAGGCTATGATCCAACACCACATTAAGTCCAGCTTTCAGGTTCCTGATAAAAAATGCCACAGTTTTGTGGGGTGAACTACTGTTTCCCGATGAACTTGCTCTGTAAGACTGATTTTGCTTTAAAAAAAAAAGGTCAGCAGTTTGTCATTATTGGACATTGTCCCTCTGCACCCCTCTGACCTTCAGCTGAATCAAGTACTCTCTGTCTCCTCACAGCAGGGAAAAACCTGTGCAGTTTGGGTAAACACCAAATTGGATGCTTCGTCTAATTTACCAATCAAATTTGTAATGCTGGATTATATCATGATGCCCAAATCCTGTGATAATGATCATGGAGCCACAGCGAGTGTTCCCCAGCAGCCAGCCTGGGGACAGTGCCATCTCGGTCTCTGTTGGTTTCACGGGCTTCTGCACAAGGAGGGTGAGCAGCCACTGCGGGGGCCCACTCACAGGGAGCTGGTAACCTGCATTCCAGAGACACTCGTGCCCTTACAGAGACAGATTTCCACGTGAGGCAGCCTTCTCTTGGGAAAGGTTGAGAAGGTGGTTTATCTGTTTATCAAGATGTTTATCTGTTTATAAAGATGGATAGTTGTAATTTGCCTCAGATGTGGGGGAGAAGCATCATCCTTGCTCAGTGCAACTAGGGGTTTTCTCTTGTTCAGGATCTGATGTTGAGCTAAGCCTGATGTCTTTGGTTTTCACATTCTTTCATGGGGACTCTCCATGTGACAGTGACGTAGAGGTGTGCCTGTTGGCTTCTACATTTCTTCATGAGGTGTCTTTATTTTTGGTCTTGTCTTCCTGATGTTCTGCCTCTGAGCTGGTCCAAGGTGCTGATGGATCCACAGGGCTCTTGCAGTGGTGGTTCCCCATCGGCAGCAGAACTCTGCCATGATGCATTTTAGCTGTGGCTTCCTTTCCCCACACTCCTCTTCCTCTCTCAGAGTATCAGCACAGCGGGTATTGGTGTGTGAACACAGAGTTTCCAAGTTGCCTGGATGATGGAAACTATCTCCTAAACCAAACACAAGTGCTTCAGCCTAAACAGATCAGAGGAAGAAATGAGACACCTCTTCCTTAGATTTCCACGTCTGAAGAGTGCACTGAAGGTTAATTGTGGTTTTCTGCAATACTGTAGGTAAAACCTTCAGGGTCCAGTTTCCTCTCTAGTCAGCGTAGGTAACCCAAGTGCTGGCTGTAAACGCAGCCTGGGGGTCTGGCATTTGCTTTCTAAGAGCCTGATTCGTTCCTGATTGGTTTTGTGAACATGAACACTATGCAAACTGCACCTGCAGGGGTTTTTGTGTACACGCAAAAAGGTGTTCGGGGACTCTCTCCGTAGAGGGATCCTATTGTCTCACCTGTTTCCACATATTTCGGGGACTGTGTGTTCTGTTCCTGAGCTGAGGCTCAGGCACTCACTTTTTCAAGGCAGATGCAATCCTGGGTTAGAGAGCAGCTACATGTGAGGCTGCTT
Organism: Nycticryphes semicollaris; assembly: GCA_013400055.1. NCBI lineage: Eukaryota > Metazoa > Chordata > Aves > Charadriiformes > Rostratulidae > Nycticryphes > Nycticryphes semicollaris. The sequence goes on along the minus strand of VXBJ01006493.1, from coordinate 92,248 downwards.
TTGCTGTGTGTTGGTAACCACAGGTGTATTTACTATTTCTAGTGCTTATGTAGAGTTTGCCGGCTGGAGTTGACAGCAATGTATATGTGATTTTCAAGGTGAAGTGTTGCTGAGCTAGTGTGAGTATCTGGAAAGCTACACATGAAATTGTGCCTTGCATTTGTGTTTCTTTTACATTGTAAAACGCTGTATTATTTTAGTAATAATTTCCAGCAGTATAGGAAATTCTCCATTGACCTTCTTAACACGTGTTTTAAAAATGAACCCCCTTTTCAAAAAGCACTGTAAGGTATGTTTGCTGCTGTGAAAACTCTCCAGACGAGATGAGTGATGTGGGCACCCTGAGAAATTACCACCCTATTGGCTGAATTAATCTGTAGAGGAAAAATAAAGTTTGTTTTTCCTGGGATCATGCTCTCAAACTGCCTTGACTAAACATTACGAAGCAGCTGGCAGCAAATATTTACAGACGTTAATTAAATTGCTGTCAAATATTGCAGGTTTCTTAATTGTCTGGTATTAGAAGGTTTACATTTTAGATGTAGAATGTGCCACCTTGTCAGACCTTCAGAAATTTTATGCTGGAGGGATTAATAAAGGCAGAAGAATTTGAGTTATTTCTTCCTACTGAGAATGAACAGGGCCGAGTTTCTGTGCCAATTGTTTCTGTAATGGATATTTGTTATTTCTGTGTCCAAGCAGGGAGTCACCATTCCTGACTGCAATGACAGCTTGTTTAGATTCTGCCAGTCACTAATTTTATTCTCAGTTTGGCAGTCTCAGGAAGGGAGTCTGAAATAAAAGTTGGTGAATGCTTTTGTTCAGATACTTTGACCAGTTTGAGATTGTGTGAGAGGAAGGGCAGAGCTGCTCGGCTTCCTGGGATTTGTGATCCAGAGCATACAAAGTGAATCATCTAATTGCATGAGAGTAAATGTGTCCAAGGGCTTGTGAATTCCTGGTGATGAACCCACCCTTAAAACAGCAATTATCATTTTTAAATGAGCTTTCATGCAATTGGAGCCTTTCACACCTCTCCACCCTTTTTGGGGAAGCAATGTCACTGGCTATGGAGGCCTTAGCAAAAATTGTACAGCTGAGTACAGGTCTTTTGACTGGTTTCACCCATGGTTTCTGCTAATGAGAGTTAAAAGGATGAATTGGTGCTCTGTTTTGCTGTGATGTGCCTTCCAAAGCTGTTAAGGTGAAATGCTGCTGTGTGTGAGTCATACCAAAGCCAACACAGCAGCACTAAAGTAATTATCCTCCTGTGTGTTCAGGATAATCAGGAATGAAGCTGGTGATGAAAAGGAAGAAGTTACACGAGTGCTGGTGCTAACAGGGAAAAAAATGCCCATGTGGAAAAATGGTTTTTTCTTGGTCTCATGCAGTCAGGTGAAATTCTGTGCTTCCCCTCAGATAAAAAGGTGTAGAATGGGTCTTTCTGGGTCAAACGGTTCAGCTCCTCAGATACTGCGGGTGCTGCTGCTCAGCAGGATGTCAGTGCTGCAGAAATCACTTGGCAGCAGAAGAAATCTTGACTGAGGGTGTGTCTGGCTTTAGGGTGAGGAGGTGGAGATCTCTGGAGCTTGGGAGCAAAGTCCCAGTGCTGGGTCACCTCCTGCACCTCACCCCATGGGCTGGAACGGTGTTCGGCTTCTCTGCGGAAGCCCCTTGTTAGTGCTTTGGCCCTGATTTATTTACATGGTGCTGTTGGAAGGAACACACAGCCCTCCAGCCTCCGCCTGTGCCCCTGCTAAGTTTGATGTCTGGGAAAGGAAAACATCTCCTGGCCTTTTGCAGAAAGTCTTGACTGTTGCCAAGGTTGACTTTGCTAGTCCATCCTTCCCCTTGTCCTTGAGGAGCAGCAGCAGAACTGCCAGTCCCGGCTGCAGGGTGTGACTTTGGGGACAGAGCTCCACTAGCTGCTCTGTGTCCCAGCAGGGTCATGGTCCACCCCCATCAGGCCACGGACTCAGCAGCCCCCACGCAGGGTCTGCCAGTGCCTGGGTGTGAGTAGCCAGCCCTACAGCTCGGTGCCAGCAGAGTGAGTGATGGGGAGTGTGGTTGGACTGTAGCCATACCTGCCCTGATGGTCTGTAGAAATACTCAAGGACAGAAGTAATTTGCTCCAGGGGAGGGTTTAGGATGGATATTGGGAAAAATATTTACACTGAAAGGGTTGTCAAGCATTGGAACAGGGCAGAGGTTGAGGCACTGTCCTGGTTCCAGGAGGGACTGGGTTAATTGTCCCCTGGCTCTAGCAGGGGCACAGGTATTCCATGCCCTGGGAGCCATGCTCAGGGGGAAGCCCGGAGCTGGGAAGGGGAGGGGAACAGGAATTCAGTGGCGGCAGCACGTGGTCCGGTGTGGTATCGGTGTGGTATCGTAATCATGTTTTTTATACTTCTTTATCCGTGTTACTGTTTGGTTGTTCTGTTAAACTGCCTTTGTCCCAACCCACACGTTTTCCCTTTTTCTTCCCATTTTGCCCTTCCAGCCGTGGATGGGCTCAAGAGGGAGCAGCTGCCACCTGGGTCTCTGTTGCCCTCTGAGGCTAAACCACAGCAGGCACCATCCCTGGAGGTGTTTAAAACCTGGGCAGACGTGGTGCTGAGGGACATGGGTTAGTGGTGGTTTTGTCAGTGTTGAGTTGTTGATTGGACTCAATGGTCTGAAAGGTCCCTTCTAGCCCAGGCAATTCCATGGTTCTGATGTGGAGAGCACAGTGGTTTGAGCAGAGGTTTCAGGACTATGTTTTCAGTCCCATCTGAGCCTGGGCAGGTCTGTTCTGCCTGTGCCCCAGGGCTGTGCTGGAGAAGTGGAAGGTAACTGGGAGCTGCAGTGAGGGAAAAATGAGGCTGATTTTGCTTCATACATAAATGTAAAATAGTATCTTTCACCGAAAGCAGAGGATCAAAGCTTTCCTTTATTCATAACCCATCTTTACACTATTTTGAGACACATAAGTTCAGCCAGCAGTGAATTTTGTAGAGGAAATTTTCCCTTGGCCTGACAATGAGGTTCAGCTGAACCCTCCTGCCATCCTACGAGGTTATTTTCTACTCTCAAACATCATCTTCCTATTCCATTGCTTTACATTCAGAGCTGCTACAAGTACAAGCTTTTGCTTTGCGACCTGTAGCCTTTCCAAAAAGCAACCATTTCTTGGGGATGGGGCTGCTTATCTGGATTCATCCAAAACACCCGAGCAGCGCTGCGCGTCCCTCCTGCCAGCTGGAGGCTCTGCTGCCGACTGTCAGGATCGCCCGGGGTGTCTGGAGTATAGATTTTAGGAACTCGAATATATTTTGCTGCTTATAATTTACCGATACTGCAGCTTGGTAAGAGGCAGAATTGCTAGTAATGTCTGTATTTTTCACAGAATGCTACTTGAAATTTGCAGAATGGATTTCTGGAGCCGCAGGACTGTCTGCACAACGATGCGATTAGTAAAATTGATCTTTCTTAAATGCATATATTCCTTTTTTCCCAGTTGTAGACCTTACTTACAGGCCAGACCTCATTGTCTAAATTAAGTTAATTTATATCTTTTTTAAAACAATAATGTGGAAAGCTCTGTATGTTATGAAAAGCATCTAGACAAAATACTTGTACCATGCTTCAAAGCTGTGATAAAACATCTGGGAAATCTATCACTTACGTGACTCACTCCTTAAAAAGTTGTGTCAGTAGCATGGATTTGGGTACAGGGTGTACAGCTTGGACCTCCAGCAGCAAGCATTCTTCTTTGAACTGACTCAAGAATAACTTCTTTTGCCATTCTCCTCCTGCTTTGCCAGTGTTGGCTTTGGGTTGGGCTTTTGTGGGGAGCATTGGCTGTTGGTCATTTTACTGAAACCCCTTCTAACCCTTCGTGTTCTTGTGCTTTCAGCCACTGATGATATTGTTAAAGTCGAAGTCTGGGACGTAGTGGACAAAGGTAAGAATTGTAACTTCCTTTCTAATGGAGATTCATTGTTCTTTTTCAATTTTAATTAAAAACTTACATGGAATTCAGAAATACCTACCTGCTTCTACTTCAGAAAAACACCTGCCCTTACTTTTTTTCAAGTGCACGGATGCTCCTTCCTGAAAAAAAAACCCCTCTGGAAAGGAGAGGGGAGTCTCCTGTGTTAGAGCCCATTGTTCACACTCCGAACTTCAGCTCAGACCCAGTAGTGGGAAGCAGTTGTTTCATGTGCTCCATGAGAGATAAAATAGCCTGCTGCTTAGTGTAATCAGATTCACTCGGCTTTATTATAAACTTCATATTTTCTCTTTTATATATGTTTTGACAGCTACTGAGTTTTTTGTTCTGTTTCTAGAAGTTGGTCCTGAGCTGCTTTTGTAAAGGAATGCTATTGTTAAATTGATAAAATGTTATCTGCAGTGAATAATGTATGCAGGAAGGAAGGATAAAAGAGAAGCCAATTACTTAAATTCACTTGGGACAGGAAATGCAATGTATTTAATCCAAAATTTTTCTAAATGCTTGGCTAGGGAAAGTATTATGATGTATAAATACATTCTTTCATTAGTTTTCAATTTTTGTGAGAGTAGAAAGTTCTGTTTTATAAAAAATAAAAACAAATCCCCAAAACATATGGAAAGACACAGCCTGGATGGGGTAGAATCGGTTGGTTGTGGGGGTTGGGGATTAGATGTAAATCTCAACAGCCCATTCTGCAGCTCTGAATGCAAATATTCCGTGGCTTTTTGTACTAGCCAGGCTCCTGCTGTAACGGATCAGGAAAGCAGCTCCGTGCGTGAGCATCCCCTGCTCTGTGGGTGGTGCCCCACGCGTGTTTCTGTGGGTCAGATCTGTTGACCACAGTCATTGAAACTTAAACCTCACACAGTTTGGCTGCTGCTCCCTTCCCGCAGCCTTTGCTAGGAGCTGTGCCAGCACACCTTCTGAGGGACACTGCCTCCCCTCTGCCACCTCTGCAGCTTACACCCACCATAACGCTGAAAAATGAGAAGATAAGTACAGCAGGGAGTGGGAAAGGGAGAAATTTAATGTTTCATGTTAGCTAAATTGTATTTAAAATAGTACAAAAGAAAAGGTAATTAAAGAGAGCAGCTCTAGTTCAGGTGCATAATGTAGCCTTTAGGTTAAACTCGAGGCAGTAACTTCAAATGAAAATCCTGGGCGCTTTGTCTTTTTATTGTCCTAAACGCCAGTTGTCACAGTGTAGACAGAAGCTTCTTAGCTCAGAGTTAGAGCTGAAGTCAGTCTGATTGCAGTTTGGCTTTCAGATCCCAGGATGACACGTGCAGGGCTGGAGACTGGGGAAAACATCTGCTTTCTCGCTGCCTTGCAACTTTGGTATGAATAGACAGACAGTTAATTTTGGGACTCGTCTTGTTCCAGCATTTCTTGCTGTGAATAGCTTCTCTGAGCAGAGTCATCTTCTTAACTGGAGACTTGTCATTTTTTTTGGCAAAAAGAATCGGATTTGATATGTGCAGATGTTGATAGCAGCTCTTCTGGTGCTGCTTTCTTTTCTGACAGCAGAGCATGTGTCAGAAATCTCAAGAGACTCTTCTCTCCCCATTATATTGTTTTGAAATAACACCTATTCCGTTAAGATCCCTCCTTATGGACCATAGATATGTATTTGTATGTAATCCAATGTACTTAATCAGTGCAGAGTAAAATTAATCATCACAAAGGTTGGACTCAAGGATCTGGAAGGTCCCTTCCTGCCTAGGCAGTTCTGTGATTCTATGATACAACAAAATCAAATCCTTTCCTATTGCCATAGCGTTGCAGGTTCTCGGTAAGTACAGCTTTAGGGAAATGTGCACATTAACCTTTAAGAACTTGCTCATCTCTAACTTTCATCTTAATGTTATCTCATGACTTTTTTGTTCTTCCTTCCATGTGCTTAGGACAAAAAATCCTCCTGCGTGATGCTTTTGGTGAGAGCGACACTGATCTATAGCCTTTTAGCAGTGGAGTATCCAGTGCTGCTGCAGCAAGTGCTGACAAGATCTGATCCTCCTTTTTAACTTTGCCTGCCAGATCCTGGCTAATGTGCATTTTGTAGCGTTGTGCAGAAAGCTGCATTTATCAGGCTGCATTTCAAACTGCCGAAAAACCCACATTCTGAATGTGCATTTCAGCATAACTTGTATCTCAGGCTAAATTTTTTTGCCACTTTTTCCCTATTTTTGAAACAATTGTTCCTTATTAGAGAAAATTAAGAGACCTCTATTTAAATTAAGATGTTTGAAAATGTATTGAAAGCCCGATGTAACTGTAGTGTTTAAAAGATGTATCTGTGACCTGCAGTTTCCAACTTCAGTCTTGTAAAGCAGCTTCAGCCTCTTCTCTGCTATGCCTTGCTGCAATTCTTTGTGTCCCAGGGTGAACCTGCACAGGAGGATTTGGGGAAACTAAGTTGCACCCAGAAAAACTCTGTACATTTTTGCACTGAAGTTACTGTGATTTACCAGCAGCCTCCCCATCCTTAGTTCAGCAGCACGCTCTGATTTTTCCCTCCAGGCCGTTGTGCGACCGCAGGAGGCAGCTCTGTGGGCCCTGCCTGGCTCGTGCCTTGGTGTCATTTATTTAGTGGATGGGTGTTAATTTGGAAGAGTGGGGAGAATTTTTGAGAACGTTAAAGCCTGTGCAGCTGGTTAGTGCACTGAAGCAGGGGGGGATGGCAGCCCCGACACTGTGCTGCTCCTCTTACCTTCTCCTTGACTCTCTGGGATTTCTTACTATTAAGCCTGATGGGTTCTCTGGGGCCTGCTCAGGGAGCAGGGCTCATCTGTGTAAGGATGCCATTTGTTAAATTCTTAACAAATAGAACTTGCCCCCAGCTATGGATTGCATTGAATTTGGTATGATGTGTGTAATAAATACCATCTCCTTTGCTGCCCTTGGAACTAAGAGAACACAGGAAAGATATCTCTCAGCAAAAGTCCCCGTCCTGACTCATCCTTCTGGCCATGCAGCAAGTTGTGTAACTACTGCAGGTCATAAAGCTGTAACAGATCCAGAATGCAAAGACACTGCTTGAATGCTGTGATTCAAGAGCAGTTCTGATCTTCTGCTTTGGAACTCCTGCTGCTTTGGTTCCTGCATCTTTTCCCATGCACTAACTGAGGGGATCAAATCATAAGTTCTTCTGTGGCCCTCGAAAAATAACATTGACTCTTTCTGCCATATTGGAGATACCTCTTCCTTGTCCTCTTCCTTGTCCTTGTCCTTTCCTACCCCTTCATCCCTCTCCCTCCCAGAGGTGTGCTGAGAGAAGGACGAAAGATCACAATTAATATTTCTGTTAATTCCAGGTGCCCTAAGTTACGTAAGACCAGGGATGCAAATATTCCAGATGTGTATTTTTGAGTGGTGACCAGCAGCATCTCTCTCGCACTGTCAGCAGTGTTTGCTGGCAAACTGCTGAATCCTTGCTATCCTGTAACAAAACGGGTAGTACATAGAGGGACAGAGGCTCTCAGGTGCTGGCTGTGAACCCCATCTTCTGGTGGTCAGAAAGAACTGTTGTGTGGACTTTGAGGTCAGCCCTGGGAGGTTGGTTGGAGTGTTGTTGTGCCTGAGTCTAGGAGCAGTCATCCTGACAGGTAGAGAAGCTGAGGAACAGGAAGACCCGTGCTTTCTAATTGAGGCTCCTAGACCACACATCAGTGCAACCTTAAAGACAGGGTTTTGTTCATGTAATGACACCACCTTCAATGTGAACTTGCCTTTACAGGCTGAATCACATCTTTTCACTACGTCTTTGTCTGGCTCATCCTGCAGTTTTGGTTCCAAAAATAGGCACTATGCATGAATATGTACACACATGCGCTTTTCAGATCTCTTACTCCTTTGTAGATGACCTCCTTTACAGCAGTGATGAGCATCATGTAAGAATATAAGAATATTACTTACTCCTTTTGATACCCCCATAAGCAGGGAGAGGAGTGTGAGGCACAGTCTCAAAGCCTTGATCGTAAGCATGTCCAGGTTAGAAAGACACCTCGATGGCTCAGCACCTAAGGGAGAGTATGTGTGCTTGCTTGGGATTCTCTTTTAATACCTAGAAATTCAGGTCATGCCAAGCATAATTTAACAGAAACTGCAGAAATAGCGATGTGTTGACATTCAGAGATGCCACACGAATGCCACTGACTCAAAATGAATTTAATTGAAGTGGGAGAAGGCATACACATCCTAGCCATCCCACGCCTTCAGCTGCGCTGGGAAAAATCAGAGCCCGTGCTTGGATCCTCCAGGGAAACACATTGCATGAATGGGGAAGGATCAGGACTAATATTTCTGCCACTTTCAGATGTCAACAGCTAAGATGACATGAGCATTAATAACTCTGTGTTTCATAACTGTTTATCCTTGACCTGCGTGCAGAGAATGGAACGCTGTTTCACGTGCAGTGTGTGGCAGAGTCTTGGATTTAACGAGTTGTGGCTCCATGTTGAATGGTTGGTGGGTGCTGGTTTTGTCCCCCTGTTGCAGTCTATGAAAGACTCGATGGGAGGGGGTTTTAGGTGCATCTGAACTGCCAACACGTTCTGTTGCCAGTGCCACGGGGAATTTCTAGAATCCACGAGAAGGAATTCCAAGTCTCTGCTATTACAATTTAGTTAACTTGTCATTATTTAGACTAGGAAAATACAGAACAAAGTTAATTCAGCAGTGCAGTTGTTAATTGCCGTCAGTAACATCCGGGGGGTATTTCATGTCCATCAAACATAGCTCTGGATCTTGTAGGAATATGCAGTGCTTATCATTTGGTAAAACTCTGGGAACTGCTCTACACTCTATACCTGGGGGCAAGGGCAGATTTTTCATGGCACGTTGACACTAAACTTGTTCAGTACAAGGGGAAAGACAACCTTGCTGTGGTGTACAGAGACTCCCAGCAGTTCTTAGTGCCGAGTGTCTACACCAGAAAATCCTGTTACCTGATGGACCCTGCTCATCTGAGGTACAGACACGTGGTGTCATCCTCCCTGGCTGTGGTGGTTGCAGGCTTTGAGATTTGGAATCAGGATAGCAGTCTAAGTGGTGTAAGGCAAAATGAGCTTCAACAAGGCCAAGTGCCCGATCCTGCACTTGGGCCACACCAACCCCATGCACGGCTACAGGCCTGGGGAAGTGTGGCTGGAGCTGCCTGGCAGAAAAGGACCTGGGGGTTCTGGTTGACAAGCAGCTGAACATGAGCCAGCAGTGTGCCCAGGTGGCCAAGAAGGCCAATGGCATCCTGGCTTGTATTAGAAATAGTGTGACCAGCAGAAGCAGGGAGGTGATTGTCCCCCTGGACTCAGCACTGGAGAGG
>VXBJ01006493.1:60708-82886 GCA_013400055.1 Nycticryphes semicollaris | reverse complement strand
AAATGTGGTGTTGGGGGATCTGGTGTAGGGGAGGAATTTGTAGAGTGGGGCTGATGGTTGGACTTGATGATCCCAAGGGTCTCTTCCAACCTGAATGATTCTAGGATTCTATGAAAATTTTCAGGGAGCCTGATGTTCAAAAACACCAACCCCTTCCTAGGGCTGCTGAATGAGATGCCAGCAGTCCTGTAAAATGTCAGTCGGTGAACTTACCCAGCAGTTATTAAAGCTGAAAGAAAAGGGAGAAGTCTCAGGAGACCTGCCCTTCTATATAAGGGCTGTATTTTGGCAAATGCCTTAGCAGAACCATATGATTTGTAGAGAAACCCATGGATTCCTCCTGGTGCTACTTGTGCCAAGCAAGTCTCTATGAGACTGGTGGGTGTCTAGTGTTTTTTCCAGGTGATTAGCTCATGCCTCTTGCACTTCCCCGTGAGCTTCATCAGTGTTTTACCTGTCCTCTAGCTTACTTCTGTGCGTGTCTCTGGAGCGTGTAGCTTAGGAAGGTGCCTCTGGATATTTCCTTTCTGCACCGTTGCTGGTGATGATTGGAGCTGACCCTCTGGCTCTGGCCTCTCACCCATGAGTAGGTTCTCTCCCTCCTTCGCTTCTCCACTGCCCCCTCACCAGTTTATTCGCTTTTGCTTAGATTTCCAGATTTCCCCTTGTGTAAGTTCTGTGTGTCTTTTGGCTGTTAAAATCTCAGAGTCTCCCACCAGCCCTGTATTTTGGTCACCAGTCAGCCCAAAAGCACCTGCTGGGCTCTGAGATGACATTTATTGACAAAACTGCTGGCTTCAGGTCCGTGACACAGCTCAGCAACGCCATGGCACCTCAGGAAGGCTGCATGTAGGGTCACCCTGGGCAGCTGTAGTGGCCACACCATTTTCTGCTTCTTAACAATAACGCTGCAGAAAGTGCAAGCAGCTTCCCTTGTGGTCAGGGTGTGCACCAAACCCTGTGTTACTCAATTACTGTGACTTTATGCTGTGAAGAGCATGGTTTAGGCTGCCCCAGACTTTCTTCCTATTCATCTTCGAGTTATTTTAGCTGGTGCACTTGAACAGTGTAGCTGGTATTTTTCAGCAAGGCATGCCTGTCCCACCCCTCCTTGTTCCCTGTGCTTCTAGTAGAAGTTAGATCAGCTTTAAGGTCCTTTTCAAAATGCTGTGTTCCTGCCCACCACTGCCCACCAGATCCATCCTGGAGTTCTCTGCCCAGTGTAATGCTTTTTTTTTTTTAACAATTCTTTTAAAGGGAAATGCAAAAAACGAGGAGATGGTTTGAAACTGGAGAACGACCCTCAGGAGGTGAGTCACCTTTAGCGCAGATGGCTGCCTCTTAGTGGGAGGCCTCTGCCTGCCTTTGGTCCATGCAGAGTAAGTTCTATGTTTGTTTCCTCTGGCCTGGGTGCAGTTGATGGGCAGTGTGATCCCTGATGCTCTTAACCCTTTTGCCTGTGTATTTTATCCTTGTTTGTGCCCTCACTCCAATGTTCTTGCTGTTCTCCCTTCCATCTTTTGGGAGTGACTGTGCCCCAGATGTTCAGTCGGTAGCTCTGGACCTGGCTACACACCCTCAGTGGCAGGACGTCCTTTTGTAATGGACTTCTTGTGAGAGGTCACTTGGTGCTGGCTCCCTAAAGCCTGGCTAACAATTACCTTTTAACTCGTTGGAATGCAATGGAGGAGCAGGCAGTGGAAGTGCTGCCTGGTGTGTAAAAGCAAGCAGAGTGACTTCCTCAAGCCTTTTGCACAAAGCTGTGTCCTTTTGTTCTACAGCAGAAGATCCAAGTGCCCTATAGGAGACCACACTCCCACTTTCCCCCAGTGCACTTCCACGGCACCTCTTTCAAAATATGTACAAGTTTATCCTCAGGAAGAAATCAGTTGAAATGCCCTCAATCCCATGATCTCTGCTGCAGCTCTTTAAGAGCTTTGTTGCTCCTGGTTCTGGGTCAGTGCCCTTTGGGGGTCAGCACACGCACAGTGCCCTGGTACCTGCTCAGTAATGGCTTTGTTGAAGTTGATGGGAAGGGCAGCAGCACTGATGCACAGAGAGCTGATGCCTGGGGTGAGTCGGGGCTGTGAAGAGTTGCCTCTGTCCCCAGGGTGCCAGTCCTACTCAATCTGTGGTATCAGATTAGGGGAATTTTCTTTAAAAAATCCTCTGTGAGAACAGCTATCGCAGCTGCTGCTTTCTTCACAAAAGTCAGTGCATTTTCTGCCCTGGGGAATGAGTGAGAATTATTCCGTAGGCACCAGATTTCAGCAGGAGCCTGGGAGACTGAGTACAGCACAGTACCAGTGCTGGACTTCAAGTGTGCAGAGTCCAAATGATGAAAAATACTTTCAGCCCTGTACAGAAGAAACTCAGTAGAAACGACACCCTGGCTTTATACAGCAGAAGCATTAGAAGCACAGTCAGTATTTTGATCACAAATGGATGGAATGGGAGCTGTGTCCTCTGTCCTCCATCCTCCAGCTCATCTGGAGTTACCTTGTCAACACAGGATTTGGGGGCACAGGGGAAAGGGGAGGGGCTGGGTTTTAGCATTTGCCATCAGACACGGTTTTTTTCCGAGACTGTGGGGTGCTTCCCATCGGGCTCCTGTGGGCAGTGGAAGCTGTGAACCAGCAGGTGTCTTGCTTAAACGATGACGATGTGAAATCCATAGATAGTTCTTACTTCTTCACATTAGAAAGTTTGCCTATTCAGCACTGTATCAGCTGTGTTCTGTACAAGCCTGACCTTAAATCAAGTTATTTACTGTGTCTTTTGTCTTGATTTCCTCAGGCAGAGTCAGAAATGGCTCTGGATGCAGAGTTCCTGGATGTCTACAAGAACTGCAACGGCGTAGTGATGATGTTCGATATCACCAAGCAGTGGTGAGCCACCTCCAGCAGCAGATACCATGGCGTTCTTGTGGGTTTGGTGAAAACAAATGACTTCTAGGCCTCTTGATTCCCAGATGGACACTGGAGCTGATAACCAGCCTAATGATTTGAAGCAAACTTGTGTCCCTTAAAATAGTAGCTTTATCTTCTGACATGTCTTCTAATACACTCCTCTCCTGGGCTTGTTTCAAACAAGCAGTGTCCCTGGGGGCTTCTATGCTGCAGCTTCTCATGCAGAGCTGTCTGAGGCTTGGTAATTAGTGCTGTCAGTGGTGCAGAGGATGCTGGGCATGTTACAAAGCCCTGCTCTCCAGACCACAAGGGAAAGGGGAATGCTCCTGAGAAATTCCCAGGAAGGTTGGTATTAGTAAGGATTATTCGGAGGCCCTGGGCTGCAGTAAGGCACAGAAATAATGAACTGTTCACTTTGCATGTCTGCTGAGGAGGGTGAGATATGTACGGAAGCCAGAGTGGGAAGGGGAGGCGGGAAGAGTTCCTGCTTTGTATTTCAGCTTGTGTTTTCCAGGTTTGGTGTGGGTCAGTCAGTCTGTGACAGCTGGATGGAAAGAATCCTTTTCTTCTGCTGACCCCACACAGCTCTGTAGAACTGAGGGAAATACTGCTGTAGGAGATGTGAGGTTGCTGGTGGAAGTGGATTATTGCACTTGTTTTTTTAATAAGGAATGATACAAACATATTTGTAGTTAATGCATTTCCCTAAGAGGGGCAAAGAAGCCACATGCTTGGAAGGATTGGGGGAAAAAAAGAATCTTGTTTTGTTTATTTCCCCTGTAATTTGTGTGTGAAAGTGCTCACAGAATGTTTCCCGCTCATCTGCCTTTGTCTCTTTCCTGTGGTGAAGGACATTTAACTATATTCTGAGGGAGCTTCCTAAAGTGCCGACCCACGTTCCAGTGTGTGTGCTTGGGAATTACCGAGATATGGGGGAGCACCGAGTCATTCTGCCTGGCGACGTGCGGGACCTCATCGACAATCTAAACAGGTAGGGTGGCAGCACAGTCACCAGGAGGAGAGCAGCCCTCATCTTCTGTCTCGTCAGCCATAGGTAACCAGATCGCTGCCATCTCTGAGGTGCCCCTCACGTTCATCCTCTGACCCTGTGCCCACCTTTAGGGCCTTCAGAGCTCTGAGTGTCTGGCACAGCGGCTTCATTTTGCACAAGGAGCCTGTACTGGGCAGGTTGTTAGTGATATTCCTGGAAATAGCGAGTGCCTGTTGGCATCTGCCTTTTCTGGATAGTCATTCCCTTGTGAAAGAATCCTCTTCCTGCAGCTCAATGTTCTGTCTTTCAAATCTGTCCTTTTAGGCTGAACATTAGGAAAGGATTTTTCCTAGAAAGGGTGGTCAGACCCTGGAATGGGCTGCCCAGGGAGGGGGTTGAGTCCCCATCCCTGACTGTGTTTCAGAGTGGTTGAGATGTGGTGTTGGGGGATCTGGTGTAGGGGAGGAATTTGTAGAGTGGGGCTGATGGTTGGAGTCAGTGATCCCAAGGGTCTCTTCCAACCTGAATGATTCTAGGATTCTGTGAAATAATTCTGCTGGAAGAGAAGCAGGTAGTGCTGCTGAAGGCTGCTGAACAGCCTTCCGTGCTGTTCCTCAGAGAGCATTCCCCCAGCATTTACTGGGCCCAACTGTCACGCACCTCCCTCCCAGCCAGGCAGGGACTGTCCCTTATGCAGAGATCTGAGGCTCTCTGTTACTTTATATGAAATGTTATTTGTTGTTCAGGATTCAATAGGTTGTACCTTTTTGTGTGGTTTAAAGGCATTTTTTCATTTTCCTAGTCTCTTATTTGTTCGTACCTGTGTCAGGCACACAGAGATGGTATCAGTTTCAAGGCCTCATTCTGTAATGTAATCATTTCTTTGCATTTTCATCTCTGAATGTGACTTGGCTGACTCATGCCAACTGCTGATGCTTGTGATTTAATGTAGGCCTGTCTGTGCTTTTAAAACAACACCCTCAAACTGAACAGCTTGTGGAGCTGTGAAACCTCCAGTTTAGTGAACCCACAGCCCCCTGTCCTAGCATAAGATTTCTTGGTCTGGCAGCCCCATGGTGCTGCAGCACAACAACAGCCGGGTTCTGCCAGGAGGAGCAAAGTGTGAATTTGGTCTGTAAACAAAATGGTGAGTCCCTCACAGAGTGACCTGCTGGCCTACATTTGGGGGTTGAGGGGTTGGCTTGTAAATGAGGGCTGCTCATGGTTCAGCAAGTGCCTGTCCTGTGTCTGTGCAGTCCCTGGCCTTTGCCCAGTTTTCTTCTCTCTCTCTCTCTCTCTGGTTGAGACAGGCCTCCCGGCTCCTCGTATTTTCGCTATGCTGAGTCTTCCATGAAGAACAGCTTTGGCCTCAAGTACCTGCACAAGTTCTTCAACATCCCCTTCTTGCAGCTGCAGGTAAGAGGGAGGGCATTTCCCTGATGTGTTGGGTGGGACAGATTTCACTGTCTCTGAGTCAGGGAATTGGTGTTTGGGGTTTCTTTTGTTGTTAAAGAATCCTGAGGACATTTTTGATTTTGTAAGTTGGTAACAAAATTGTGTTAGTACATTGGTGCCTGCGACTTAAACACCTCTCTGCTTGTAAGCGTACTCTTCTGTGTTGGCATATTCTTACATCTGGAGAGAGGATCCCAGGTGATGAATAACACTGGCAAGAAAATTGCATCCCACGGTGTAGTTACCAAGACAAAAATGTTACATGTGCATTTTTGTTAAACTTTGTGTTTAAATTCTGTTCAGTTAAAACTCACATGAGAAGAGATTTGGTCATGAACCAAACAGTCCAGGGGCAGCTGTCTTTGCGCTAATGGTAACTGATGGTCTTGGATCCTCTGCCCATGGATCCAAGTCTCCTGTTTCCTTCATAACTGAGATTTCTTGGGTGGACTGAGAGGACAAGCAAAGGCTGGATGGGCACGGAAGGGTGGAATTCTCAGCTGTGATCCTTTAGAAGAGGACCTTTTGGGGTGGTGATACAGGAGTCCTTTGGGATCAACATCATATGCTTTGTGGGGGTACATATGATGTTGTATCATTGTTCTCTTTTGGATGGAAAAAAACCAGGCAGTTGATCTTCATTATCTTGTACCAGTAGCTGAAATGTCTGCGTGTGTTTTTATACAAATAATCCCCACTGAGATGCTAGTTGAGAAGAATCTCGAATGTATTAGTGGATGTTACCATGTCCTCAGGCTGCGGAGCAGATGGGAGCAGGGTAAGAAAATTGAATGTATAAAAACCCAGTAAAACAGGTCAAACAATAAATGTTCGAGGAGGAAATTGTAGGAATCTGAGATACAAACCCAGCTTGCTGCTCAGTGGAGAAGGCTGAACTCTACTGGTGTAGTGTCAGCTACATGTTTGGGTTTATGACCTCAGCTCTAGCATACAGTGATGTCCTGTGGAAATCATACAGAGTAATTAGTTCTCCGGATACTTTTGTCAGTTCTGTAGATCTCTCCTTTTTTTTCCTCAAATAGATGTTGATAAGAGGCAAGGACATTAGCACAGCCTTCCTGCTAGATTTGTTTCTGGGAGCTGCTTCTAATGATACTGTTAGCAATGAGTATGTACAGTAACTTCCCTAGCCATAGTTACAAGCAGGAAATACCAAAGCATTCCTAGAATCGGGTTTGCTTGGAAGCAGCTTTAGGATGCATTTTTACGGGATATTTCATGCTGTGTATAAGTAAACGTGATCTGTTAATCTGAGACTGAATGCAATTGGGACACAGAGATAAGACACTTGTCCCCAAAGCCAGAGAACTTCTTGGACAAATCTTGTTTTTCAGGGAAATAGAGAAAATATGTCTGATACAACCTTTAGTTGTTTGTGGATTCCAGTGACAGTTGTTTGGGAGAGGTGGTGGACATGGGGTGACCACCCCTCCTGCTCAATACGCTCAGGGTGCCGCTGGGAGCAGTCCAACAGGTGCAGGTGCCTGGAGTCCCAAATCCTGTGTTTTCCACGTAATGGAATTAGATAATTCAAAACTGCAGAAACAAACCTAAAAAGACTTCTCATTGCAGCTTAGTTCCCAAAATGCACAGAGGGAGGGTTGGAAGGGCACGTATGAACCACGCTTGTAAATAATGTTTGCTCCGTTTGCTTTGTACCTCGCCACAGAAGGTGGCAGTGGAGGAAGTTCAAAGAGAGGGTGGTCAGACCATAGTTGTCTGGTTTCTCCTTCAAAAAAGCAAGGCCAAAACTAATTCCTGCAGCTCAGTGTTCCTACAAGAGTTGCAGGCAGCTGCTTCTCTGCACATTCTGATAGAAGTCATGGCATAGGACCAAATGTGGAGAAGGCTTCTTACATTCCATACTTGTGTGCAGGAGATCTCTGGCCTTGCCAGTCTGTGCTGAGGCAGGTAACACTGCAAATTTGGTTGCTTTTGGCTGCTTCCACTCAGGCTTTGGGGCTTTAGTTGATGTCAAACTTCAGTTGAGATGTGCTGCGCTTTGTTTTTCCAATGCTGCTTGCGTTTGTGCTGCAGGCTTATTAGAAAGCAGGGGATGCTGCTGGTAGCTCTGGGTGTCCTCTGCTCGTGGAGACCCTTGGGGAACCTTTGGGGCCACGGGGTGCATCTGGAGACATGGGCAGCTGAGGTCAGCCCCACTGGGCCTGATTCACCACCTGCAGCACGATGGCAACATTTGTAGGAAACTCACAGCCAGACTTAATTCCTAAAGATTCTGCTTATACCTTCAGAGGGAGTTACCAGTAACAGGCTCCAAAAAAGAGTCATTTCCCTGGTACTTTGAAGCAAAGCAGGGCTAAAGTAGAGGATTGGCACCAGGTGTTAAATACATGTATCATTTAATTGCTCTCAGTCGGTCTCTGGGGTTTCTCTGTGTCCCTCGGCCTGGCCTCCCACCGCTCCAGAGGGAAGGGCGGTTGTTCAGCCACGCGCGAGGTCCCACGCTGTCCTTCCCTGGAGCTGGTGTTCGAAGCAGTGGTTTTAAGTTGCACGTTTCCAGGCTCAGCTTTCATTCATTCATCTTTCATAAAGCAAGCGGTGGCTGAAATCCATACCTCTGCTAGAGAGCAGGTTCCCTCCCGCCGCTCAGGCTGTTCCGTTATTTATCGGTTCTTTCCAGGGGAAGGCTGGTGAGGCCCAAGGGTGCAGTTCTGCTGCAGGCAGAGCCGGTGGCTCACAACCCCTTCAGCGCCAAAGGAGACACAGCTCCACAGCCGGCTGAGACTGCTGCAGCCCAGCAAACCCTCGGGAGGGGCAGTCAGGGAAAGAGTTGGGCTGTAGCACATGATTCATTCCCTTCTCTTGGGCTGCTGCTAAAAATGAGCTCTTTCGTTAATGTTTTAATACCAGCGTGATAAAATAGAGTTAATTTTTTAAGTATTTCAAAGTCCATTATTAGGGATGAATTTGTACAAAATTCAATGCAACTCTCTCTTAATTAAATTGAAGCACTTAATTTAATCTGTGAAAACTGAAACAAATGCAACTCCAGTATGTGTCTTGCTGCCAAATTATGAGAAATGGCAAAGGATTTTTTTAATAAAAGCCGTTATCTAAGTGCCTAAGGTGAGCGTTGGAGAGCAGTGGCCCTTATGTCTCCGTTTATTCATCTAATTTGCTCAGCATTTAGTTCACTCACCTTAGGAAACTGAGGACAAGGAAGCAGAAAAATTGCTCTTTTTTCTCTCATTTTTGCTAACGCTGTATCAATAACATGAAAGGAAACTTTGAATTGCTTGAATCTTGAATCCTAAAATCTAGAGTTTGAATTCTAGAAGCTAGATTTACTTCTAAAATCTTGATTAGTACTTCTGTTTAGTGTAGCAAGGCTACGTATATATAGCATGTTTTGCTGAAATCCTGTTGTCTGTGTGCCGCAATAAAGGCAATTAGAGTTAACTAATTACTTCGTAATTCTTTGTATACATGTTAATTGAAGTCAAGTTTCCATCTGCTTAGAGCTTATGAGTATGATGAATAAAAATCACCCAGCAAAGGAAATATAGATCAGTCCAAGCTGTTAACACAATGACAAAGGTACAATTTAAGAATCTAAATGCCTTGGAAGAGGAAAATCAGCTGCAATGATCATAGGAGCCCTTAAATTTCACGAAAGAATGTATCTTCCAGTAAATTAGCATGTTTAAAGGTTATCAACTACTGTGAATCACCTGGTCATAAAATACACAAAATTGAAATTACTTAAACCTTGTTTGCTGATTTAAGTCATGGTAGAACTTGATGTAAATGAACCTGCTCCATCGAGGGCTCAATCCATGCACAGACTGCCCCCTGGGCAGTGTGCTGTGGTTTATGGAAGGCAGGTGAGATACTTGGTCTTAAATTTGTGCAGACTTTGAGAGCCCCAAAGTCGTCTCTATGAAACTGTGTTGTCATTAGTGCTCATGGATACTGAATGCCTTTGATTAATCTGAATGACAGAATGGGTCTTATTAAGGGGCCTTAAATAAAGCCCATCCAGTTCCAACCCCCTGCACTGGGCAGGGACACCTCCCACCAGACCAGGTTGCTCCAAGCCCCCTCCAACCTGACCTTGAACCTCCCCAGGGATGGGGCAGCCACAGCTTCTCTGGGCAACCTGGGCCAGGCTCTCACCAGACTCAGAGGGAATCATTTCCTCTGTGTATCTCGTCTGGATTTAATTCTTCTAGTTTGAAGCCATTGCCTGTTACCGTATCGCAACAGGTCTTTCTCAAATGTGTGTCCCCATCTCTCCTGGAGCCCCTTTAGGGACTGGAAGGGGCTCCAAGGTCTCCCCGGAGCCTCCTCTTCTCCAGGCTGAACCCCTCCAACTCTCTCAGCCTGTCCTCACAGCAGAGGGGCTCCAGCCCTCCCAGCATCTCTGTGGCCTCCTCTGGACCCATTCCATATTTGTCTTCCCATAAGGATTTTAGTCTGTAGATTATGTAGGACATTGCCTTTTGTGCTTTTTACTCCAATGGGATTTTTTTGCAGTGAGCCTGGGGGTTTTCATACGCAGAATTAAAAATTCATTGCAGTTACTGATGCTAAACTTCAAAAAATAGTTACCATCGTAGCAAACCTGAATATGCCTTGAGCATGAGGCAGCAGCAAAAGCAAAAACCTTCTCAGCTCGGAGGAAACGTGCAGTTTGTATCTGGGCAAAGGGGTGGTGGCCCTGCTCTGCAGCACCAAGTGCCATTAGACATGTCCCACCACAACCTGCCCCTGCTTCCTGTGCCACCCAGTGTGCAGGTGGTGGGAGAGGGAGGATTGATGCCTGCAGGTGCTCAACACTGACTTGTGACTCCAGAATTCAGAGTGGAAAGGGCCTGCCATGCCCTGTGCTGGAGCCTCCCCCGGAGGCAGGCAGGAGGAGTCAGCCAGTGCCTGGCTGCGAGTGAGCAGAGGGGACATAGAATCATGGAATCACCTGTGCTGGAAGGCACCTTCAAAGGTCATCTAGTCCGACCCCCCCCAGTCAGCAGGGACACCCCCAACTAGACCAGGTTGCCCAGGGCTTCCTCGAGCCTCCCCTTGAATGTCTCCAGGGAAAGAGCCTCAACCACCTCCCTGGGCAACCTCTTCCAGTGCTCAATTACCCTCATTGTAAAGAACTTATTCCTAATATCCAATCTAAATCTGCTTTTCTTCAGTTTAAACCCATTGCCCCTCATCCTGTCACTACAGGCCTTTGCCAACAGACCCTCCCCAGCCTTCCTGTAACCCCCCTCAGGTACTGGAAGGCTGCTGTTAGGTCTCCCTGGAGCCTCCTCTTCTCCAGGCTGAACAACCCCAGCTCCCTCAGCCTGTCCTCAGAGCAGAGGTGCTCCAACCCCTTGAGCATCTTTGTGGCCTCCTCTGGACCCGCTCCATCAGGTCCATGTCCTTCTTATCTTGAGGGCTCCAGACCTGCACACAGGACTCCAGGGGAAGTCTCACCAGAGCAGAGCAAAGTGGCAGAATCACTTCTCTGGACCTGCTGGCAACAATTCTTTTGATGCAGCCCCCTTGGGACAGGGCTGTGGTGTGTGACTGTGGCCACAGACAGCTCTAGTCTTGCTCAGGGGGTCCCGAAGCCTGTTCCTGTAGCAATGGATGTTGTGTTTGCCCTGTGACTCAGGGCCATGGTGCAGCCAGGGCTGTGGAGAGGAGGCTGGTGCTGGGTGAGCCCGTGGGGCCGGCTGTGCCACACAGCGGAGTGTGACACTGCGGTTATTAACCTCTGCCTCTTGCCATCCAGAGGAGTGTCCTGTGACCATTTGCAATTGATTTTTGAGCCTTTTAAGCCAGCACTTCCCCTCAGCTGAAGTTTTTGCTTGGATTCTGTTGGAAATGGGGAAAGGGAGGGACTGAATTTAACTGCCCCGTGTGACATTAGTGAAGCCAACTCCCTTTTATTGCACACTTGAACTGGACTGGAGTGTCAGTCCCTCACCTGCACAGCAGCACCTGAAGGCAGAGGGACTTCTAAGGTTTCACTGTGTTGACAGGTTGTGCTCACTCATCTACCCCGACAGGGGAAAAAAAAAAAAGATTGTGAGGTTTTGCATGAGCTGGATCCTACTTGCAGAGGGATAACAGCAGGCTCAGGATGCACAGGCTGCAGCGCTGCTCTCCGCAGGAGCAGATGCAGCTGGTGGTGCTGGGTCTGAAATCACTGACTGATGGCTGAGTACAGCTTGCAGCACTAATTACTTCCTTGCACACAGACTTTCTGGATTAACGTACTTTTGCTACTGCTTCAGCTTCCCTTTGTGCCTCTGTATGTGAGCTGAACATGGTGAGAGGGCCCAAAGCTCCTGTTTAATTGATTGCTGTGGGCAGAGTGGTGACACAAGATCTCGCTGCACCCTGTGAGTGTGGAGATCCCTTACAATGACCCTTCCTGCTCAGACCCAGCTTGTTTTCCTTTCCTCAGAGGGAGACGTTGCTACGGCAGCTGGAGACGAATCAGCTGGATATTGATGCGACTTTGGAGGAGCTGTCAGTGCAGCAAGAGACAGAAGATCAAAACTACGAACTGTATGTCATTGAGCCATCTTTTCTAACTGTTCTGTTGCAGTTGAAGTGGGACATGAATGTTGGGCAGCCCAAGCTATGGCATGTGGCCAGACTGAAGGGTCCCGTGACTGACATTTAGGGTTTCTTTGGATCTTCTAAAATGGCACTTTTAAGTGGCATCAGCTGGAATAAAGCATGCACTTGGGGGTCCCTCGGAAAGGGTTTGGTTCCTACAGGCCCGTGATCCTGGGGGAGGGCATTGGAGGTGGAACTGGGCAGTGCCTGGAGGCAACACACACTGATGGGGTTGTAGATAAGTGTGTTGCAGCCTCTGGTGCTGAAAGGGGATATGGTTCCTGCTGCCTTGTGTGTGTTTGGTGCCCTGTCTGTTTGCTTGCTGCTTCCAGTGAGCATTTGCCAGATGTAGCCCTACAAAGCCAGTACATCCGTGGCACAGAGAACAGGAATCTCTTCAGATTTGTACGTTGTTGACAAATGTGTTCCACGAATTCCCATTGCAAGGTCTTTATTGCAGTGACATGCAAGGCAGAGAAATCAACCCCAGGATGGAATTGGGAAAAGATTCTTTACAGGCAGCTTTATTTGGAAGTTGGAATCGATGATTATGAAATATTCATGCACAGCCATTTTAACAAGTATTTTTCAGAGCAAGTTTCAAGCTCTATAACCTTGGTCTGTATGTTTTCCTTGGCGAGAGCACTGAAACACCCCACGTACACACAAAGCCGGGCTGTGCTCGTCCCTTCCCCATGGGGACTGGTTAGTCTCCTGTGTCTGCAGCAATTCTCTTGATGTCCCTGCTCAGAGGACTGGGCTGTGTGGGCTGGGCTGAGAGATTGTTTTCCAGTGCTTTTGTTTATACTGCATCAGTAATGGGAAAATACCTAAAAGAACGAGAGCTGGCAGAGCTGTTCCAAACTTAGACCAGAAGATCTTTCTGCTTGGTCACCTCTCACCCTTGCACCAGCTTTAGTGTTTGTTGGTCCCCTGCTACGTGCCACTGCAGCTCTACCTTCTGCCATGTCTATTGCTGGGTTAACGTGAGTTGGGTTGGCTCTGAGAAGCATCTGCTCTACCACCAGAACTTAAAGAAAGCATCAGGAAGATGGTGCTGGCAGAGGTGGGATGGCAAAAACGTCTAGTTCCAGCAACGGATATTAGACTGGATCATCCCATCCAGTGTAACTGCAGCACCATACACCATTTTATAACGCCCTCTGCCAGAGAGTGCCCTTGCTGGGTACGTGCTCCTGCAGAAATACTGGGATTACTAAAGGGTATCATTTGCAGTGTGGTAGCAGCCAGAATCCTAGGGCCAGCCTGCTCACCTTGCTCCGGGTGCTGTGCTCTGGCAAGGCCAAAGGCACGTTCTTGCCTTTTGGGCCAGCCAGTGGGTCACGAGGGTCACCTCACTAAAATCCCCCCAAGTCCTCTGCAGAAACTCCAAAGCCAGATGAAGGTTTGGCCCACGTTGTCAGTGGGATGTTGCTTTCCAAAGCTGGGCAGCGGCTGCCGCTCTCCTGCACTGCAGGAAAGGGCTGCTGCTGAGGGTGGCTGGCACTGCAGGGGGCTAATTGCACAATTAGGCTGCATAATTGGCTTAACTTGACATAAGGAATGCCATGGTACCTGACAGAAGGGGAGTCACTACAATGTTAAAAGCAAGACTTTTTCCTAGGATTCTGGTTTAGTAAGTGAACTGATGTTTTTATGCAGCTGGACAACTTCTGCTTTCGCTTCAGGAGCTGCACATTTATGTACTGAGACCAATGATCTTTGCTTTCAGAAAATAACACTTCTTTATAGAAAGGTTTTTTAAATATCCCTGGGTGCTTCCTGGCTTGAGGCACTGATCCCAAAAGAAAAGCATCAGGCCTTGTCACGTCTGAACACTTTGACCACACTGAATAAAAGAGTGCTACTTCAGGATTTCTGAGGCTTTCTCTGCACCCCAGGTAGAAACGAAGAGTCTTTTTGTTTCAGCAGCACCTCTCTGAAACAGATAAGCTGCAGAGGGGTTACTTCAGTCCCAGAGCTGGAAAGTACACTCTTCATACGTTCATCTTTTTATCCCTGCAGGACATTTTCAGCCTTTAGTCCTTTAGCCAAAGTCCCTATTTAAAGAAATAACCACACTCATATGGCAGGGAGCTCAGGTTCAGGTAAAGCCCTGATTCTCAGTAAAACCGTTTAGGCTGGGGAGCAGAGAATCTGTGCACGTGGTGACTGCGTGTGGTGGGAGTTAGAGCTTGGAGTTGTGAGGTAGGTCTGCAGTGGGGCTTTCTGTAAGGGCCTGGGAAGGTCCTTCCATCCATCCTTTTCAGGTGCCCATCTTTTTGGGATTATTGTGTTTAACACGCTACTGCTGAGGATGTCAAAATGAGCACCTGGTGTGTTGTGCTCTGATGTTGGCCGTGGTGTGTACTGCATCTGTGTTGGTGCAGTGTGACTTGATGGCCCCTGGCAGATGCAAAGCCCTTGCCTTGGTGGCTTCGATTTAGACACGTGGGGTTCTGCTGTCGGTCAGTAGGAATTGCACAGCACAGGGAGGTGTTCACATGGCTGCTGCAGCACCTCCTCCAAAGCGATTCCTGCTCTCCTGCTCTAAAATCAGGCCACAGAGCAAGGTGAGGTGACAGTGCTGGGACATCTGGGTTATTTCATTCACCCCTGTGCCCATTGAGGAGCTGCCCTGTCACAATAACCGATGCTAAATTTGGATCAGTGAGAAAAGAAGGAGCACGAGCTCACTTGCTCCTGCTGCAGCTGGGTCCCCGAGGACAGGCCGTCTCTGCTCCCAGCAGTGGCTCCCTGAGAAGACAGGAGGTGGCACACAACGCTGTGCCTCAGCCCTGTGCCAGCGCTGCCTGGGCTCTGCTGCGGTGCCCAGCCCTTCCCCTGCTGCTCCTGCTCTCCCCGGGGTTTCTCTGATTTTACAGTTCTAATGCTGACAAATTTCAGCTCTTTTGAAGTTCCTGAATTCCTCCTAAACAAACAGCAATGACTTTTTTTTTTTCACTGTGTTTTGAATTCTCACTTAATTTGCTCATCTTTTCCATCTTTAATTGTACCCAGCTTAACTTCTGTCACAAGGAAAACTTATGTCCAGCCACATCCCTCACGTGGAGAAGTAGGTTTTGGGAAATTGTTGAAACTCCTTCTGCATATTAATTTTTTTCAGTAATACACTGCTGGTGGAAACATTTGCAGATTTAATGTATGATCTTCATGAGCTTTTACATTTGGCCACATTTTTTCTAGTATTACTCTCTTTTTTAGTATGAGAAGACAAAATTTCATTTCAGGGGTTAAGTAGTCATCTCTCTTTGAATTAACGTGTCCTGCCACCCCCTCCCCCCCCGTGATTAATGTAAGTTAGTCAAAAAGAATACTTCAGTTTTTCTTTGAGATATCCCATCTTCTTTCACACTCAGTTTTGAGAAGCTTCAGGAAATTGTCATCCATGGACCACTGTGTGGTTGTTTGATTTGTAACCATGTAAAGTCCAGCTTCTTCACAGGAATTGTTCTTAAGAAATTAATTTTCAGATCATTTACTCCTTGTGTTTAAGGACTTTGCAAAAATATATTCAAAGCAGCTGAACTTCAGATTTTCTGAGAGACTGTTTTTATCCAAGCTACAACTTGTGCAGAGGAAGGACCTGTCCCAGGTTTGCCTGGTGGTGGAGGTATGACTGTCATCTGCTTTGGCCATGGTAGCCAGGTGGGGAAGATGATGGACCAGCGACTGCAGAAAGGCATTTGCTCTCTCCTGAGGAGGACTCTCCTGGGAGTAACGCTCCCTGCATTAGACAGCTTTATTTACTATGAAGTCATTGATTGGGTTTGGGTGTTTGGTTTTTCTGTGTTGAGCAGAGCTTGTAATTTGGCAAATCCTGTGGTGCTGGTTGCCACCAGCAGATCTAGCAGAAAGAACTGCTTCCTGAGGTGTCCTCCCAGATCTTCTGTTGAAGTACGGGTCTGGGATAACACCAGCTAGAGTCTGAATTACCAGTTAGTAACGTAAAAACACTTCTACTCTCTCTTCCTCTTGCCTCACCTTTATCGTTTCCCCTTGCTGTGAATCCCTGTTGCCGTCAGACAGACCAGGACCCAGAGCGATGGACTCTAGCTCAATGTTTTTTGTGTGGGGCTGCACTAAGAATTAATTACAGCTAACCCTGTCATCGTTGACCTTGCTAGAAAAGTGGAAATTGTGGAGCATGACCAGTATGCTGTGGAGGCAGGGCAACTGCATCCGTTTTTGTGTGGAGTGGAAATCTAAGGAGCTCTGGGCAGGGACCACACTCTCCAAGGCCTGGGCAGCAGGATTGGACCCCGCTTGGCAACTGAGCGCATGTTCACGGCCCTGGGCTTCGGGGGAATCAGGTTCAGTACCTTTAACAAGGCCAAAACAAACATGTAGAAATCTAACCATCAGTAGCCTCAGTTAAATTGGTGTCACACGGCCTATTAAGCTTCATTTTCACAATTAATAAAATAACCCAATGCATTTCTTGCTACACGAAATACATTTGAAAAATTGATCACAGTACATTAGAACCAGGAGCCAACAAGCTTCAGGCTGCTCCCATCTTCAATAGTAAACAAACACAAGTGCTGACATATTTTAGGAACCAATGACTTAGTGAGTCCTTTTGCGCTTTCTTTCGCTTGCTCTGCGAGCAAAGCAACAGGAACCTCAGGCCCTGATGAATTTTTGTTCCTGCAGAGCACATTCATCTTCACAATTGCATCAAAGTTTCCTCTTACGAGTGGGTCCAACTGGCAGTGAATTATTCAGGGGGGTTTGAGGATGTGGATTTGTCACTTGGTCTGAAATGGATGGTTTGAAGTGCAAACAGGGAGCCCAAGTGGGTGAGGGCAGATAGCCCATCTGGGCCTTGGTGGCTCGTTTGGTGTCTCTAGATCACAGCCAGAAGAAATGCACTTGGGTCTCAGCAGGAGTTCAGCTTGTAGGACCTGGGCTGCTGCACGTCGTGTGGGCATGAGGCTGCTTCTTCCACAGTAAGATTTTGGGTGAGTCCTTTTGCAAAGGACTGGAAAAATGAGAGATACAAGGAACACAGTGGCCAGATTGTATAGAAGATGAGAAAAAAACAGACACATGGTAGGTTTGGCCTGGTGCGTTCCCAAAACAGCTACGCTTGTGCCTCTGCAGAGCATGTGTAAAGTCAGAGACAGCATTCATGCATTATGTAGTATTTTTGAAGTGTGGAGGATGCTGAGACACCTCCACCCTGGAAATTACTGAGAGCTTGCTGGCAGCATTTTCATGTACGCTTTTCTTCCACCCACCTCTTCCACGGAAGAAGATATGAATATGAGAGCTCAGCAGAGCTGGTTTATGCAGCCCGTGTAAAACCGGTATCAGACCACCCGTATTTCCCTGGTGTCATGGCATGCAGCACGCAGCTTGGCCCACGTGTCTGGCTGGGGATGAGGAAGGTGACACAAAGCACACATGCCACAGCTCTTCTTGGTGCTGCGCTGGGGTAAGAGCCTGTGTCGTGCTGTCCCCAAATACCCATTGTGTCTTTCTCCTAAAAATAACTTGTTCTTATGCCCTTTACATAATGTAGGGGAGAGAGGCACTGGAGCAGGTGCAGGAGATGCCTGCATGTGTGTCACTCTCCAGACTGGCTGAGCTGGAGGGAAGGCTGACACTCTTTATACTTCAGTTATGTAGCATTTTTTCCCTCCAGCTCCTACAACTCATGTGTTTCTGCAGGAGAAACAGGTGGTAGTCACAGCCCTCCCTCCTTCTGGAGCTGGTTACTTGCCCAGAACAAAGCAGGTTGTTTCCAAAACAGGCAGCTTTGGTCATACAAAGTACAGTAAATCTTCAAATATCCTGCTATTGTAAAGAGTGTCCTGTGCTTTGTTGGGCACAGGACACTCTTAGGTATTCTTTGAGCTTCATACTCTGTATCCTAAAATGACTACTTTCACAGAATCATAGAATATCAGGGATTGGAAAGGACCTTGAAAGATCATCCAGTCCAATCTCCCTGCCGGAGCAGGAACACCCAGAGCAGGTCACACAGGAACACCTCCAGGCAGGTTTTGAATGTCTCCAGAGAAGGAGACTCCACAATCTCTCTGGGCAGCCCCTTCCAGTGTTCCCTCACCCTCACTGGGAAGAATTTTTTCCTCCCATTTAAGTGGAAACTCCTCTGTTCCAGNAGTGTGTGTGTACCTTGTACAGGATCCTCGTTCCTTAACCTTCAATGTACAAGTGTCTTATCCTACCTGAGCCACCCAGTTGCCTTGATGCTGGGACCAGCCTCCTGATCAGAGACTTGGAGGTTTGGGGTTCTTTTTTTTCTTCTGTAGAGTTGGTGATTTCGGTGCTCACATAAGCAGCCAGAGAGCTCAGGAGCCAGGAGAGCGAGCAGTGCTGGCATCAGCGTCTGGAATGCTGGATGCAGCAGTGAGCATGCTTGCAGCCCTTATTGCTATAAACAGGAGCAGCGGGTGCATGTGGGTCAGCTGGGATTAATCTCTTCACTGTTGGGAGGCAGGAGTCTTTAACCCCTAACGGGGCTTGGGAGGAGGAGAGACGAGTGCCACAAAGCAAAGCTGTCCAGCCTTTGGTTCATCAGGAGCCCCAGGTCAAAGCTCGGAGGGGAGAGATGACAGGGTTTAGCACTCGGTGCTGCTGGCGTGGATCTGCGGAGCAGCACGTCCTGTGTGGGCACCCCTTGGGGGTGGCTTTTCAGGCCGTAGCAATTCACGTGGCTGTGTGAATTCAGAGCATTTGCTTTATTGGACAAGGGATGAATCGCAGGTACCCTCGGTCCATCTTTCCCTCAGCGCAGATGCTGTGCGTGGTCTGCCTTGAGGGATGCTGGGTGCTGTGGATGGTGACCCCCTCCTCAAGAAAGCAGTGAGGTGTGACTGCTCAGCCCTGCAGCACAGTGACAGCCACGCACCGAACCTACACTGGGATATCTCTGCTGTGTGTGTGTGCTGCATTGTGTGCCTTCCAGACAAACCTGATGCAGCAGCCTGCACTGAGCTCAGAGCAGGAGCTAAGCTCCTTTATGTTTTCTCTTTGGTGCATGGCAAATGATGCATCGTTTCCTGTGGAATGTGTTCCCGCACAGCTCACCCCAGCCACCGCTCCCCTGGGAGGGAGGATGCTGCAATGGATGCTCTGCTGCATGCTCTGATCTCCAGGCTGCTGGGTGGCAGCACATCAGCCTTGCCCCAGCTCCCACTGGAAGCACCAGCGAGGCTACCACAGTGTGACACTAATTGAGGTGCCCTGACAGCATTCCAGGGGAGAGGTAGTGAATGCCATGTGACAGCCAGGCTCCTGGTCTGCTCCTGCCAGGCAGAGTTGCAGTTGCAGCCTTTAGTCTGGTCTTCTGGGATGCATGAGGCGAGTCTTTCCCAGCCATTCGCATGTGGGGAACTTCGAGCAAGAGCACGTGTTTCCTAGCACTTGAGCAGACTATTTCCCTTCTGCTGTGGATTTTCTTCCCATTTCTATTGCACGGGATCATCCAGTTCCTTCTGTATCTTGTCCCTATCCTCCTCTCTGTTGATGTTGCATTCCATCTTACAGTCCCATGAGCGTTTCCACAATCTCCTCCATTAAAAAGCTGAAATACAGCTCAAGGCTAAACCTTGGGGAACTCTACAAGGATTTCTCTCCTTGCTAATACTGCTTTGTAGTACTAGATCTCCACTTTATCTGTATTATATCTCTGCTTTAGCCAGTTCCTTAGTTAGGAAGGACTCCTGGTTTTCCAATTCAAGTAACAGCTTCCTGGGGATGTGGTTCTCTAGGGCTCCAGATACTGCTGGTTGCAAAGTATATTAGTTTGTTCCTTAAAAGGATATCAGGTTGATCCTTAAAATAGAAAAGGATATCTCCAAGGGGTTTAGAGTCTTTCAGCCCCTGCTGTTTGCTTTCTGCTTAGCAGTTATTCCAGTGAAGGTGTCTGTGTGGCTCCAGTCCCTGGAGGATGAGGTCCTGCTGTGGAAGGGAGAGGAGTCTTTGTTTTGACACACTCGTTGCCTGGAGCACAGCGAGTCACAGAATCACAGAATCACAGAATCACAGAATCTTAGTGGTTGGAAGGGACCTTTGAGATCATCGAGTCCAACCACATGAAAAAACAAAAACAAAAAAAAAAAAAACACAACAAAAAACCCCCACACAAAAACAAACAAACAAAAAAGCCACCCACCAACTAAACCCCACACCCACAACCCCACGCACAACACCCCACCACAAACCAATAATCTTGGCCACTAGAGCATGCCCTGAAGAGCCACGTCTACACGTTTCTTAAATACCTCCAGGGATGTCGACTCCACCACCTCCCTGGGCAGGCTGTTCCAGTGCCTGACCACTCTTTCAGTAAAGTAATTCTTCCTAATATCTAATCTAAACCTCCCCTGCCGCAGCTTCATACCATTTCCTCTGGTCCTGTCGTTATTCCCTTGGGAGAAGAGGCCAATCCCTGCCTCTCTACAGTTTCCTTTCAGGTAGTTGTAGAGGGCAATAAGGTCTCCCCTCAGCCTCCTCTTCTCCAAACTAAACATGCCCAGTTCCCTCAGCCTCTCCTCGTACGACTTGTTCTCCAGACCCCTCACCAGCTTGGTGGCTCTCCTCTGGACACGCTCCAGCACTTCAATCTCCTTCCTGTAGTGAGGGGCCCAGAACTGAACACAGTACTCGAGGTGAGGCCTCACCAGTGCCGAGTACAGAGGCACGATGACTTCCCTACTCCTGCTGGCCACACTGTTCCTGATACAAGCCAGGATGCTGTTGGCCTTCTTGGCCACCTGGGCACACTGCTGGCTCATGTTTAGCCGGCTGTCCACTAACACTCCCAGGTCCTTTTCTGCCAGGCAGCTTTCCAGCCACTCTGCCCCAAGCCTGTAGCGCTGCCCGGGGTTGTTGTGACCAAAATGCAGGACCCGGCACTTGGCCTTATTAAACCTCATCCCATTGGCCTTGGCCCATTGATCCAACCTGTCCAGATCCCTCTGTAAAGCCTTCCGACCCTCAAGCAGATCAACGCTCCCACCTAGTTTGGTGTCATCTGCAAACTTACTGAGGGTGCAGAAGCAGTTGAACCCAGAGCCTCTGTGCTCTGGGTTCATTAGGTTTAATGAAACAAGAGGCGAGAGCAAGACATGCTAGATTTTACACATGATACTTCACTCTGTGTGTCCTCTTTATCTCTCTCAGACATGCAGCATGTAGCAGGTCCTATTTTGAGACCATTTCCTAGCAAAAGCCTGCCGT
Source organism: Nycticryphes semicollaris (assembly GCA_013400055.1). Classification (NCBI taxonomy): domain Eukaryota; kingdom Metazoa; phylum Chordata; class Aves; order Charadriiformes; family Rostratulidae; genus Nycticryphes; species Nycticryphes semicollaris. The sequence continues at coordinate 61,694 of VXBJ01006493.1, read as the reverse complement.
TCTGTCAGTGTTCCTCTGCATGCAGCTTGTGAAAAGATTGCAAAAACCAAACAGGCTGCAGCAGCAGCAGCCTTGGTTTCTTTTTCTAAAGGCTGGAGCATTTCACCCTCTGTAGCGGTACAGGCTTTATTTCTAGCCAGGAATCCAGCCAGGACTCTCACCCCAGAGCTTCTGCTGCTTGGCTCTGCTGCCTCCCACGCGGAGTGGGGGTTTGCAGGGGGGCTCTGCCTGTGTCTGCAGAGGGCGGGTGGGATAATAGTCCATCCTCCGAGCCCTCTGGGTAGCTCTTTTCTTTTGATGTTCAAGGATTCTCCTCGCAAATCCATTCTTGGCTGAAAGAAGAGGTTTTTATAGCATTTGAGTTTGCTTGAACACTCTGGTCTCTTCCACAGAATCTAAAAACGAGCCACTCCTGTAGCACTTACTCCCTCAGAGACACATGTCCAAGAACTGACTTAAGGTTGCATTTCAAGCCCTGGCAGGTTGTTATAGTCTTGTTGTATTCAGGGAGTTCCCAGCAAATGCAGGTTTCATCCTGGGGTTGGATATTCTCCACACCTCGGTGCGGACCGGGCGAGTTTAGCTCACGTGGGTGAACCAGATTTATTATGGCCCAGGGAGTCGTAGCCTCACCAAAAGCAGGCCTGTGCCATCCCTCACAGCCAAAGAGCCGAGCATCATGCGCAGTGCCCTGTTGAGCACATTTTCTCCATTCCTTACATTTGCAATTTGTCTTCCCTGCAGCTTCCTTGAAATGATGGAAGCCCGAAGTCGAGGACACGCGTCGCCGCTAGCAACTAACGGGCAAAGCCCTTCCTCTGGCTCCCAGTCACCCATTGTACCTCCGAGCTCCACATCGACGGGCAGCTCCAGCCCTGGCACCCCGCAGCCACCGCAGCCGCTTTCCACCACCTCCGCTGTCTCTCCTGAACCACCCCCATCTTTCTCACCAGTGCCTGCCCCCGAGGCCCAGCAGCTGCACACCC
>VXBJ01006493.1:33320-60686 GCA_013400055.1 Nycticryphes semicollaris | reverse complement strand
TCTGCAGCCCCCCCAGCACCGCCGGCTGCAGCCCCGCCGCCCAAGCGCAGCATCATCTCACGTCTCTTTGGGACGGCTCCCACGTCAGAGCCCTCTCCTCCCCAGCCAGGTAGGTGCTGGGTGTCATCCGCGGGTATTTCTCTGTTCCCCTTCCATTTTTATCCTGCAAGAGGCTGAGCAGAAAAGCCCTGTGTGTGTGTGCAGCGTGTGTCCCAAGGAGACCTGCGCTGTCACTCTCTGTTTTTCTCCCTGATCAGCATTTTGGTTCATCTCTGTGCTGAGTTTGTATGGGGTCTGTCCGTCCCCAGCCAGTTGGGTGCAGTGTGCTTGAGAATAAAGGTACTGAACACGCAGGGGACACTAATAAAATAGCTGTCACCTTCTTACCAGGAGCTCATATGCCTCTTGAATAGAAAGAAAAATAGTTAGAGAAGCTCTTTGATCTCTGCTGTTCACAAGAGTCTGACAGGTCAAAGGGGGGCCTTTGAGTTAAAGGAGGACAGCAGAGTGCTGGTTTTAAAGGTTATTCAGCCTGAAATGATCATGTAAGTCCAGGCTCTGCAGCAGATTCCCCTCCGGGGAAATACGCTCCTTCAGAGATGGTGGGAGGAGGAGAGCAGCCTTGGCTTCTTCCTCAGCAGAGCAGTGCTCAGCCCAAACCCCTGCCGGACAGAGGGGTTGGGCAGAGACATCGAGCTATTTGTTGTGTGCACTTTTGCTGATCTGGACCCTAATTTACCTGTCACATTCACTCTGTGAAGCTGACTGGGGCTGCAGAGCTGGCACTGCCTGAAAATTATTAGCATGACATGGTTTGAATCACCCTTTGGAAATACCTTCCCTCTCAACCTGTCAATCCCTAGAGCTCACAGTGCTCTTGAGACACCCACAGAAAGAAAGGAGGAGGTGCTGGGAACTCGGTTTGCAGTTTCAGATGTTGAAACCTTTCAGTTTTAGATCTGCACACAGTGTTCTGCACCCGATTGTAAAGCCAGGTGTGACGCAGTGCATCCATGTCAGTTTGTTGGTGGCTCTTCCTACCCACAACCAAACAAAGAGGAGCAAATGTTCAAAATCCCTTGTCAATAAAAAACCCTTTGCCCTGTTGGTATGTAGAAAAAAAAGATGTGGTCTGCCACCAGTGTCACAGTCTTCAGGTTTTGGGGTTGGTTTTTTCTTTTTCTTCTTCTTTGTTAATTAAATCTGCAACACGTTCCTGTGGGACCTGCTCTGGGAGGACCTGCTCTGGCAGGGGGTTGGACTGGGTGATCTCCAGAGGTCCCTTCCAACCCCACAGCATTCTGTGAAGAGGTCAGCAAATAATGAAGGGACATCTCACTGGAGGGTGTGCACAGTGTGTGTATAACACATGGCTGTGGTACAGTCAGCCACACGCCACGGAGTTCCCAGAGTGTTTGAGAGCCCGGGGTGGCCCGGGGTGTTGTAAACCCCAGAGGCCAAGTGTGGTGTGTGAATGCCTTCCTGCAGGATTCGGGGCAGGTTTGAGTATCCCGGTCTTACCCTTCCTCTTCCCTTGCTGCACCCAAGGTCCTGTTTGGTGGCTGCTGCCATCCTGGGCAGGATCAATCTGTAAAACATAACTTTCTGTCTTGCTTGTGGTGAACCCTGTGTTTTACAACTACTGCTGCTAATGCAGATCCTGCCGCTGCCACTCCACCTCCCCATCCTGAAGCCCCTGCAAAAGTACAGAGTGTGGAGGACTTTGTTCCTGATGACAGCCTGGACCACAGCTTTCTAGAAGACCCAGCCCCACAGAAGGACAAAGGGAAGCCACAGACTAAGCACCGTGTCGATAGTGAAAGGTAAGGACAGGAGGTGGAGGGAGGGTGAAGCAGGGACATCTCTGGATGTGTGTCTGAGTGACAACTCAGCCCTGGCTGACCTGCTGCAACTGTTCCAAAAGTGATTGCAGAGCAATTAGCTCCCCTGGGCCTCTCTGGCTGTGGAAGAGTCAGTCGTAGCGTTCAGTGTCTGCCCTGTGATGATACACACTGCTCCCTGAGAGCCAGGAGCAGCAGTAAAAGCTCGTTATCACCTTCCTGGTTTTGCTGTCTCGCTTTCATGCTCAGTGTTCAGCCACTGGGTTTGGTCAGAAAGGGATTTCCTTTCTGGCCAAGTGTGCTGAAACATTTGAGATATTTTCCATCTGGAACACAGTGCAGGGATACTGTGTTTTGCCTGATGAATACTTTCCTGCTGCAGAGGCCCAGAGTAAGGCCAAGGTCATTTGTAGCCTGGTCCTGCCATTCCTGAGGCATTTTAAAGGGGTTTGTTTGTTGGGGATACCTGGGGGCACTCCATGGCTCGATGGGATTCTGGAAGGAAGGATGGAGAGGGTCGTGCTGCCTTGGAATTGCATTGAACACTTACCTGCAGGTTCCACAAAAGTCTTAGGGGGTGCTTTTCTTTGTGTCTATCCATTTCAAATGGTCCTTCCCAGCATTTTCTCTCTAAATTGGAGAGATACTGATGTGATAGGTGGACTGTTGAGTAGATAAGGAATTGGTTGGATGGTCACATCCAGAGAGTAGTTGTCAACAGCTCAATGTTCAGATGGAGATCAGTGGTGTCCCTCAGCAGTGAATACTGGGACCAGAACCATTTACTATCTTCATCCATGATGTCAAGCCACATTTGCAGGCAGTGCAGTCGAGGGCACCCTTGGCACATTTGCAGATGAAGGCAATCAGAGTGGAGTGGTTGGCGTGTCTGAGGGGCAGGATGCCTTCCAGAGGGACCTGGGTGGGCTGGAGAAGTGGGTCTGTGTGAACCTCATGAAGTTCAACAAATCAAAGTTCAAGGTCCTGCACCTGGGTCGGGGCAGCCTGTGGTATCAGCACAGGCTGGGGATGGAGGGGTGGAGACCTTACTGCAGCCTTTCAGGACATAAAGAGGGCTTATAAGAAAGATGGGGACAAACTTTTCAGCAGGGCCTGTTGAGATGGGACAAGGAGTAATCGTTTTAAATTAAAACAGGGACAATTTAGACTAGGTATAAGGAAGACATTTTTCACTATGAGGCCCAGGTTGCCCAAAGAGGTAGCAGATGCCCCCATCCCTGGAAACATTCCAGGCCAGGGTGGACAGGGCTCTGGGCAACCTGAACTAGTTGAAGAAGTCCCAGCTCATGGCAGACACTTGGACAAGATGGCCTTTAAAGTACTTTCCAGCCCAAACTATTCTGTGACTCCATAATTCTGTCCTCCAAATGGCAGAGAGCTGTGCTGAGATGCTGTAGGTTGGATTTATTATTTTTTTTTCCTGGCTTTGCTGGCTTTTAACCAAAAAAAAGGAAAAAGGGATTGTGTGTACTGAGTTGCTCGGACAAGAGGATGTGCAGCAAGCTGGCTGAAAGCAGACTGTCACCTAAGAGGTGACCTGAGCATTCATCCCTCTGCTTAGAATAGTCCCAGCCTGCTGCCTCATGTCATCAGCACTAGATTCGCCAGGAGAGGCATTAAATGCTGATATAGCTCATCTGTGAATGTGGTGGATTCTGCATCTTTTTGACATCTTCGTCATGATTCAGTGTTCTCTCGTTTAAGCACAAAAACTTGAAATCAATGCTCTGTGTGAGGCTCGGTGCCTGTCTAATGCAGGTCAGCCTGAATCATCATCCCTTGTGATGGCAGAACACGTGGATGTTTTATTAAAGAAAAAAAAAAGAAAGAAAGAAAAAAAAAGTGGTGATTGCTAGAAGCAAGCTGGCCTACTGTCTTGCTCATGGCTGTGGCTGAGCTGGGATTTTTTTCTGTTTAACAAGGGAATGTCAGGAGAGCTGAGCCTGGCCGGGGTCCTGGGCTGCCCTTGGCGCTCCTTCACTGCAGTTCTTGCCGTAGGTAGTGGGTAAGAGGCTGGATGTTTAACAAAGGATTCCCTTCTCCAGGACCTCAGTCACTGGAAGCAAATAGGTGTTAAACTATACAAAAAGCCAAACATTTCACATAGTGGTGCAAGAGCCCTGCTCCTTGGTTGTAGAGTTGTCATGTTCTTGGCTGCTGTGATTCCCTTCTGCCCTCTGTCCCCAGTCCTGGGAGCCTTCCAGTGTGTGCGAGCTGGTGAGGGCAGAAGACACCTTTGGGTTTCCACAGGGCGCAGAGAGGACACTTGTTCACAGCTTTCTCCTTTGATGATGGTGGTAACCATCTGCAGTTAGAACAGCTCTCTTTCCCTGGGAGAAGATCTTGCAGCGTGTCCCTGCAAATTCAGGCGCTCGTTATTTCTCTGCAGCTTGGCACCTCTGTTTGGTGCTGGTTTCTTTTGCAGATCAGAGTTTTCTCACTGGTCTGGCAATTTTCCCTTCTGTTTTCCTTTCCAAAAAGGACCTACCCCAATAAGCCAGATGTGCTGAAATTCAGAGATGTAGATGTGTTTCCGACAATCACCTGCAATAATTGATTTCCTTCGGGCTGCCAGTTGCAATCCCACGATGCCCAGGAGCAACGTAAGACTTCTCTGAGCACAGTCCCTAATAATCAGCCTCTACTGCAGTGAGTAGGTTGTTGTAGTTACAACAAAATCTGCTGCTGCAGAAATTTATCTCAAACCTAGTGGAGGTTTTATTTGTTTTAAAAAACTGAAGTACTGGAGGCTGTTTTCCTTTATGGGGGTGTCTGAAGCCCATGAGGATCAGGGCCTGAGAACATGAGGCTGCTCGTATCTTTTTAGAGAGGGCTTGATCCATTTGTTCTTCCTGGTCCAGCAGCCTGTAGCAGATGCCCACCATAGCATCACCTTTACCTGTCCTCTCTTGAATCCTCACCCTTAAGCTTGGAGTTGGCTCCTCACCCATCCCCAGGCAGATCTCCGTGCGCTCCAACTGCTCCCTCTCATGGGGGGCAGCTCCTCCAGGTTGTGGGGAAGGTCTTGTTCTCCTTGGAAGCAGGATATTGTCCTGTGTAATGGACCTGCTTCCTGAGCTCGGGGCTGTTTGTTTCCATTTGTAAGAATTTGTTTGCTTTTCTGAGCTGCAGAAAGAGGCAATAAAATGTGGTATTTGTTGTCCATTTTGTTGAGGTAGGGAATTCTCCCATTCCCTACTCTGGAACTTCTCTAAACAATGGAGCCAGCGTTGACACGGAGCAGTACTGTTAGGAAAAAAACACTTATTTTTGTGAGTGTGCTCACAGTGAGGAAAGAGCTCATGCCCGTGGAACAAGTCTGCTCTTTCCCAGAGCTCAGCCAACTGCAGAGACTTTCGGCACTTACTGATGTCTCTGGGTGTTGTTGTAGCTAAATCCCAGCCCAGATCGACGGAGATTAATGGAGTCCTGGGTTTTGTTTAATGACACGTTATGGTTCTCTAGCTTGCAATAAAGAGAACTCCCCAAATCAGTTTCTTTACCAGTTAATTAGGAAAGCAGTTCAATCTCCCAATTTGCTGCTTCAGAACTTTGTTTGCTGCTCTTTAGCCTCATGCCCTGAGCAGTGTGTATGTGACTGCACCAGAGGAGCTAATCTGGCTCCAAACAGGCTCCCCTCTTCCCTCCTGCTGGGTCAGGCTGGCCAAGGTCCATGGCTGGGCTCTACCTAACAGTATTCCGGGTCTGTCTTTTCAGCATCACTGGATATTTATCTTAAACATTGATTAGATTTCCTTGTTGTTATGTCTGAAGGATTTTGAACTGGTTCCTTGCTTTTATGGCATCTGTTACTTGTGTAGTGGTACCCAGCTGTGCTAGACCTGGTGAGGGAAGCTGAGGGCACAGTGTCAGCTTACCTGCTTGAGTAGAGTTTGTGTTTTTCCTCTTTCTCTAGCCCCAAAAACTGATGTGGCAAGAAGATTGTGCTGGCTGCCTGGGGTCTGTCTCCACTGGCCACACTGGCCACATGGCAGGGCTGGTGAAACACAGTTCAGGTCGGAGACCATGTGCCCAGGTTGCAGCAGGATTTGATTCATCGCCAGCAGCCATTCTGTGTGCCCCAAGGAAACCCCAAGCTGCTCTTCGGTCGGTAGCTCAGACGCAGACCTCGGTGAGCGCAGTGGGTTTTGGTGGGTACCTGCACCTGCAAACATGTTGGCTCAGCACTAACGCAGACTTGGCAGCACCTCGAGTGCTGGAGAGTGGTGCGATGTGCCTGGGTTTGCATGCTCTGAATTCCTGCCAACTGGAACCTCAGGACGACAAGCTGCTACTGATTTTGCATTGTCAGACCTTGTTTATACCACAGCAGTGATTTCCTGATGTATATTCTCTCCATTGCTTTGCTCTTAAGCTGTCACTCAACGATTTGTGTGGAAGTTATAGACGGAGGCAGCTCACTCATTGCAAGGGGAGATGACCCACTTTGGCGGGTGTGTGTACACACGTGGATGGTCTGTTAAGGCCAGGAATGCTTTAAAGGCTACAAGTCTTGTATGGTTTGTGGTAGAGGGACAGTGGCAGCAATCCCTGAAGTCCCTGCTTGATAGAGCAGTGATGCGTTAAAGAAATGCAGTGTCACTACTTCAGAATAATATCCTGCCATTTTTAGGATGCAGCTCCATTTTCTTTTCAGCACATTTCAGGAGGAAACCCTGCCAGTGCTTCACAGACCTCAGAAATTGCTCACTTGTAACTCTTCCAGCCTTGAAAGCTGTTTTGGGCACCAGTTTTCTTCTCCTTTGTGTGGGGCGGGCCATGTGACTCCTTTCTGGCTAGGTATGAGAGCAGCAGTGTCAATGATGAAGAGGCTCTCAGCAGCAGCTTGCCTCTGCCTCGCTGGGAGCTGCGCTGGGAGTCCTGAAAGCAGGAGGACACACACCAAAAGCAGAAGGAGGGGGTGGGTGTTAGCCCTGGTCTGAGCTCTCTGCCCAGGAGAAGCTGTGATTCAATGTGCTGCACCCATTGCAGTGATGTCCCCATATGTCATAAATAACTACATTATCTGTTGGCAGATGTATAAATTCCTCAAAACTAACTTTTAAACCGGTAACTAGCCATGAGAAGAGCCAGGATGAGTAGTAGAACCAGCCAGACTGTGTTAGGGCAAAGGCATTCCCCATCCCATCCCATCCCCTGTCTTCTCCAGTGCTGGCCATGTGCTAGGGGCTGGGAACACCACCTTCTTCCAAATGAAAGATTTCAAGGTTTTGTGGTTCCTTTTGTGCCTCTAAAATCTTACCTGCTTCAAGCTGTAATCTTGTTTTTTGTCTCTGCCTAAAAGTGAAGGCCGTGTTTGTACAATCTGTATCGAGTCAGGAGAAGGAGAGTGACTGTTGTGCGTGGTGGGTTATCAGGAAGTAATGAGGTATCTGTTGCAGATAAAGCACAGAGAATGCAGGCAGGTAATACAAAGGCTCATGAGCTGAGACTGGGGAGAATATCTATATTCCTGACATGAGCAAATCCTTCAGAAAATATTAAAATTATTGAGTCCTGCGAACATTCAGACAAGAATCCTCAGATGGCAATTTCAGCTGTGCAGGTCTCTATCAGATACTGGTGAACACGTAACTGTGTTACATCCAGGGAGGCTGACAGACTCCTAGCTCTAAAAGCGTGTCCTTAGTTTAATTTAATTTAGGGACCGTTAAAGCATGGCTGTGGTGTCTGGGTCGCTGCCTGCTCCAGGGAGCACCAGAGAAACAGAGATGATTCCAGGAATCTAAGCGAGTGAATTCCCATAGCAGTGGCAGCGTATGATCAGGATTAATTACAGAATGTGGGGATTAAGGCAGGTGGTTCCCATGGTTTATTTGTGGTCCTTGCATGTTGGACCAGACATGTTCTGATAGAGCTGAAGCAACAGGCTCCTGTGTAGCACTGGGACTCACCTTTTCCAGCACTTCTTTCCAGCTTGAGTGGTAGCAGCCACTGATCTGACACATATTTCTGTGGCTCATTTTGTAGAGGGCTTGTGTCCAGTCTGGACGGGGCAGCAGGGAGTGGGGGAGCAGGAAGGCTGGCACTGCAGCAGCTGGACTGAAGGACATGGCCCCTGAAGGTGGCTGGAGAAGCCAGGCGAGGGGCAGTCTGCTTCCAGGGGAGGCAGGTCTGTCCTGGAACGTCCTGGTGGTGCTGGACCTGATCGTTGTCTGTTTTGCAGCGATGGAGAGGTGCCTGGGGGGAACCCCATGGTGGCAGGCTTCCAAGATGACCTGGATCTGGATGACAAAATCCCCAGCAGACCTACGCTGGCAGCAGAGCGGGTGCCCAGCAAGAACATCACACTCTCCAGTGAGGAGGAGGAAGAGGAAGAGTTGAAGGACTCAAAGGTCTCACTCATACCTAATGATGACATCGACATGGAGCAGGGAAAAAAAAGGTACGAAGCACAGCCTAAAGTGTGGGGTCGTGCTGGCAAACTTAGAATCACCAAGTCCAGAAAAAAAAAGGCATTCCCCATACCCTTGGGATCATCGAGTCCAACCATCAGCCCCACTCTACAAATTCCTCCCCTACACCAGATCCCCCAACACCACATCTCAACCACTCTTAAACACAGTCAGGGATGGGGACTCAACCCCCTCCCTGGGCAGCCCATTCCAGGGTCTGACCACCCTTTCTGTGAAAAATCCTTTCCTAATGTTCAGCCTAAACCTGCCCTGTTGTAGCTTGAAGCCATTCCCTCTTGTTCTGTCACTAATCACCTGTGAGAAGAGACCAGCACCAACCTCTCTGCAGTGTCCTTTCAAGTAGTTGTAGAGAGGGATGAGGTCTCCCCTCAGCCTCCTCTTCCTCAAACTAAACACTCCCAGCTCCTTCAATGGCTCTTCAATGGCTCTCCAGGCCCTTCCCCAGCTCCATTGCCCTCCTCTGCACTCACTCCAGCCCCTCCAGATCTCTCTTGTGTTGAGGTGCCCAGAACAGGACACAAGACTCAAGGTGTGGCCTCCCCAGTGCTGAGTCCAATGGGGCAATCACCTCCCTACTTCTGCTGGTCACACTATTACAAGCCAGGATGACATTGGCCTTCTTGCCCACCTGGGCACACTGCTGGCTTGTGTTCAGCCACTTGTGCCTCTTCTCAGTCCTGCCAGAATGCTGTGCTGCCTCTGGGAAATTGTGGTGTCACTGTCAGGTGGTTCCTCGAGCTGTGAGCTGGCACTCAAGTCATACCTCAAGGTGCAACTGCTTTCTGCAGTGTTGTCTGTGCTACACCTGGGCAGTGCCTCTGAGCACTGTGCTCCTGTGGTTGCTGGTACCTTCCTGTTTGGGAACGGCCCAGCCTTTTTCTCGAGTTGGAACAAGAAGCTGTAACAGGGCGCCTGAATGTCTGCTCACAGCAATGTGAGCGTGGAGGAGTCGAGTCTCGTGGTGAAGGGGGTGGAAGTCATTCCCCACACCCTGTGCTGGGGAATGATGAACTGGATCATGTTCTCCACACACCACATCCTGTGGGTGACAGTCAGGCGTCGCCCACCAGCACAGGCACCTCTGCCTCAGCACCCGCAGGGACACAAGGGTCGTCTTCAGGCTCAGAGTGGGCTGTGTTTGAACACACACACCCCTGGGAGGAACTGCCTCTCCTGTTGAGATGCACATCACAGCCCTTCAGGCAGGCTCAGCTATTAATTGCTGTTTGTGCTTTGCTTCACAGAGCGGGAGTTTGGACAGGCTCTGACAATTTGTGTCTTCTCAGGTCTTCCAGAAATTCTCTGAAACCACAGAGTGAAGCAATTTTGACCAAAGCAACTGACCCGAAGCCTCCTGACAGTTTACCTCCACGTTGTGGGTCTGAAAGAAACAGCAGCAGCAAGGTGAACACCAGCCTGCCAGCTGCTGCTCCTGCCACCCCAGCAGCAGCCCCGGCCCCAAAGACCACTGCCCAAAGCAAAGGACATGCTCTCAAGCAGAAAGGGGTCAAAGAGGAGAAGCCTGAGGAGTCTGACAGCGACCAAGAGGGACCAATAGCTACTCAGATGCTCTCATTTGTTATGGATGACCCAGACTTCGAAAGTGAGGATTCTGACAGCCAGAAGAAGAAAATGGTAAATAATGTGCATGAATCGTTGTGTGCTGCCGCGAAGCTGAGCTTGGAGCATTGAGGCATCTCCCCGAGCAGAGCTTTTGTCTGCTCTCCCCTCTTGCAGCAGCAGTTGCAGCACATCAGGTGCTAAGAACCTGGAGAGATTGATATAGGCACAAACCCACTAATTGTGGGTTTAACCCTCTGATTGTTGAAGCCCCACAGCAGCAAGGTTTGTGTGTATGGGTTTTAATATGCTAGTTATTCTCAGTTAGTCCAAACTGTGGTCAGTCCAGCAGTGTGGAAGGTATAAAACACAAAACTAATGGTTTTTCACCCCAAGTTTGACATGTGGAAATGTGTACATGCCAAGAAAGAGAACAAGTGAGCTTCCTATTGTCAATCCAGCAGTCAAGAGGCCATAATAAAATTTACTTGGCCAGCTCCGTCCTGAGGTAGGGAACTCTGATGGAGAAAGCCTTTCCCGTGCAGCCAGGTCTGTCCTAGTGTCGGTGTGACGCTGGGTATGTGGGGCTCTGCTCAGACACACAGCACAGCAGGCTCCCCTCTGCACCCACTGTCTATTAAATATGGAGAAAACACAAGCATCTTCTCTGAGCTGGTAGGAACTTGCTGCTGTGTCTCTACATATCCCTGATTTCAGTGATCTGCACTCAGCCAGCAGAGCAATTCCAGAAGCTGCTCTCTGAGATCTGGGCAAGCAGTTGTTGTTCAGGGGTACCCTGTGTCTGGGTTTGCTGGTGTTCAGAAGTGTTTCAGGTGTTTGCATTGTTCGAGAGTCCTGCAGAAAGGACGCTTGTCCCAGTTTCTTTGACCTTGCCTATGTTTCATGCTGTTTGTTCAGGAATTTTCCATTCATTTAGCAGTTTCAGTACCTGCTTTTCCTGGCACTTTAATGTGAAAGCAGAAATATTTGCAGCAAGTTTACTTCTCTTAGCATGTGATGATGAGAAATGGGGTTTGTGAGGGAGTTGGCCATCGTGACAGTGTCAGGGAGGTGCCCCACAACTTGTGAATGCTTTTCTGTCCAAGGGTTATGGGTCAGGCAAAGAGGTAAGAACATCGCCGTTAGCAAGGAGGAGGGGGCATCACCTGGGTGAGCAGCAGAGCGAGGCCCTGTTTGGTCAAGGTGGAGGATGTAAAGAAAGGCTGGTTAGCAAATTCTGAGGAGCATCAGTTGGCAGGTATCAGAAGATCATTAAACTTCATTTCCATTCCCATCATGCAGAGACAGAGGAATTTGGGGTGATATCCAGTCTCTGCAGCATCTTGGATTTTAGCCCACATTGAAGGGGCAGGTTTGCACTGGGAGCGCGTTACCTTTTGACTTGATGAAGGGAGTTATTCTGCAAACACAGACCCCGTCCTCGGACCTGCTGCACTTTCCCACTGGTGTGTGAGACCCCACTGAGCTACAAAGGGGAAAGTTTTTGTCTGTGAGGTCTAGAGGTGAGTTTTCAGCCTGTTAGATTTGATTTTCCCCAAAACAGAGGTGCCTCTCCAGGGCAGTTAGAGGCTGATGCTGTCGAGCTAACACAGATGTAGGTCTCGTTTCATCCCTTTATATCAGAAATTTGATTTGGGTGGCACGAAATTGATGTTATCAGAGCACACTTTCCAGTACAATTGCTACCGACACATTTTACCGAGGCAAGAAATAGATCGAGCTTATAAGATCCAGGGCATTGATTTCCAGGCAGTAACAGCTCAGCTGAGCTACTGTTGCCTTCCCTCCTCCCCAGGCACTGACATCTGACGTGTTTCTCTACAAAATGCTTAGAGATTTTGAAAGATTTGTCTGTGTTGTCTGTTCTTGTCTCTAGGATGAATTCCCAGTCCGGGAAGATCTCTCTGAAATATCTGATGACGATACCTCGTTGGCAAAGCCACCCCAGCCTGTGAAATCAACAGTCCACTCCTTTAAACTGAAAAATGATGCAGATCTCTTCGGTTTGGGTTTGGAAGAAACTGGACCCAAGGAGAGCAGTGAGGAAGGTAAAGGTCACACCTTGTTTCCATTCTTGCTGATTTTGTTTGTCAGGCATCTGTTCTTTCCCAAATGGTCCCAGGGCGCTAGCAAACCAATTTGCACTAAATAAAATACCCGGTAACTTCATGCAGTGCCCTGTGTGACTCTTTAATGTGATTTAACACAGCAGAAATAACTTTCTTTAAGTTTTTCCCCAAAGGGAGGGGGGAACTGGGCTTGTCTGTGGCATCAGCCAAGTATTATTTCTGCCCCAGCTGGAAGCCCGAGCAACTTCTTTCACAAGCTGCTTCTGTATAAAGCTTCCTGCTTGGTGCTGTGTGCCTGGGAAGTGCTGCTGGGCATTGCAGTGTCCACCCCCTACAGAATTCAGATCAATTGGAGCAAAATGCTCTGACATATCCTGACAATTTGCTCTTCTGTTTTGATAAAGTTGGGCGTGGGTTCTGGTTTCAACCCGAGTATTCCTCAGGCTTGTGGTTTTTCATTCCTTTCCCTTGAAGGAACAAATTTTACTTGTGCAACTAATTTCTGCTGTCTTGGCATTACTGCAGAGCAACTTCCTATAGATCTGCCCCTGATGTCACCACGAAAGATGAGAAGTTAAAGACTTAAGGGGAGAAAAAACTGTAAGCAGCACCAGAGAGTGCTCTTTGAAGCTATTCCAAAAGTGTAAGCAAGGTGTCACAGGCTGCGAGGGCTTCATAAGCTTGTCACTCTGATTTGCTGAACAGCACAGCTTGAAATAGATTTGCAGGGGCACAGGTCAATAATTTATCTTCAGTTTAGCATCTTTAATAATTCAACATGGGTTTCTCCCATCTCCTTTTCTGGGAAAAAGATAAAAATGTGTTCTGGTAGTCAGTCAGGTGGAGCTTGACCAGCAATTAGACTTCTCCGTGGCTGACTTGTGCTCACAGATCAACCAAGGAAAAGAATGTGTAGGTACGATTGGCAACCAAATACCACACATGAAACGTGGTGCAGTTACAAACCCTCCTGTGAAGCAGCCAAGTAGATACTCTTCCATTCAAGCAGTTTTTGTGCAAAGGCAGTGGATGTTCAGCAGTCTAATTAGCAGCCAAGTCATCAACCAGAATAACCTGGAACAAACGTTTTACAGTGATGGACTCTGGGGCTCATAGAGTCACAGAATGACATGGGGTTGGAAGGGACCTCTGGGGATCATCTCCTCCAACCCCCTGCCAGAGCAGGGTCATCCAGAGCAGGTCCCACAGGAATGTGTCCAGGTGGGGTTGGAATGTCTCCAGAGATGGAGACTCCACCACCTCTCTGGGCAGCCTCTGCCAGGGCTCTGACACCCTCACAGAAAAGAAGTTCCTCCTTGTGTTTAGATGGAACTTCTCATGGTCCAGTTTGTGCCAGTTCCCTCTTGTCCTGTCCCTGGGCACCGCTGAGAAAAGCCTGGCCCCATCCTCCTGACACCCACCCTTGAAGTATTTCTAGGTGTTGATCAGATCCCCCCTCAGCCTTCTCTTCTCCAGACTAAACACACCCAAGTCCCTCAGCCTTTCCTCCTAAGAGAGATGGTCATTTGATACCATGAAAGCAGACACTCCTGTAGACCAGGGCTGTGCCACTGACGCTTTGGAGATAGAATTTCAGTGCCCAGTTTGACAGTGGTGAGCGCTGGGCTGCTCCTGGCTGCCAGCACCACCACCTGAACAGTCCTTCCATTACTTCAACTCACAGAAGCACAAATTGGGCCTGCTGGGACTTCTGTCTGCCCTTGGATCTTTAGTGGTCAGAGAGAAATTGTTCCCACAAGCTCTTTCTCAGTTCTGGAAACAACAATCTGGTCCTCACTTTGACCAGTTTGTAGAACTGGTCTCTGTATTTGTTTGTTGGTAGCTGTGATAGAGTGAACGTCCAGGTTAGTGTTCAACACAAAATAACATAAATAATATAATGCTTATAATTAAACTAGCTGTGTCTGGTTAGATGAAGGTGTGACTGAGGGGCCTGTGTTGGTTTCTCAAGGGGCATAGTTTGTCCAGTGGAGTCGGGATTGACTTTGCCCACGGCTCCAGGATGGAGCATTGTGTTCTCAGAAATCAGGGCAGGGCAGAATTGTGTCTCTTACAGCTTAAATTGATTAAAAACAACGTTGTGTTTTTTCACTTGAACAGATAAACAACCTTGTAAGGAGAAAAAGAAGAAGAAAAAGAAAAGCAAAGAGGTACTATTTAATTCCTCAGAGCTGATTTGCCATGTTATCTACCAGCTGAGGAGTGGGGTGGCCTTCTACAGCGTGCTCTACAGCGTGTGCCTGGTGGGCTTCCCTCCATCCTCCCACCCCACAGCAGGATCTGTGCCTCCCAGGCTCTGCAGACCACTAACCTCCTGCAGCTTGAAAGCAAGCTTTTAGAACAGTTGAATTTCGTAAAGGCAGAGAGCGAGTTTGTAAAATACACAATTAAAAAGAGCAGTGCATCTCTGCTGGGCTGAGTCTGTTGACAGCACCATGACTTTTTCCAAGCAGAGGGGTGTCCCGGACAGACCTAATTTGAGGCAGCAAGGGAAGTCTGCAGGGAGCTTTGTCTTTGACTTGTTCTGCCTGTCCAATACTGTGGTATTGTCGGGCACAGACTGCCTGACAGACCCACTGCTCCATAGAAACCAGATGGTCCGGCTTCTCTTCTGTCCAAGCTCGCAGAAGGGTCTTCTGGAATGAACTCCAAAACCAGGCTTGGTAGTAGATGCTTCACCCTTGGTCAGGTTCCCATCAGAGCCAAGTTTCAGGGTAGTATATGCTGGGTAACTGGCACACTCAGAGGATTTACCAATGACAGTTTTCTCGTTTTGCAGGAAGAGGAGAAGTCTGTGAAAAAGAAGAGCAAACACAAGAAGAGTAAAGAGAAGGAGGAGAGCAAGGAGGAGAAAAAGAAAAAGAAAAAGAAGAGCAAGGAGAAAAACAATGAGATAGATGAACTTGAGGCTTTTCTTGGAGGAGGAGGAGGAGGAGGAGCCGGCATGAGCAAGCCACGAGGAGGTGGGGACTATGAGGAGCTGTAGGCTGGCTGCTGGTGCACGCAGCGGACTCTGTCGTGGCTGTCTCCATCTTCTTAGGAGTCTCACCAGGCCAGGTGCAGATGTGTAAAGCTTTGGCCGTTTGCCATATACTCTCCCAAAACAGAGCTGGCAAAACAGAAGCTTTACATCTGTGCGTGCTGTTCTGGTGCATTCGTTACACAAAGAAAATCCAGCCGAGATGTACTTGAGTAAGGGGATGGTTCAGGGCAGGGTTTCTAGGTCTGCTTCCAGGCTCTTGTTCTCTCTCCTTCCAGAAATGCCCCCTCGGTAGCCAGCAGGGTCGGGGGGGCGCCAGGACCTGCCTCCTGCTCTGCCCCCGCTATATTCCACTGCTGCACACCCGAACTGGCTGTCTTGTTAAGGAGTGCAACAAAACACGCCGCATGAACTCATTGTGCTCGCCTGTCTCAAGTCTTTAACTTTTTATCCTTCCTTTTTTTTTTTTTTAATGAGAAAGGTGATATTGGCCGTTGCTCCTCCCAGCAGTTGATGAGCTTTAAACCGAGCGGATCATGCTGTGGTGCAGCTCTCTGTGACAGCAGCCACAGGGCCGGAGCAAGAGAGAGTGCGTGTGATTTTGGAGTCCTTTGAACAGGACCTTTCTGCACAGCAGCTTAATTAGCACTCACTGGTACTGCTGTTGGAATTCAGGAAGCCCCGTTGATTTCCGTGGCCCCAGTGTCTCGGACACTACACGTAAGCTGCTATGCAGTTTGGGAAAACAATTCAAAGTGCAAAGTTAACCTGAAATAGAGAGAAAAAAAAACCCATGCTTTTCTGCATTTCCCACCCTTGAATTTGCATACACCAGAATCCCCTCCCTTCAGTACCTCTCAGGGACGTGACTCTCACGTGGAAATGAAGATATCCAGAGCTTCAGAACTGACTCCAGGGAAGTGTTAGCATGGCAAGGCATGTGCTTCTCAGGCATTGTACGGTCACGCTGTAAAACACGGGCTGTCTCTCTGCTCTGAGGGACCCCTGTTACCCAGACAGTGTCCTTCCCAGCCCAGCTTCTGCTGACATTGCAGCAGTGGTTCCTGGGCCAGGCCTCCCAGTAGCCAACGTGCTGCCTCTCCCTGCCCAAGGGGAGAGCCTTCTCCTCTCCCAGGAGTTTGAGAAGCCTCTTAATTTTTGCTTTGAGCTTAGACACGTGGGTTGGTGCCCGCTCAGCAGCATCAGTTGCTGTTGGGTGGGCACTACAGGCCAGTCCTTCGCGCTTGCCTGTGTCTCAGTGAGCAGCGCCTGGATTTGATGAAGCTTGTTGGTTTTCCGAACTCCCTTCTGTTTTGGTTCTGGTGTCCCTTTTGCAGCTCAGATGTTGAAGCTCCCTCATGGATCTGTGCGTTACATTACCCTGTTGCTTGCAGGTTGATTTGAGGTTTGGGTTTGTTCTCCCTTTCCCCTTTCTGTTGTGAAATGTCAACCATAAAATCCAAACTGGGGTTTCCTTCTGCAGTGCTATAAAGTAACGTGTTCTTTTCAGCTCTAACCCATTTCAGAGCTCTCTAGAACAGCAGGCAGTTACCTGCTCCATTTTTCTTTTTCTTTCCTCCAGCCCCCGAAATACACTTGTAACTGTTTCCCTGTAAAACAAACTGGGTTTTTTGCTGCATGAGCAGTATCTTGTTCAGGTCTGTTTGCCATTAGCAATTGGCTACTTCTTGGAGCATTACTACATTTCATGTGACTGTAGGGAAATTGCATGGGACAGTTCAAACTTTGCACATCTGGGGAGGAAACAGTGGATTGGGATGGGACTGGTGAGCCTTCCTGAAAGTGCTTCTGTTTGGCCAAGATTTTGGGTCATGTTCCATTTTGCATCGAAAAAACCTGGTACAATTCATTCTGACTATAAAGCTCTGTTGTACAACTGCCTCTGCACGTCTTCTCCACCACAAGTGCTGCGTCTGCCTGGGCTTGGGAGCTGCCTGTCCCCTCGGGGCTGTTTTACAGACGGGCACCATCCCACTTGCCCCTTCCTCGTGCTGCTGTGTTCTCCCACTCCAGGGAACGGGGCTCTAAATTAAAAATGACACAAGGGAAAAAAAAAAAAAAGAAAAAAGAAGTTGTTGAACATAAAAGCCGTTAAGTTCTTGCCCCAAAACTGTGGGGTGTCCTGAGAGAGCCATTTTATGTAGTGCAAGGGAGACTGTACTCGTTGAGTTCTGCTTCCCCGGGAGCACAGCCCTCGGGCAGCAGAAGGCTGTGCAGGCACCGGCTCCTCTGCAAACACTGGTGTTGGCCTCGCTTTGTCTTTACCTGGGCCAGATTTGACCACTGCAGGAGCCTTTACACTCCCGTGGCTCGTGTTCCTTGTCAGTACAAGGAGCTGAGACGAAAACAAGCGAAGATGAGTCATTGTGTTCAAAAATGCTCCTTGAAAAGAGAAAAGCAGATGCGGGAGCTCTCTCTCCTCACACTAGCCCCAGGAGGGTGTGTGGCGTGTTTTGGTTTTGGCAGCAAGGCCAGAGAAATCCCCCGCAGTGTGTGAGGCAGGAGCATGGACCAGAATGGCAGGAAAAAGACACTTTTTAGACCTAGACTTCTCCATTTTTCAGGGAGTGCTGAACTGTTTAAGGCTGTGGTGCACGACAGAATCCAGCGGTAGGCCTCGCCTGAGCTGGGCTCTCCCATGTCTTTCAAATAAGCTAAATATAAAAAGTGTGTGTACGTGCCTGTCATTATGGGGAAGCTTCTGCAGGATCACATCGATATAAATAGTTCCTGTGAGCATCTCTGGAGGTACCAGTGTATTTAAAATTGGGTTTATCAGTCATAAAAAAAGAAAAAAAAACCAAAACAACAAATCAAGAGCTTGAGGCTGAGGAGCTGCCATTTCTTGCAGTTAACGCTGCCCAGAGCTGCACGGGGTCTTTTGTCCGGGGTTGCTTTAGAGCAGCAGGAGGGAGAAGTGCAAATTAATCACTGTGTTTGCTGCCAGCTGGGCCCGGGTCCCGAGCGTGACATGGGGAGCCCTGTCCTCGGGGACTCTCGTTCCCCTGCGAGCCGTGGGACAGTTGCATCTCGGCTCCCGCTGCGCCAGCCCCAGGCCAGAGCACACCTTCTGAGTCCCAAGAGGTAACTCCAAGGCCCTTGTTCCCGGCCAGGATGGCTCAGCTGCTGAGCTGCCTCTGCAGGGAGCAGAACAGGAGCTGTCTGAGGAGCACCCCCCACTCGCTGAGCATCGGCCTGGTCTGGCTGCCTTCCAGGAGAGGGGACGAGGGGTTTACCCCTCATCTGCAGCAGGCTGGGTGTCTGCTCTGTGTGTAGCATCCCAGCTGGGGCCGCTGGGGCTGTGCTTTTAACCCGAGCTGTGAACGGGAGCTGTTCGTTTCGGGGAGTGTTTCCTGCTGAACCTGTCCCTGCAGTGGGACAGCCCAGCCATGACAGTTAGCAGCTCCAGTCACTCTTGGCAAATCTTGGCATGTTACTTGACGCAGCTGCTGCTGTGACAAGACATGGATGAAGTTATACTCTGAGAACAGACTGACGTTTTGATCTCCACAGGTTTCCCAGTGCCCCTCCTGTGCCCATGTCCCTCTGGCTCCCCAGCCAGGAGACAGTTTCAGGGAGAGCTTCCAGCAAAGGTGAACCCAAGCAGCCTGGAGGTGCCTCCTCTGGGCTTGCACGTTCTCTCCAGGATCCTTCCTGTGCAAAGGCAACATGTTCACAGCACCCTGCTCCTATGGCCCAAGTCTCCTTGGCGCAGGTGGCTGTCCCTGCTTGCTAAAGCTCTTGCTCACATTAAGCTGTGTTCACGGCTGCCTCAAAACTCAGCCCCACATGAGACTCAAGCTGCTTAGCACTGCTGCCATGCCGTGTACCACAGCCTGTGCCAAAAGGACCACATCTCTTCATACCCAACTGCTGGCTTTTTCCATCCCATTGCCAAAATACTGGGTAGAAAAATAGCACAAGGACAGACCAACTGGTCCTTGCAGCTCCCACCGGCTCCCACCACCCCAAACCAGCTCCGTTTCTGGCATCCCTGTGGGAAGCTGTCCGTCAGTCTTCTGCCTCGGGAGCAATCTGGCAATTGCCATCCAGATTTATTCCTGGCCAGTTTGTGCTTAGTTGTTCCTTTGCCAGCACTGTTTAAATACTGCTCTTCACTCCTAGCCCTCTGCAGCCAAGGCTCATATCCCTGCTCCTCCTTTATTCTGCTGGGCTAGCAGCCGTCCTTGGCACCAGCCTGCTTTGCCTTCATCTTTCTGTGGCTGTGCCAGTCCAGATGAGGTCATGCCAGGGCTGCTACGTAATGATTCCCGGACATCTCCTGCTGCACCCTGCGGTGGGACTGGCCTTTTCCACAGCTGGACCCCACTGAGGAATTGCACTGGCAGCTCGATCCCGGGTACACCAGGTCTTCATCACTCCTCCTGATCTATGACAAGGGCCACATGCGATGATCCTGCCCTTTGAGGGATTCAGCATCACCCTATTTCTGTTGCTTTTGCAAAGCCATAAGTTTTTCCCTGGTTCCCAAAGGTGGGAATTTGCTTCCTTCCCCTCAGCCGTGAACATGAAAAGGTCATCGAGAGTTGGGTTTTAGCAGGGCACAAAGTGAATGTGGGAACTTGCAGGTGCTCTTGGAGGATGCCTGCCCTGTGAGCAGCCAGAGGCTCCGTGAGGTGCTGTGGGGCAGCACGAACGCCAGAGTTGCGACAGGCTCCAGGCATCGAGTGGGCAGGGGGCAGGATGTCTGACGGGTGTGCTGCCTGCAGCTTCCCTGCAGTCAAGGGTCTTGCTTCTTGGGAAGACCCCGGTGCTTCCCTGTCCTCCTGGGATGCCCCTGGGCTCCAAAAAGAGTGATTCTGGGGAAATCCCACAGTAGGATGGGCTTAGGGACCGGTCGCTGTAACCTAGCAACGGTCTCAAGCGTGGCATAATGCAATTAATCCAGCGTTGGCTCTGTCTGCTGCTTCCAGATACCAGGGCAAGTGGTTGAGCCTTTGCAACTTATGGGTTTGCCTCCAAAACAAGCCTTTGGCATCTCGGGCATGTCACCCGTGTTCCTGGCCCTGGGGTGTTGTGGGAAGTACCCAGCCTTTGTCTGCCAGCCACTTTGCAGGGAGGTGGCAAAGCAAAGGGACATAGTCCCCTGGCACCTCCAGAGAGCTGTGGTGGCCGAGCCCCGTGGGTCTATGTGGCCCAGCAGACCTTGGTGAGGTGAGATGTGCTGCAGCTGGCAAAAGCTGTGGGTTGAGCCTGTGGGAAACCAGGGCTCTGTGACGGGCAAAGCAGGAGGTGTTACACGTGTGCTGGGCTCAGGGCTGTGTGCGGGACTCAGTGTGTCAACCTGCCAAACTCCGGGTTGTCTCCACATTATTGGCAAGCTCTGCCCCACGGCGGGGGAGCAGTGGTGTGGCTCTCCCTCCCTGCAGAGGTGAGATGGGGAGGGCGGGGGGCAAGGGGCTGCATCTCCCAGTGGCAGGGGACACCCGAGGGCTGCTGGTGTCCCCTCTCCCGTGTGCCTTTCCTGCTGCAGGATGGTGCATGTTGGCACCGGGGAGCTCTGCCTGCACCCGAGGTCTGGCCTGGGTGGCAGCTGCAGATGGAGCCCATGCTGGTGTCTGCAGGCTGGCTGTGGGAAGGAGCCAGCAGGCTGGGAAAAGAGCAGGCTTTTCCCCAGAGCTGGTAGGAGAAACACCCCTTCTTGTGCCATTGGCAGCAAACAGTTCCCTGGAAGGGCAGGGGGTGGTGGGCTCCCACCCTGGCCTCGATGCCTGGAGCACTGCCTGGGGTCACCAGTCTTTGCATGTNATTATGTCTTTGGGGGTTCATGAGCAAATGGTGCTGGCGTGTGACACTGCTTGGTGCCTGGCAGCCCAGTGCTGGTGCTGCCCACTCTGCCTGGGCTGCTGGGGCACAGCTCCACCACCTCCCACTGGTTGGGCATCACTGAGACCGGGGCAGGAAGAGGGCACCTCAAAGGGGCTTCTTCTTGCCTCCAGCACTGCTGAGGGTCAGCAGATGGGTGCCCCATGCGTAGGCTCAAGACTCGTTGCCTGCCAGCCTTTGGGGACCACCCGAGAAAGCAGACAGGAGTGTGGAGTTTACAGACAGGGACCCTCAACCAGCAGCTGCTTTACAGACCTCACACTCACCCTCTTTGGCTGCCAAAGCCCTGGGGGTCCAGCTCCCCCCTCAGCCCCTGGAACAGCTTCGGGGCCTGGCTGGTCCCTTGTTGCAGAGCTGGGGGAAGGGAGGTGATGCGAGGGGAAGAGGAGGAGAGAAGCTGGCTGGAGGGCACCCCGCCGGGCATCACACTGGCACCAGCCAGCCCGGCTGCTCCTCGCTCGGGGAAATGGACAGGAGCTGCAGAGTGGCCAGAGGGAAGCAGTGAGGGGCAAGCAAGTGGGCAGGCAGGGGAGCACCCCAGCCCAGTCCAGCCCTGCCGGCTCTCCCAGCTGAGGGACCCCCCACGTTGCCTTGGAAACAGAGGATTTCACAGTAGCTTGTACTGGTGCTGCCTGCGGTGGGGTGGTGAGGGGAGAGGTCTTCCCCATGGCACTGCCCTCTCCTCCCAGACCTGACTGTGCCACTCCCCACCTCCTCCCTCTCCCGCGGCAGGGGAGGGGGTGTGAAGGATGCCAGGCCCTGGCTCTGGCCACCTCAAAGCCACTCTGATGGCCCTGAGATGTTCTCTTTCACGACGGGCTGCAATGCACTGCCTGCCTCAGCTGCCTGTGCCCGGCAACTGGGGAATGATGAGCCCGGGGCGAAGGGAAGGTACCAAATACTAATCCCTGCTGTAAATTCAGTATCGTGGCAGGGAGTAGGGCATCACACAGCATCCATGACACCTTCCCAGTGCCATCTGTGTCACTCACAGGTCCTAAGATGGGCTTTCCCCTGGCCCCCTGGGAGCTTGGTGGGGCACTGGGTCCCCATCGCCCACATTTCCCGCATGGTGGCCATAGGCAGGTGCCACAGCCTTCCCATCCCACGCCTCCATGGTGTGGAGGGGTGCTCCACGCCATTCTCCTCGTGCTGGAGCCCTCACCTTGGTAAACACTGCTTCAGTGGCTGCAGCACCTGCGGGGAGTCACTCAGCAACACACTGAGCCCGGGGGCTGGCAGACCCTTGTCCCCGGGCCAAGGGTGGCACAGCACAGATCCCATGTCACCTCTTGGTGCTCTGTACGGAAATGCACCCCGCTCCTGTAGCTGCACATGGGGGTCACACGGATGTCACTGTTGTGTTAGGGAAGCTGAGCGAGACCCAGGAGCCATCTTGCCTGCCTCACCAGAGCTGCTGGGGCTCGACTCAGGGCGTACCCCAGCCCCATTTCTCTCTGAGCCATCACCCCACAGGTGCAATCACCCTGACACTGGGCTCCGTCTCATGGGTGGCCCTGAGGACAGGCTGGCAGCTGCCTGTGCCGCGCTGTCACTTCCCATTGTGTCCTTGGCCCGCGATGGGGCTGCTCACCTCCCTCTTGACTTGCTGCTGTGCCATTGGAGCCACACAGCCCTTCGCCAGCAAAACCAACATGTGGATCTCTGTGCCATGTGGTAGCAAGACCTGAGCTGGTGGTAGGGATCTGCCACCTCACACACATGCCATCCCTGACAGCCCCAAGCATCCCCAGGGCAGGATCAGCCTGCCCTGTCCCTTGGGTTTGTGAGGGCATCCCATGGGAGGGTGACTTGGCCCCTGTCTCCACACACTGGGCACATTTGGAACCCACCACATGCTTGGCATCTACCAGCCTGTTCTCTCTTGCTGAGCAGGTCCTGGAGTGTGACCAGCACCAGCCCAGCTCCCCAGTCCATCGGGACAAGCAAACAGCTTTGTGGCTTCAGCACAAGGTTCATCCCTCTGGGCGAGGATGTGCTGTCCCACCTTCTCTCAACAATTAGCCCAGTGCACCTGACAGAGGTGGGTCGTTTTTCTTTAACATCCTTCAAATTGTTTTCCTCCGGTTGCTTACTGAGCTTCCCTGAGGAATCAGCTGTTTGCTCCCTCACAGGGGGCCTTGCTGGCTTCCCCTGACACCCAGTCCCCAGTCCCACTGCCAATCTGGGGCCAGAGGAGTCCTGGGAACCCCCTTTACTGGAGTCTTCCCTTGGTGCTGGTCTCATCCTGCCTGTACCTGCTTCCTCAGCGAGGCTCTGGCTCTCCTGGCTGTGACACAGCATTTTCCAAATGCCCAGAAAGGTCTTTCTAGCTTCAAAACTGCCCCATCCTGGCACAGCCAGAGCTGTCACCCTCCTCCCAAGTCTGCGTGGTCCCCAACAGCCACCCCCATCCCTTGCCACGTCTCTGGCTCGGTGAGTCCCCCACTCGCAGTGTGACAGTACAGACAGGGCTGGGAGAGCCCTTGGCCCAGCAGGTTTGGGGGCCAGTGTCCCTGGGGCGTGTGTGGGAGGACCCCACTTTGGGTGGCCCCTTCCTGCTCTGAGCTGCACCAAGGGGCACAGGGGGCTGGCGCTCAGGAGAGTCAATACCCTGACCCAGGTGGGTGTTGAATCTCATGAGTGGGGTGCGAGCAGGGCTCGGGGACAGGCAGGCAATGATGAAACTGGGCAGCCCCAAAACCTGTGGGGTTTTTTCCATTTTCCTGCTGGGCGCTGCTGGACTGGCTCTGCCAGCTCACCCCACAGCCACTCCCCAGCACCGTGGGGACATGCTGGTCAGAGGGGAACACCTGTGAGGATGTGTGTGAGAGCTGGGAACAGAGCAGGGATCTTGGTGACCCCAGAACTGGGACTGGCAGGATGGCAGCGAGGAGGCACCCAGCCCCCAGCTCCAAGACCAGGTTGGATGCGGCTTTGAGCAACCTGGTCTGGTGGGGGGTGTCCCTGCCCAGGGCAGGGGGTGGCACTGGGTGGTATTAAGGTCCCTTCCAAACATTCTATGGTTCCCATGGTGGGATGGGCAGGGTAGCCTTCAAGGACAGGGGTGGCACAGGCACTGCCCATCTGCATTATCCTCTGACCCTGCGTTCCCAGCTCTCTGTGTGGCCCCAGCATGGTGGGCTGGGTAAGCCAACTGTCCCCTGCACCAGGGGATGTTCTAGCCACTCTCTCATTAAGGGGACGTCCCAATGACCGCCTGGCCCTGCACAGGGAGAGGAGGTACAGACCTCACAGGGTGGTGGTGGGAGGTAGGAAATGGTGGGGTCTGAGCATCCTGTGTACAGCACTGCAGGGAGGGGGAACAAGGGCCCTGCCAGGCTGGACCAGTCCTTGGGAAGGCCTGGTGAGACACCTCACCCCAGACTTGCAGGCCATGCAGGACAGACGTGACCCCCTGCATTTCCCACAAGCTGAGGTCTGTCCTGCTTTAGGGCTGGCTGAGAGCCCAGTGTCACCTGTGGACATGTTGCTCCTCTCTGCCTGTTTCTCCCTTAGCCACGACATGGCAGAGCCGAGATTGTCACACGTAGACGTGGTGACTGGGGACACACTGGGTACAGTGACAAGGAGATGCACAAACCCAACCCTTGGCCCCTGCCTGTGCTGCCCACCCCTGTGTGTCCCCCAGCAGAGCCAGGGCACCCCCCAGCGCTGCACGCACCCAGCACCGCACACGCTGTCGGTTGGTGACTGACTGGCACGAACAGTGATGGCTACAGCTGCCTGCACGGCAGGAGGAAGCCTCTCCTCAGCCGCCATCAGCAGGGCCTGGGGCAGGAGTGGGAAACTGAGTCCCAGAGCTGCTGCACAAACCTCGGCCCTGCTCCCTGTCGGGCTTGGGGGGACCTAGCACCAAGCAGGCAGAAACCCCAGCAGAGGAGGGACTTTGCCCCTCCACGGGCCCAGCCTGGCTGTTCCTGGCTCCAATGGTGCACCACAGCAGGGTGGCAGCCACCCCGGACACTGGGACAGGACCTGCCCCTGCCTGGGCTGGCGTTTTCCTTGCAGGGCTGTGGAAACAAGCCCTGGCTCATGTACCTCTGGCCACTCGCATGTCCCTCACCGGCAGGACAGGGGCCCCTGGCAGCTGGGTTGGGGACAAGCCCAGACCTGCACAGCCATGGCAAGGACCCAACAGCACCGCCCTCAGCACAGGGGTAGAGGACAGTCTGCCCTGTCCCTGCAGAGCCCTGCTGTGGGGGCTGTGCCAAAAGTTCCCCTCCATCCATGGGGCTGCCACCCCAGCGGGCAGCGGGCACAAAGCCAAGGGTAGCCCCTCATCCATGCTCAGGGGCCATCCCAGGGTTCAGTGTTCATGGGGCTGGGCTGGGGCTGCCCCTGCTCCCTGGGTACCCAGGGGTGCCAAAGCAGCAGTGTGTCCTGGTTGGGCCCGTCTCCCAGTGAGCCCTGAACAGCCAGCACAGCCACAGCCTCTGTCTCCCTGCTCCTCCCAGGGGATCTTCCCCTTCTCCTCTCCTCAGGGCTGCCCCTGGCTCAGGGAGGAGGAGAAGAAAGAAGGAGAAGGAGAAGGAGAAGGAGAAGGAGAAGGAGAAGGAGAAGGAGAAGGAGAAGGAGAAGGAGAAGGAGCCCCAGTGTCCAGAGTCCCAGCACATGCCATGGCGGTACCATCTCCGGTGGCACAGAGCTGTGCCCATGGTCCAGTTGGATCCCTCAGCACTTTCCAGCCTAAAATAGCAGCCGCATGGAGGGAGCAGATGGTCCCACCACTCCTTGCCACGGGGCTTGGGCACTGTCCAGCCCACTCATCCCCTGCCCTCAGGCAACCACGTCCCCATGGCCACCCCAAAGCACTGAGCTCTGGATGGGTGACCTCATTCTACACAGGTGTCACCCAGGGCCACAGCTGCACAGTCAGAGGGTGGCACCTTGGAGGAAGCCCTCAGGGTGGGCATCTCTGTGCCCACCTGGCAGCAGCACCCCCTGTGCCAGGATGCCATGCATTCCCTGGGCTCCTGTGTCCTTTGGATGATGGCACCCGTGGGGGATGCTGAGCCCGGGCACCTCCTGGGCAGTCAGCTGGGCTGCGCCACACTCCCACCAGTCACTATGTCACGAGACTTGTTAGTGCTCAGCTCTGGCACTGGGCTGGCTGGCGTGGGGTTGGCAGCAAGCAGGAAGCAGATGGAGCAGCCCAGCAGGGGCCATGGGGGCAGGAAGCCGGGGGCAGCAGGAGTGGCTGAACCAGCAGCCCCAGCACTGCGTCCTACAGCGAGGAAAATGGAAGCGCTGGGGGGGGACGGGACACGGCAGGACCCGGCTGAGTGTGGCTCCAGAGCCCCAAAGGGCCACTCGGCCTTATCTGTGCAGCAGGGACATGCCATGCCCAGCTCCCTGTCTCCCCCCATCACATCCACTCATGTGTGCAATGAGTTCCTGGGGCTCAGCCTGGTCTCAGGCAGGGCGGGTGCTGCTGGCCCTGGTGCACTCAGCTGTGCCCAGAGCATCCCTGGGAGCACAGGGGGCATTTCGGGGCAAAACACATCACCCGGGCTGCGCTGCTGCAGGAGCCAGGGCAACACCAGCGCGCTGCGGCCCTGCCGCTCATCCCAGCACTCCTCTGCCTGGGGCGGACACAGGAGGCTGTGGAAGATGCTCCCAGCACCATGGTGGAGAGAGGGCAGGGTCTTGGCAGGTGCTGGGAGGTGCCACCGTGCAGACACGCAGGGTGCAGCAGACCTCAGCTCTGGGCTCGTTGCCGCGTGAGCTCCCAGTGGATCCCCAGTGCCCAAAAATGCCTTGCTGGGGCACCCTGCAGGTACCCAGACCCTCAGCTGTACTGGTGGTGTCTTCTGGGGCTGTGGGCAGCGGAGGCTGGCTTGAGGATGTGGGAGATGGGGAAACTGAGGCACAGCTCTGTGTGCCAAAAGCCATCAGACTCCACCTTTGCCTGTCTCTGCACGTTGCCCATTGCTTCGCTGAGCATCCCCCCGCTCAGCCCCAGCCCACCACAGGCAGAGGCAGCCCCGGCGCTTCTGGGAAAACCAGGGCACTCCATGGAGGAGCTTATCGGGGATTTCACTGCCCAGTTGGCCATAGTGCAGTGATGGGCCAAGGTCAGGAGGGATGTGGTGGTGGTGAGGAAGGGTCTGGGGGTCTGCTGGCACTCAGGGTCTGCTGGCAGGAGGGCAGGGACCCGTGAGGGCACGGCTCCTTGCTGGGGTGGTGGGCTCATGGTGCACGATGTGGTGTTAACCCCCCTGGCACCTCTGCAGGAGATGCTGGTGCCTCATCGAGGTGCTCCAGGGGTCCCGCGGGTGCCCAGTCCCGGCGTATGGGAGGACCCCTCCGAGGGATGGGAACGGGGCACCGGGGGTCCCTCAGACCCTGCCCGGGGGGGCCCGCAGTGGGCGGGGGATGCTGCAGGGGCGGGATGGGGGTCGGGGCCGAGAGCAGCCGGGCCAGGGACCGGTGATGGGGACCGGGGCCGGGGGCGGCGCCGGTGGGAGGCTCCCGGTCCCGGCGGTAACTCCGCCTGCCGTATTTATCGGAAAACAAGCGGCGGC